>CM061046.1:18243256-18603256 GCA_030762985.1 Adelphocoris suturalis
ATTTTCAAATCAAATGAAGTTTATTTCAAATCAAATCGGACTAGCTCCTTTTCTGTAAACAATTTATTGTTTGCAAATTTTCTACGAAAATGGATCCAAAATGCAGCAGTTCCAATATGGGGGAAAAAATTAATTTTTTAAGGAATTTTCGTACCAGAATCCATTAATCTGAGTTTTACATTTATTGAAAATTACTTTTTATTGATTCAACTAGTTCGGAAAATACAGATTTTCTACTTTGTTCATGAGGAAATAATCAAACGCATTTTCGTAGTTAGATTTGGTAGGTAGGTACAAAACACGCAATTATGGTTGAAAAAATATCGTTTTATTTTGCAATAGGAAATTGTAATTTTATTTTATAAACTGGATATAACTAGAAAATGTGTCTTATAGAGAAAAAAAGGTAAATAATGGATGCATTACAGGGTTGTTCATATGAATTTCGGTAAGAGTTGAAATAAGAGAAAAAACATAAAATATCATGACTTCTCGGAATCACCCTTCCCATTAGCCCCCTTCACCGACAGTGAATTTCTATCATAAAACTTCCTGCACAAAATCTGAAACTTCTGATATACCTTCCGAAACTATACCGAATTCAAAGTTGAACAAAAAAGAAACACGAAAATCAGACGATATTAGTTAAAACATCATGGTTTATAACTGTCACCCCCTCAATTCACCACCTTCCATAATGAAATTTGAAACTCCTGATATACGATCCAAAACTAGACTGAACGCGTAGTTGAAGAAAAGCAGAATCACGAAAATAGGATGAGAATTATTAAAAAAATCATGATTTATCAATATTACCCCCTCCATTCTCCCCCTCTCCTCCCCCCCCCCCCTGATCAAATATGAAACCCTTGAAAAATGTTCCGAAACTTTATCGAATCAGTAATGGAACAATATAAGAATCACGAAAATCGGTCGAGATATGTAGCTTGGGCAGCGATTGGGAGAATCGGTACCTAATCATCCCCTCTACCCCCACCTCAACAGCAAATTTGAAATTTCCAAGATTTCTTGCATAACTAAACTAAAATTGGAATCGAACCAAATAAAAATAACGAAACTCGGTTGATAACTATAGCCTGGGTAGTGCTGACAAAATTTGACAATAAAATCCACGTTTTTTCTGCTTTACTCCCTCCATCCTCCCTTTTTCATCACGGAATTCAAAATTTCCAAGGTTTGCTGCACAACTAGACTGAAATTGGGATAGAACAAACAAAGAAACTTGAAAGTCGGTTAAGAATTGTGGCCTGGGCAGCGTCGACGAAATTTGCAATACACAAACACACAAACTCACACTCACAAACACAAACGCACACACACACACACACAGACCACCTGTGGTTTTTCTCGGATTCGGTCTTAGAATGGTCTGAAACGGATTCGTATGCCGTTATTTTTTTCTTATGCATAGGTTATCCATAGCCCCCTGGATCAATTCCAATAGGCGTCTCTCTTGTTGACGAAGCCTTGCCTATTAGACATAGCTTCAGAGGGACGTCCTAAAAAAATAAAATCTGGTTAAGACACGTCTGATGAAGCTCCTCTAGGTCTATTCACAACTCCACGGATTCTCGCCATAATTATTATTTCGTTATTACCGGAAAAACAACAATTCACTTTCTAATGCTTCGTCAATACTCCAAAAATTCTTGTAATCTCCGGGAATAATGGCGTAAAACACACCTGCCAGCTTCACGAGTTCGAGCGTCCGATAGAATGAACATTGACGCAAAAGAACCTTTTGGGGCGCTACCTGCAGTGAGTCTTGACGTCACATGGGCCCTAGAGGGTCTTTCCCAAACCAAACGGGAAGGAAAAAGTGATCCTCTGCAACAATGCAGGCTTGACCTCTTAAGAGGTCATCAGCGCGGGAGGAAGACCACCATGATTTTTCTCCTCCATTTTCTTTTTCCATGACGCACGGAGTGGGTTGATGCACCTTTTGCACACCCATGGGCACCGTTCGATGTGTTGAGGCTCTTCTTGTCGTAGAATTATTTTTCGGCAAAAATATTTTCACGTTCCAACATTCAAAGGTTATTAAAAAAATTTTAAAAAGTATATATATACTCGGCGCTTCGCGCCTCGCCGGGGGGCTTCGCCCCCCTGGACCCCCCGGATCTTTTCACTTTTGTACTGCGTATAAAACGAGTACGTTTTTCTACGCAGTACAAAAGAGAAAAGATCCGGGGGGTCCAGGGGGGCGAAGCCCCCCGGCGAGGCGCGAAGCGCCGAGTATATATATATATATCAAACACATCTTGAATGTTGAATATATAATTATTTTGTGCTTATTTTCGCGTACTAAGTTTTCTTAACATTTTTGAAATTTGTCCAGTTTGTGTTCCCACAAAATTACAGCTAGGTATCAAATTTATGACGACAAAGCTATTCTAAGGATAATCTGCATTATAAACCAAGAGTAGGATTTCAAAATAAATTTCCGTTTTTTTTATTCTCTCAATTTTTCTAACAAGTTTGAGTAAAAGTTTCTGAATATTCTAGTTCACGTGTGATTAACTCTTTCTAAATAATGTTCTGCTATAGAATATTAATTTAATTATTCAAGCGGTTTCTTGCCACTTTTGGTAATTTTTCAACCAAATTTTTTGAAACTTAAGAAATTTATCCTGGTCAAAATGAGCTGTCTTACGAGTTTATAATTTTCTTTGGAATCTTCGGTTTTTCTGTCTGAGGAAAGGATTCTCAATTTTAATTCTAAGGAGGGATATCGTCAGGAACTACACGAAAAAATGGTAAACTCCAAGAATCGTTTCAGATACCATCAAATTGGTTTAAAATTAGGAAAACTGTTTTAAAAATAAATTTAAAAAATGTTATCATAAACATTTTCGGGACATTGCAGGAGTTGGATTTTTTAGAAAATTTGCTTTAATGAAATAGATTTTCTTTCAGCGCTTTGGGAATCGGGCTAGTGCCTACCTCGTTAAAATCAAACACGTTCGTACAACATTAGCAGATAGTAGAGTATTTGAATAGTCTTTGAATTTTAGCAGCTTTCAATAAATCCACGTGCTCGATTTGGTTGGTAAACACATAAGAAACGAGACGATTTTATCGGGCGACTGTACATCTCGGTCTTACAAACCAGAAAAAAAAAAAAAAAAATTGAAGAAAAAAAAATCTTGTTTCGTATGACTCAGAGCGTTGCTCATTGTAATTTAATATTGATTCCATCCATTAGCAAATTAGCTAGCGATTGTAAATAGGTTCGATTGTGGACCTGAGAACAAAAACAAGAGCTGACACAATGAACAGAGATCGTTCGATGGGCATGAAATGCATAAATCGCAGTCCTTGACTGACAAACAATTGGTTGTAAATTCAAATCACCAAGGGAATAAGAGAGGAGAAAAACAACAACAGGTTATAGAAACGTTTTCAGTTTTAATTTCTTTTTTTTTTCTCGTACATTGCTTTCTCATCAATAATTTAATTGATATGAATCCAAGTTGTTTTGTGTTTATTATCATTTATGTCTACTGTGCAGGTATCCGAATAATCGTGAAAGAAGGTTTTTACAGTATTATCAGATTTTGTCAATTATTTGCATGTCAACATGCAACATTGATAGGGCACTGTCTAGAGGCTAACCCGAATGATTTCGGAATATTTTATGTGGATTAAAGAGGTATTTTTGGAATTGAGTGTTTTCCAATAATATTGCTGCACAGAACTTTTAGTTCCAGAATGTACATTTACAGGATGGTTCCAAACGGAGCAGAGAGGTTTTAATGGGGATTTCACATCTATTGCGAGTTCATAACAATTGCGTCTCTGAACAAATCTTAACAACCACTTTTTTTAAATGACATATTAAGACCCTAGTTGGGACTGAATCCATGGCATCAATATTGATCAACCCTAAAGTGTAAAATTTATTGAAGGGTTGAAAAATTAAATAATATTATAAGGTCAACAACTTTCAAAATGTTAACAGTTTTTCTAAATATAGGATCAATATCAAAGAACCGAATGACACCATCTGGATCGCCGTTCGTTCAGCCGTTCATTCTTTCTGAAGACTGGGTATAAATCTTATGCAAGGAAAATGAATGTGAAAAGTGGATATGAAAGAGATCACGTGCGTATGTAGTAAAAATCTCTCAAAATAGGGGGTTTTCAGGGATATAGCATAGTTCTGCAAGAACCAGCAGATGAAGCCGTATCCTCAGTGGCTCTCTATCGTTGTTCCAGTTTATGCTGCATGGACTTCCTTGCGGAGACACAAACTATAGACCCATATTCAATGCCTCTGTGCACCACGGGATGAAAAACCCTGAGGTAGAAATCCTGCTGGCGCAACTATAGTTTGGGCTTCGAGAAACTAAACACCCCAAGTTTGGGCTACACCCTGCATATGACCTGGCGCAAGAATTCAATATGCTTAGACCACTGAATCCACGAAGTATGCGTATAGCTAAATAAGCATACACCAAGAATCTTGAGAAAGATGCGTATGGGATCAAGTTTTGGCAAATGGTGAGGGTAAGCTATGACGCCAAAACATTTATTTGATAGTCTGGATGTTCGCCAGCTCGCATCTCAAAAATGCAAAACATCAAGTAGTCAACCCATTAGTAAAAATTCAGATTAGTTGGACATGTATAGGTCAGAATGGTGTGTATATTTTGGTGGTATGGATGCTCGCAAGCTCGCACCTCAAAAATACATAGTATCAAGTAGTCAATCCCTCAGTAAAAATTCAGATTAGTTTGACAAATTTACCACTTACTCGCGTCAATAGCTACTGTTTCCTCATATACGCTATTTCGCTGTATGCACTTTCAATGTTGTCATCTATCAGTTGTGTTTTCAATTTTCAACCACCAGTCCGGAGAAAAGGTGTGTGAGTGGAGTAACTCCACAAATTGTAACTTCATCCTTCCTGAAAAATATTGATGGAAACAGTTTTGACAGATGTAAAACTAAAACATCGCATCTGTGCTGTTTGGTACGCGTTATCGATAGCTCGTTGAAAAGTGTCTCACACGCTTCTCAGATCATCGCCTCCGATACCTATTGTAATGAAATATATTTGAGTAAGTTATAAATTTAACTTACTTATATAATGTATGTTTACAAATAGTTTTGGCATGCATACAGGTACATAGAAAACTCGTTAACGTTGTGGACGTTTTCGTTGATATTTTCAGGGGATTCCAGAAATGACACGCCTATCACACATAATTTCAGAGTACTGTGGATGTAAAAACGACATTCAGTGGACAATGCGAATGGTGTAAAAAATTGCATTATAAAACTCATTCCTACACTCCTAATCTTAAGATATATATCTGTTGCTAATTGTGTAGCGATGTCAAAATAAACAATTGATGAAGAAAATTAATGTTGATAATAAAAATATAAGTGGTTTCAAGAAGGTTTTATACAGTTAACCGACTTCTAGAAGGGAGAAGACCGGATGTTCATGTGCTGTAATGGAGTTCACATCCTTTTGGGTTTTCATTATTAAAATAAGTTAGCTTTTCATTTCGGGAACTTATCTAATGAATGAGCAGTTAGAAAAAAATAGGTGTCTTATCCCTATGAAATCTATGTATGAATTACATATTAGTTACCAGCGAGTGCGCCCGTAACTAATCCCCCCGACAGTTTCAAGATCAAGAAAAAAGGGATTTTTCATACAACCGGACCCCCTAATTAACACCCGGACCTTCTGCGTTGGGATGGATAGTTACACTTGTTGCGCCAACTAGGATGTGTAGCGTAACCGAAGGATTCCAGCTCGATAAGCAGGTGGCAGGGGGCTGTGACTCATAATCATCCACCGCTTTAGACGAAAACACGGTGATGATAATAATTTATGGGAGTTGAGTCAACAACCTACGGCCCCCACCCACTCACAGATGAGTTGGTAGGTTTTGTTGTGAGGGGGGGGGGGGGGGGGGGGTGGAAGGGTGGAAATCCACCTGAGCAAATATAGGAGGTTAACAGAAGAGCGGAGTCCGGCCGAGTGTCCGTTCCCACTAGTTTCGAATTCGTGCTTCACTTATAGATGATATGAAAATACTGTAGAACTACATAGGAAGACATACCATCACGTACATACCTACATCAGACATACATTTCATCCATTGCGAGGGAGGACACTTTTGCTATGTGGTCCAAATATTCAATAATGAGATATTTGAGAAGAAAGAGTTTTGAACTCTTCGTAACGTAAAGCAAAACAATCATGCACTTGTACACTAAGGAAATAGCGTAAATCTACTTATGTCAGTAAAGCTAAAAAATCCATAATAGTAAGTGAGCACGTGGAGTTTAAGGGACATCCAAAAGAGATGGCGTATCGTTCAAACAATATAAATGATATGGTAGCTATGATGGTAGGTCACGTCGACAAATAAATGATGAACGCGAAACAACTATGATGACAAATAGATCAGAATGATTGATCGCAAGCACGCACCTCAAAATGAAAGGATATCCTAAGTCAATCCTTTCAGTAAAATATACATTAAGTGGAAAATCAGATCGGAATGAGGTGCCGTTTGATGGGCTAGATGCTCAATCTCTCATCTCAAAAATGAGAAGACAAAAAAATCATAAATCTCTCTGACCTTTAAAAACACTGCATATTGTTTTAAGACTTTGTCGGCTGCAAGATCAAATTTTTGATTCAGTAAGAAGATTTCGAAGCAAGATATTTGCATTTACTGTAAGGGAGACTATTTTTGCTTGATGATTCAGTTACTTGATAATTATTAGCGATTTGAGGGGAAAGAGTTTTGATCTCTGATAACAATAACAACCTTTATTCAATGATTTACCACCTTATCTGGGTTACCCAATGGGCACAAATTACTGGCCCCATACACACGATGCAGAGTTTGCATAGGTTGGTGGAAATGCAGGTATAGAAGAGAAAAAAAAGGAGTATATTCGACTTTCGGTTGTTGTCAATGTATGTTGCAAACTGAGGGAAAACTGCATATCCCCTGTAGTAAAGACAAGAAGTAAAGTGTAGTGTAAGTGGGGTGTGGTGTAAGTGGTGTGTATGTGGTGGAGTGTGAATAAATCTAGTGAACTATTGAAAGTAAAGTTAGATATGCGAACAACATATTTTTGGATTCGGTAGTATGATGTAGTAGGACGTTTCCATGCATCGCAGAGAAATCATTTTTGCTGTGCCGTTCATATTTTCCATTTTAAGTGGGGAGAGTTTTAAACTCTAAATAACTTGAAGTATGGAGTAAGAAGTTCAAAGAAGAAGATCAAGAAGAAGAGGTCAAGTAAGATGATAAATAAGTAAAGCAAGGAAAAGATATGATTTGGTGGACTTTGCGGGGGGGTCTAGTGGAAAGCCGTTTGAACAAGAAGATATGAACAAGATGCTGTAGACATTCGCTTGTCTGCACGGAATTGCTGATTTCTGATTACTCGTAAGATGTAGTAGAAGGTCGTATGCATTCAAGAAGTAAAATGCTATGTGGTTGTAACTCAATAATTAGCAATTTGAGAAAAAAATAATCGTAAACATTCCCCTTACTGGGAAAAGCATTAGATGACGAATACGTCGATTCAAACTAGAAAGTCCCAATAGTGGTTGCAATCATGCTTACAAAATTAATTGAGAAGTTTCACTTGCATGTAAATGCAAAAAAAAATCAGCTTCGGAGATCACAAGGCAACGGTAACACTAGCGTTCTTGTATATGTCGTTGTTACTTACGTGTCAATTTTTCGTGTCGTTGTTATGTGTCGTTAATTAGATGACAATTTTTGTCAAGAGGGCCTACGTAAAAACGTAACCTATGTTAAAAACGTGAAATAATGTACCTGAACTAAATACAGTAAAAGTAAATTGAAAGTAAAGTGCGTGAAGTATGAAATTCAATGAGTAAAGGTGGGTGTTGGAAATATTGTATCGAGTTCTATGGTATTTATGAAAATTGGGTCAAGAATTACATTATGGCCCCAAGTTGGGATTGAATCCGTCGTTTCATTTTCGAACAATCCTAAAGGGTTAACTGATGGGTTTGATTTTTTTAGATATTTAAAACAAGGAGTTCTAAAACTTTTGAAATAAGAGTAATAAATTTTACTTGTTAATGATCAATAATGAATTGAATTAGATCGCCCAGATTGCAGTACATTAACTTATTCTGTTTCTCTGACAGTGAAAAATAACTTCAACGTCAATGTGAAAGAAAAATTGTTATTAGAATGATCAAACTATGAATCCCCTTATTAACTACGATGATCGAAACAGCTTATATAATTACAACACAATTTCTATTTCAAGAAATCGTGCACATTATACCTTTGCAACCTATGGCCGGACATATGAAGAGTATAGGTGTACCTACTATTTCATCAATAATCTTTATTCGGTAGATTTTTCCGGTTCTATGTAGTTGTACGTGGCTTATGATATACCTTTCTGGCATCAGGGAAATCCGTTCACAATTGCCTGAGTTATGATCGAAACAAGAAAATTTTGTTTGCGCCTGCGCAGAGGCTACCGTTGATTCGATCATGACGGAACTGATAGGGGACCATGTAGAGCTATACCCGCACGATCCCTAAAAGTTTGAAGAAAATCGCATCAAAATTGTGGAAATTGCGGCTGTTGCAAGGACCGTAACAAGAATATTTCGTTCACGCATGCGCAGAGCGTACCGCTAATGCAATTATGATGATTGTCTTATGGGACCTCAAGGGACCTTACCCACATCATCCCTGAAAATCTGACCGAAATCCGTTCAACATTGACCGAGTTATGACCGTCACAAGGAATTCACGTTAGCGCCTGCGCAGAAGCTACCGTTGATTCGATCATAATGAAGTTGATACGGGACCATCTAGAGCTTAACCCGCACGATCCCTGAACATTTGGTTAAAATCGGATGAAAATTGTGGAAGTTATGGCTGTTACAAGGAAATGTGGACGGACAGACAGACAAACAGACAGACAGACAGACACGGAACCAAATTTGTTGAGGAGGCTCTGAAACGCAAAATGCGAGTGGAAATTTTGATTTTGGAGCAAAAAATTTGTTTTCATTTCGAAAGTGAAAACAAAGCTTCCGCTGCCTTGCAGTCTCGGAAGCAAAATACAAGACCACGTGAATGGCACTCAGTATATTTTCGGGTTCCATTACTTCTCTAAGTGGGATGCCAGGAGTTTTGCCATTTTCATTTCACATTTCACTTCATTCAAACCATCTCAGGAACGAGGTCAATAAGCGTGCGTATGATTTTGAAATATTCATCACTGCAAAGCCTTCCTACGAGGAGTTGGGAGTGCCGGAGAGATATGCTCGGTTCATTTACCCAAAGTTCGTATATCTAGAGGAGGGAGATGAGAGGCTCGGGGTAAACAAGTTAAATACGTAAATATGCGGAGTTAGGATAAGGTGTACGTGACTCCCGGCAGCTATATGCACTCCGCCACTTTCTAGTAGATTTCCTCCGTATCAATCGTCCGCGAGCACACTCAACGAAATTAGGCCAGAACAGCCTAAGTGTTGACGGTTTTGAAAGTGTTACAAACTGGTTGAGCCTCAGACTTCAAAATTCCCAAATAAATTGAACCCAAAACGGAAGTTAGTGAAAAACATTGAATATTTCCAGTAAAAAATAAATAGAGAGTTACAACGTTAAATCGATTTCCATTATGATCCAAAATTTGCTTTTAGCGAATTTTCGAAGAAAATTAAGCTATTGCTCTCGCCTCAAAATTTGTAGAATGTGAATTTTTGAAAAAATTTTATGCAGAAATCCGTTTCAGGCTATTATGAATCATATTCTGAAGTTTAACGCATTTTTTAATGTATGTATGTATATATGTATGTATGTATGTATGTATGTATGTATGTATGTATGTGTCATTCCAGACGATAACTGTCCGTAGAATTGAGCTAGAAACTTCAAACAAATTTTAAAATGTTAAGGACACAAAACGAAAGTTCAAGTTCGTTGGCCAGCATGATCGGATTACATCTTCGGGTTGAAATTTTCAAAAATGTAGTCAAAAATTTCAAAATAGCCTGTTTTTTGCGATTTGTTGTGCGAAATGATTTTTTCAGCATACTAACATGTGGTATATTCGGAATCAGCGTAAAATTTCCTATAAGAACACGTATCAAGTTTTCGAAAAGTTCAAAGTTGAAAAATCAGTCAAAAATCGAAATAATGCCGTTCGCTAGTTGTAAAAATCGGTAATATTTGCATGAAACACTGTCCAAATTCAGATTGAACTACTCTTATGGAAGTATCCCTGTATAACCAATCCTAGAACCATGCTGTTTAAAACGTCTAACTATTTTTAATAATTTGATTCCATGTTTGTCTATCAAAATCATAAACTAAAATTTCTCTACACGATCAATAGCGACTGAAATGTCAGATTTCTTCAAAAAATTTGCTCATGGGGTCATGCTGCATGACTGCCAATAAACCTAACAAACCCCATAATATGATCCAAAACTTTATTTATTTTAAAATATAATGATTTAAACCACACCTCAACTAGAAGAGTCATCAGCGGCATTGAACAAGGTGTCTTAAGACACACCCAGATGTGTGTGCACCCACATAAAAATTATGGCCTTGCCCGAAATCGTGGGTCGGTGTGACGATATACGAAGACGTTGTTCTGGAGGAATATCGGACTATGAGTCACTAATCGCCTCGATTTTACTGCAGATCACACAACTCCCAACATTCAACAACTGGCAGTGTCGGAAGGACAGTACCACTGCCCACAGCTCAGCTGTGAAAACAGACGCAACAGGTGGCAACAAAGGTGTCAAAAACAATTTTGGTGCCGAAATTCTACTCCTGTTGCTCAAACGGACATACCTGCGTAACCATCTATTCATTTGCAATGAAATCCACATTGAGACATAGATAATCAATGTATTCCAAATCAAATTACAAATGAGAGAAGGAAGGCGAATGTGTGCCATCATGGCCGATTTATCATAGAAGGCGCCAAAAACATTAAGCTGGGATCTAAATCGCAAGGTTTTTAGCGAATTTTTGAAGAAAATTAAGCTATTGCTCTCGCCTCAAAATTTGTAGAATGTGAATTTTTGAAAAAATTTTATGCAGAAATCCGTTTCAGGCTATTCTGAATCATATTCTGATGTTTAACGCATTTTTTAATGTATGTATGTATGTATATATGTATGTGTCATTCCAGACGATAACTGTCCTTAGAATTGTGCTAGAAACTTCAAACAAATTTTAAAATGTTAAGGATACAAAACGAAAGGTCAAGTTCGGTGGCCAGCATGATCGGATTACATCTTCGGGTTGAAATTTTCAAAAATGTAGTAAAAAATTTCCAAAATAGCCTGTTTTTTGCGATTCGTCGTTTAAAATACTTTTTTCGGCATACTAACATGTGTGGTATATTCGGAATCAGCGTAAAAGGTTCTATAAGAATATGTATCAAGTTTTCAAAAATTTCAAAGTTGAAAAATTAGTCAAAAATCGAAATAATGCCGTTCGCTAGTTGTAAAATTTCTCTACACGATCAATAGAGACTGAAATGTCGAAGATTTCTTCAAAAATTCGCTCATGGGGTCATGCTGCATGACTGGACTTTTTTGCCTTGGCGCAGTATGTGCCGGTGTTTATTTTACTTCTTATCACTCTTGCTTCTACAGATGGCCGACAACTTTGCTTCACAGAACAGATTTTTTTAGACAAGTTTTACTCCGGATTTTTCTACACACAAATAAGTTGTTTTCCTTTGTCCTAACGCAAGCATGTTCTATCAGCTCCCTAAGAACGTTTTCTTCCCACAATATACGACTGTTCTCACTTTTTTGAGTCATCATTTCAAAAACTGTTGTAGTATTTCATTTTCCTAATATCGCATACATGCAATGATGGGAGGGGCCATGGGTGTGTAACCCATGATTTGATCAGTTGTGAATTTTTTCTTTTCTATTTTCTGTTTAAAATTAAGATGTTTCATCAGGTTGCAGGAGTCAGATTTCTCTTCAAAAAAGAGAGGAAACAATGGGACACAGAAAGAATGGGAGTTTTCTATGAAAACGGATCTATCCATACTTTTTCCACGCTATCGTGGCAGGTTGCCCAGGTCAAAATCTCCCTCGTCCCCCGCCATGGATCGGCAACGCCGGGAGCTCGACCGACCAGCTACCGACCGAAATCCTATCAGCTAAGTATGGTACAATGTCTATAAATGAATTTGGTCTCTTCATAAAACTTTTATCAAGAATGAGAGCATACAACACAAATTTCGGAATGTTTTTAATATGCAGCCGGGTTTTCCCCCGTAATATAGACTTGGAAAAAATCAGTGTGTTAGTTGTTTATGCTATGTTGTGTTTATACTTGTTATTTTCTAAATTTTCCTCTGAATTGGATTTTTATTGAAATAATGACTAATTCCGTAATCCAATAAAGTTGGCTGATCGTAGAGGGGACGAACACAGTACCCCAGAAGATAATTAAGTGGGTGAAAAGAACCTCAAACAGCACAGCGTTGCCGGACTAAGGGTTGCCTCAGGTAGTCGAACTGCCACGAAAGCGTGGACAGAGTATAATTGTCTCGGAATTTTATTGTTCGTGAAATGGAAGAATTGTGTTTTAATCATCGGATTTATTTTAATTGCTTGTTGTTTTATTTTTTGTCAAAGGTTGTACATCACGTCACCTACTTTTTGAAGTGCCTCACTGAGGGAGAGAAACTGCCTCCCTGAATGATCTCAATAGTTTAGTTACTTAATAATTTTAATTATCCAAAGACTGCATCTTACTAGGTTTTTGAATTTTTCAATTATGGATTATTGTTAAGGAATAGTCTACCTATATTTAGGCGTTTTTTCGCGTGGAAAAAACATTATTTAGCAGTCAAAGACGGAAAAACACGGGAGGTGCGCTATATTGGGGTAGTTCTCCTTATACGGTTGCGCATGATGCGCAGACATCACCAAGGCACGAGAGTACTAAACAAAAGGACATAGATGAAATAAAATAGTACAGCAGTCCGTCTAATGGTAACATAAACTGTAATAAACTTAACTTCGTGACAAGAGAATTCTATTGAATATTCTGTAATTTAGTGTTAAAAACGATGAGCAAGAATCCAGCGTGGAGTGTGGTGGTATAAAAGTTCTCTTCAATCGGGAACGATACACTGCTGCATATAATAAATGTTAGGTACTGATGACTTGATCACCTCTCAGCACCCTCTGAAAATATCACACTCTAAGGGAGAATTAATTCCATTAAATTTTATGTTGTACATTCTCGAAAACATCCAACGAAGGTTGTGATACTATGGTCGTAATAATAAAAAATCATCTTCGAGGTCACAAAGAATCGCTCATTGTTCTCAAGTTCCCGTCCGTTATTCGAACAGGCCTTTTGTCCTTTGTTCGCTCTATATCTCCGATCCTCTCTCGGCCTAAATGACTCGTTGGGAAGGCTTTCTCATCTCTGGCTCCTTCTCTGCGGACTCCCTTTTGGGTTTTACTGGTGAGTATTAGAACTCGTGAACAAGGCGGTTTTATGAAGCTTTTTTTACCTTTGAGAGTACTGGACTATTTTATCATCTCTTGGGTATTAATAAGAAAGAATTCGTTGATGATAGTTTGGATAATTAGTAATTAAAGACAAAAATCTTCAACCCAAGTCAAGCAAGACTACTTTATACTACTATATTTAAATTCGAAACTTGAATTATTCCACAATAGTGTGTACAGTTCACAGTTTCATCAAGTATCGAAAGGTTGTTTCTAAAAAAATGGTTGAAGAAACTGTAGTTTTAATATCTAAAGCCGGAACTTCGAGCCAAGAAACCTAAAATTGGTGTCCAAAAGACTTGGTGCATCCCGCATGGCACTTTTGGTTATAAAAAAGAAATCTATGAAAACAAGGATAGTTTGTTAGATCAGCGTGTCACCTTACCTAGCAATTGTATTCCAGGTGTCCCAAAGACGCTCGATTTCAAACTTCAGCACCGCAGGTCGATTAGGACTGATATTGTCCTTAGAGGCGAATCAGCTAATCGTGCGTCTCAATATCTTGTAACTGTATTCTACATATGCCATAGGCGCTCCAGCCAAGTTTCAACACTGTAAGTCCGTTAGGAAAGAAATTTATTTGTCAAAGCGATCAATCAGCTGACCAGAGCACCATTTCAGATTTCGTCACCGTAGGTAGATTGGGAAAGAAAAACGCTATTTGTGTATTAGATAGCCCTTCTAATAATAAGACCTTTATTGGCAATCATTTTACAAATAGGCCTCATGGGCCCTTAGGCATGTAAAAATAAGAATAATAACAATAAAGATTGTCTGGCCTAGTATAGTAACACAATGTAAAATTCACATAATTTTGAAAATGAAAAGATTTACGAGTAGTAATTAACAAAAGAAAAAAAGTGAATCAACTATTTCAGTGATCCTCCAAACCTAGTAATTGTTTTTGAGGTATCCCAAATGAGTTCCATTAAAGAAATTAAAACTTTCCGACCTTGGTAGACTCGGAAGTAATTAACCTTCTGTTGTTGGAATAGAAACAATAATTTAATTTAGAGTAATTCCTTAATATTTACAAATCAATATTTTGATAAATTAATATAATTGAAGTAGGTGATTCGACTGAATACAGCTTTGTACTATACCTACCTACCTACGTTGGTTTCTAAAGCTTCACTTTATTCCATTTATTCACTTTTTCATTGTATTTCTTTCATCGCGGTAACACTAAAACTCTGTCATATATTTCTAGGTAGTTACTGTTGACATCATTCTTGTCCAAACAACTGAAAATCAATGAGGTGATTACCTAACTAAGCTTCACAAGCCCAATAGGATACAGACCTTATTATAACCTCGATATCGGGAAGTCAGAATTACATTGGAATTATATTATCAGCTGCTACGATTGCCATAGTTTTCACGGCGATTTTTGATATTATGTTTTACTGGTTACGATTCACTCCCGTGTTGATGTCTTCTCTTCGTACCCTTAAAGAAAGCAAACAAATAAACACATAGCTCCCGGATTGGTTTTGTTAGATTCTTAAGGAGGATACCTATAAATGAAACTCAAAAAATCATTACTGTTACATAGAAAGATTTCAAGATCTCGATTTTTTGAATATTTCAGCCCACAGGTTCTACCCTTTAGTGTTGATCGGACGCAATGCAGATGTTACTGTCACATCCTCGGCCGATAAATGATTTATAAGCCAAATTTCTTAAAGTTTGGTCCAATACTTTTTGAGGAAAGCTTCGGACGGCGGACGGACGAATTTTTTTAATTCGATTTTTGGATTCTACTCATCTTGAAACGTAAAACAAAAAATTTTGAGAGGGGGTTAAATATTTTTTTCTTGATCGATTACGAAGGTTATAATTGAAATTAATAAACCAAAAGCCTTGAACTCAAGGAATTTCAAAATGAATTTTCATAAAAAAATTTTTGGATTCATTGGAAAAGCTAAATTTTCTTAGAAAATTGGCTAAAATATTCCGACCTTTGTAGACTCGGAAGGTTGTTGGAATAGAAATAATAATTTAATTAAGAGTAATTCCTAAGTATTTACTGATCAATAATTCAATATAATTGAAATAGGTGATTACCTGCCTACGCGTCACAAGCCCAATACGAAACAAAAGTTATAATAAACTCGATTTCGGGAAACCAAAATTCCATATTATCAGCTGATACAATTGTTATGGTTTTCAAGGCGATTTTTGATATGTTTTACTGGTTACGATTCACTTCCTTTGAATGTGCCATAATAAAAAAAATCAAAAAAATCACTTCCGTGTTTATGTATTTTTTTCTTGTCAATACTCTAGCCCTTAGGGAAATCAAACTAATAAACGCATTGCGACTGGAGTGGTTTCTTTCGATTCTTTGGGCGGATACCTATAAATGAAACTCAAAAAATCATTACTGTTACATAGAAAGAGGGGGTTACAACTTTTTTTTCGTGGTCGATTACAAAAGTTCATTATTGAAAAGAATAAACTAAAAGCGTTGAAAAGAATATAAGTAGAAAACGTTACAACTTTCGTGACATTTAGTTAATTTATTTCAATTTGGAACGATTCTGGTCTTCTTTCTCGTCTTCTTACAATACAATTGTAAACCTCTTAAGTTTTTACATCCTAACGCATTTTCATGATTTTTCGCCACCTTACTCTCATTTTGGTTTATTATTTTCAATAATGAACCTTTGTATTCGTTCAAGAAAATTTTTGTTTAACCCCCGCTGAACATTTTTTGGTTTACGTTTGAGATGCGTAGAATCCTAAAATCGAAAAATAAAAATCTTTCGGTCCGCTGACCGCGGCTTTTCTCAAAAATGAATCGACCAACTTCATGGAACTTCGTTGAAAATCGCATTAGGGGTCTAGATGGTCCTAAAATCTCGGCATCAATATTTGTCAACCCTAAAGGGTACCATTAAAAGGCTAAACATTTAATAATCGAGATCTCAAAAACTTGCGAAGTATCAGTAATGGTTTTTTGCTTGTCAATGATAAATATGATCCAACAAAGAATCGATTAAAACCATCCGCAACGCTGTAAGTTAAGCGGTTCGTTTTCCCTTAGGGCTCGAACATCGGAAAAGACCTTCGAATTTCTACGCGCGATTTCTAAAGCACAGCTAGCGGATCTATTGAATAGCCTATCGAGCTCTTAATTCCATCAAAGACCGGTAGGTAGTAATACTGGAATACATAGAAATTGCCATGTAAATATCAGCTGATATAACGCCAATACAGTGAAATCCGCTTTATGTGGCCACCCGATAATATGGGCAGCCGTCTATTGCATCCAAAATGCTCTGGTCCCGATCCCGTTGTATGTAAACAACGTTAAAATAGCTCGCTTAGTGTTGGCATAAGGTCGGTTAGTGAGGGGAAAAGCGACCTAGAACCACCTAAAAACCACCTAAAACGAACTAAAAACACATTGAACCACCTATAACCACTTAAAAACCAACTAATACGACCTAAAATCACGTAAAATCAGATAAAACCACATAATATTCTACCATATACCACCTAATACTTCTAATTCTTTCAATGTGGGCACCCGCTTATCGTGGGCAAAAGGGCTTGGCTCCGACGTGCCCACAATAAGCGGATTGTACTGTATTGGAAATATCAGGTGATATATTTCTAATGAAATTTATTCTAGCGTTGAAAAATCGAGTGTATTAACTATTGTCGGTGCGGATGTACCTACTAGTGAAGTATTGGTACTTACCTAAATGTTAAATTTCATCTCTTAAATTGCTCCCAAGTCTACCTATAGGTAGCGGAAGCATTGTTTTCACTTTTCAGAGATTGAAAAGTTGTAGTCTCCACCAAAATCAAACGGTTGTTGTTTTTTTACAGTGGTAAAATTTCCACTCGCATGTTGGGTTTTAGACTATTCTGAACAACTTTCGTTCCGTGTCTTTCTCTCTCTATCCCTGTGTGTGTAGTGTATCTGTATGTGTGTCCGCAAATCCTTGAAACAAGCTTGATTTTCACAATATTCAACCGGTTCTTATGAACGTTCATGGAATGTGCTGGTTAGAGTGAACATGGTCCGCTGTGAGTTTTGTTGTTCCCATGCATGCACAAACGTAAATTCCATCAAGCATCATTTTCTCACGCCCCCTCTGTCCGATCTCGTCGGATCCATCTTCTACTAGTTTGTTTCCATACTAATTAGTACAGTAAATCACGTTGAAATATTCAGCAATATTAGGACGTTTTCAGCAACCCCTTATATAAGATAGGTAGTCGAATGGGCAAGGATAAACAGACGAATTTAGACTAAAACGACATTGTTACGTTATATTAATTTGGAAAGGTTATTTATAGGAACAAGATAAGATGAATGTTCTCATCCGATGGTCCATAAAAGTTTTTACCTGTTAATGTACTCCTTGGAGCACGGTGAGAACGAGAGATTAAAAGATTGAATCTTATCTCAACGGTGTGCATCTGTACACATGGATATTATGCACCTACTGAAAACCAGACGTTACTGCTTTTGAAAGATAAGAAAAATACGTTGGAAAGTCAACAAGCTTCCTATTCGACGGCTACTGTCAACTTGGTTTATTTGTATAAATCGATACGTCAATCCATCTGTAATTTGTTAAATTAGCTGAGAATGATAATAGACGAAACTATGTCTACAGCTCTGGGAGATTAAGGCTGAGGGGTCACCTCTGGGTTCAGGAAAAAACAGCCGTAGCTAATATCGTCAACACTGTAGTATTATAATAGCAGTCGCGAGGGGGAAGATCACTAACAGCCTAGAGATAATGAGCCTAAACCTCATCAGTCTTATAGGAGTCACATTCGTCTCCGGGGAAATTACTTGACTAGCACTTCAGCTGCATAATTCTGTTTGAAGAACGATCGTAATCACATAATGCATCCTTAATTATCCATCATTGCAGTTTTCATTTATTAACCTTGTGAGTCAAACCCATCTCACTCTAAGAAATCACAAGGTTAATAAAGGTAAACTACAATGAAATGTACGAATCGTGAAATTGAGACCATCTTTACGTGCTCATCTAATCGTCGTTATACATCAGGGTGCAGTGATATTACGGCTTACACAAGTATCTCGGTATACCTAATGATTCATTTATTAACAAAAGATTGCGAGAAACATGATTTCATCTGCTTCGAGAATGGATGTCGTCGGCAAGCCTCTAAAATCGATATTTTCAACCGTTAATTGAGTTAACCCCTGGAAGTTACGTGGAGATTGGAAGGTTGCAGGGAAGTAACCTATGCCTCCCAGACGGCAGATCCATCTTCGACAAATTGAAAACGTATGCCAAGTTGGGTGGGCAGTATGGCTTCATCATTTATTGTGAGATGGTTGTATTGAGTTGGTTAAAGATCAAATTACGAGTCAAAGTGTATTAGGTATAGGTATGTGTGTACATGTTAATGTATAAAATAAGGCTATAACTCAAGTTCACGCTTGAGCTTTTACCTTCTGAGGTACCTATATTGGGAACCAACTAAGAGATGACCAGCCCAATCCTTGACTATTTCATCAAAATCAGTTTATTAGTTTCGGAGTTCCGTGTATAACAAACAATTTCACGTTTGCGCATGCAAACTTACTACTACTAGGTAATCGAAAAAAAAAAATCAGATGATACCGGTTGCTTGTTCTCAAGTAACCCAGAAATTACGTTAACACATACTATTATCCACCCGACGGCAATAGAATTGATTAGCGATAATCTAGGGGTTAATTCGCGCAATCCCTGAAAATTTCATCTCGTAGTTTTGTCTGTGTCAATAATTGTAGTAATGAGCATACGTAATGATCATTATTCAACCAATTGCCGCGATAAAATAATAGGACACCTTCCTGACATTTACAACCCCCCTCTCCCCCGAATTGAAAGAAATCGAACCAGAGGGATTTTTTCTCAGATCATGAAAAATCAATGTTACTGGATATTTCCATTTTCGCGCGCCATTATCGATTATTGGTTACGGGGCTGACGGTAGAAAAATTTGTAGGGGACCATTTAGCAGCCACTTTGCACGATCCCTGAAAATTTTATCAAAATTTAACTTACCCTATTTATATAGTTGAGAGTAGTAGTTTTGAATGTGAAGAAAATTGGCACTGATCAAAATACAGACAGAGCGAACCAAACCTAATCAACAAGTTCTGAATAGCAGAAAACAAATCAAAATTTAGATTGTGGAGTGCGAAAATTCTTCAGATTTAATCCCATAACAAGAAGTGTCCCTACCTTCGTTAGTGAGTAAGACAAACAATAACTAATAGCAATAATATATTTGTTGTAACTCAGTGCTATCTGAGCCTATGTGTGTGTACAATTCTTACACTTTATATTGACCTTGAAGAAGGTTTTAAGAAAAGATGAAATATGTATCGTACCTAATTGAGTAGAAATGGGTAGAAATGTAAAGGAAAAATACTGAAATTATGTTGAAAAGTGTACTTAAATTTCATTAATATAAACTCCAAAAAACCAAGAAATCATAAAATAAGAAGGAAAAAAAACCGCAGTTTGCGTAAGCCGAACCAACTTTTTGAATCGATCAGCTGGAGCTTTGGATGGAGCCCGTCATTTCAGTCGTCCCTTGAAATGTCCTAGAGAGCCTCTTTATCAAATTTCGTTGTAATCAGACAGACAACATAACTTTTAGCAAACTCAGCTGATCAGGATGGAGCCTGTAAGGTTATTCGTCTCTTGTTATCCCTGAGAGGCTCCCTATCAATTTTCAACGTCCTACGTAAACAGGAGATATTTTAGCTCACTCAGCTGATCAGGATGGCGCTCCTCACATTGCTGTTTTCTTGTTGTCTCGGATAGGCTCCCCATCAAATTTCGACGTCCTACGGTAAATAGGAGAGATTTGAGCACCATTTAGCCATCATTATGATAGATAATACGGCTCGTGGTCATCTGATTCTCACCCATGACAGCGAGGCACAAGTTCCAACATGGTAATACATCATATCAAAATTTGGTTCAAATCGGACAAGCGGTTTCGTAGGAGTAGTGAGCACAAAATGTTATCCATAAATGTATATATATATATATATATATATATATATACATATATATATATATATATATATATATATATATATATATATATATATATATATATATATATATATGAAAATTGTTAAAATCTAGGAATTGTTTCAAAATGGGCCAAAACGTTTTTCTATGAAGAAAATTTTAGGGAATTCCCATTTTAAAAGTTTTG
The DNA here is from genome assembly GCA_030762985.1 of Adelphocoris suturalis. Lineage (NCBI taxonomy): Eukaryota > Metazoa > Arthropoda > Insecta > Hemiptera > Miridae > Adelphocoris > Adelphocoris suturalis. The sequence continues at coordinate 18,264,054 of CM061046.1, forward strand.
GAGCCATTGCGATATCTTCGCATATATAAAATACGGACCATGCTTTATAAACTGGCTAACCATTTTCATTTAGCATCACATCATTAGCGGTTTTTAAATTTTTATTAGTGAATCTGGGGTCGCATTTTTGTTCTTAGGAACCGCGACTAGATTTGGTTCTATTTCCACTTAAAGTTTTCTGCATTTTTGGGAAGTCATATGATTTGTTTCAAATCGCCTCCGTACGTATGCAATGAAATCAGGCCATAAAGATATTCGATTCCCGCAAACCGGATGTAGCTACATCTGCGTACGCTTTTGCTCCAGTTATTAAGGACCTAGCAGTTAACTCGAGAGGCTCATCATTTCCTATTTACCGTGATTTATGTAAATGGTATGTAGATGGTATATGTTTAATCTCGTTCCAGAGATGCCAGTTGGTCGTTCTCACTCCACACCAGCTCAGCGGCTTGCAGTACATCACTACCGCATGGAAGAGTGAACTCCGAAGAGGTCGACACCGTGACGGGGTGAGCGCAAGTGTTCGGCTCGTGTATCACAATCCATCTCAAGTACACAAGAGGCCTCTCCAGCCAGGACTATTGCTCGAGGTCTAACCTCTCAGATCCATATTTAGACTCGGGTGTCGTTGAACCTCTTTTCAGATGTAAAGGAGCAGCTTTGTGCACATCTGTTTGAAAAGACCTCGTTTCTGGACACCAGTTGGTGGAGGCACAGAGAGAGAGTTCGTGGTGACGAGGCGCCCTCACACTCATTTGTTCTTATCAATAGGGAAAAGTGGGTGAGGCCTTAGGCCTCAGGTGAACATCAATGATCTCATTTTACCATCCAAGGTCACATAAGCTTGGCGATCTCTTTTAAAAAAGGCTAGTCATGCAGCATGACCCCATGAGCGAATTTTTGAAGAAATCGTCGACATTTCAGTCGCTATTGATCTTGTAGAGAAATTTAAGTTTATGATTTTGATAGACAAACATGGAATCAAATTATTAAAAATATAATTTCATGGCTGATATTTTCTAAGCCACAGTCAATATTAAAGCTACATCAAGTCCTAAAACAGTTGAGCGTAAAACATTAAAGAGAGCGACCGAGAGAATCGGAAGACGGAATATTTCACAGAGTAAACTTATCAGTTGTGATTACATTTTTTTTTTTTTTTTTTTTTTTTTTTTTAAACAAGCACCTACTGCCTACGTTTTAAACAGCATGGTTTTAGGATTGGAACTTCCATAAGAGTAGTTCAATCTGAATTTGGACAATGTTTCATACTAGCGAACGGCATTATTTCGATTTTTGACTGATTTTTCAACTTTGAAATTTTGGAAAACTTGATACATATTCTTATCGGAAATTTTACGCTGATTCTGAATATACCACATGTTAGTATGCTGAAAAAATTATTTCGCACAACAAATCGCAAAAAACAGGCTATTTTGAAATTTTTGACTACATTTTTGAAAATTTCAACCCGAAGATGTAATCCGATCATGCTGGCCAACGAACTTGAACTTTCGTTTTGTGTCCTTAACATTTTAGAATTTGTTTGAAGTTTCTAGCACAATTCTACGGACAGTTATCGTCTGGAATGACACATACATATATACATACATACATACATACATACAAAAATGCGTTAAACTTCAGAATATGATTCAGAATAGCCTGAAACGGATTTCTGCATAAAATTTTTTCAAAAATTCACATTCTACAAATTTTGAGGCGAGAGCAATAGCTTAATTTTCTTCAAAAATTCGCTAAAATGTCGTATGATCATATGAGAAAATGTTCGCTATTTGTCGGTTTATATTAATGTTATGATATACCAAAACTTAAACACTTCGTGTGCTGCAGCTTTTAAATTATTCAATTAAATCTACCAAAAAGACATAGCCTACATAAAAATATGGTATAAAAACACATTTCAGGATTTTGGACAACTTTTTTACAGATCTTCACGATTTATCAATAGTTTCATTTGCAATGAAAATTCATTTATGGTCATCAGCGCCTCCTACAGTTTTCGCCTGGAACTACTGGGCCAAAGCTTACAAAATTTAACTAGAAAATATAAATTGATCAGGAATTGGATTATACGAGGATTTAAATGGGATTTGAATGACATGTATTTTATGACTTATTGAATGTAATTGGGCTTACCTATGTTGAAATAAACAAATAAAATAATATAGGTACCTACCTAAGATATTTCCTTCATTGAATACATCATCCTCATTTCCATTCATTGAATATTTTTCTAATCACCCCTTTTTGAAAATATTCTACTCGGAGCAAGTAAAACTAACAATGCTTGCTTATGTGTAGTTGGATGTTCGAACAACCAATATTTCTTTCGCTCTCAGTTGTTGACGACAACAGTCATTGTACATGCACATACGCTTACATAAGTTTGTGTCTGTTATGATATGTTACGAGGGTTAATAAAAGATGAGCTAATACTATTTGGTAATATATAATTGAATTCTAATCGTTATTCTTTGACCGCCCGGAAAATGCAGACAGAATCTCTAGTTCGTCGTTTTAATGTTCGACCTCGATTTATTCGCCACAGTCGCAGTACCGACTGGGAAAACGCCGACCGAATAAATCCTTAAAGCCTCCAAAACGAAGCCCGAGTTAAACGAAAACACTGATCAACACAAAGACCCTGAACTCTGTTTATTCCTCTCTTGTTTGGGAGGTTGCGAAAACAAACCGTCTCTTTCGGATTTGCTCGCCGCCCCGTCCGATGCCTATTGCTTCAATCGGTGATCCAGATCCGGCGCTCGCTATCAAACTATGGGAGCTCCGAGCCCGTAGGCTTTTATTATCGTCCTATTCGTTTCACGGTGAATAGAAGGCCGACCGCGGATTTACGAGGAGCGTTTCGGGATAAACCGGTTGTTGAGGAACACGCTAGGTTCGGGTTTAGGTGCCCTAGCGCCGGGCTATACTTCTTTTCGGCCGCCACGGCTCGTCTAGTTGCGCCACCGCGAGGTCTACTACCATTGTGAAACTTTACAACCTATACGTATTATAACTTTCGTTTTTTTACGGGGCACCGGAGAGTTGTATGCCTAATTTTATGGCCGATAGTATTCGAGGCAACTCGGAAAAATATCGAATTAACTTTTCTTTTGGAAGGTTGCATAATGATGAATGAACGCGATGCTGAGCATCGTGCAACTTTTGGATTGCGGAATCTACATTGCACAGAGGGAGAGAGCGAGAGAGTATAAAAAGTTCTTAACGATTTCCAAGCTTTGTAATTCTTTGAAGGAAAGGTATGTCAACGCTCCATTTTATATACTTGCGTTGGTGACTGTAATATAGCAGAATTAAATATTGATAGAATGTCAATATGTAAATTGTCTATAACTCAGGATGTTTCAACTGAAGCAGTCATAGAGTCTTCCCCCAATCAATGGTTTGACCAATAAAAAAAAAAACGGTTTGCTTGACATGAGAATCGATCTCATTGAGAACTACTAATGGAGCCGAGGCTTTCCATACTGATTTCAACAAACAGTTCTATTCACCGAAACCTAATGTTCATATAGTCATTGAAGTACTAAAAGAAATCCAAGAAGAAGTAAACTTTATTGATAAACAATTTATTGATAAGTACCTATGACGAAGGATGTTTTCATTCAATAATACTTAATGCTTAATAACTTACTTTAATAATACTATGTTTGATACAACAATACTTTACTTGACCCAAAGTCACTGCGTTTTCCCGATTTCTCGTTGCCCCAAACGCAACGCGATTCCAGTGGTGAGCTGACCCAAAGTCATTGACTTATTGACCCAAAGTCACTGCGTTTTCCCGTCATTGCCCCAAACGCAAGGACGCCGAATCGAAAAGCCCATCTTTTGGGGTTGACATATACTTTAAGTCTTGAAATAACCTTCCCCCGAAGGAGAATTGATAAAATAGGCCATTCCTTGATGCTTGAGAGGTAGACTGAGTTTGCTTCGAGAATAAAAACGATATCCGCATGTTTGCCTTTGCGATCGTCTTATCTACTTACGCTGCAAACCCAATTTTCCGGCAGTTGATGTATTGTTGAATGCCCTTGCTTCTGCGATTAGAAGATTTTTTCCAGAATCAGTATGTGAACTAGTATTACATCTTGAATGATTGAAGAAGATTTCGAATATTTCCTTGGTTTATACAAGTTTTGTACTGGTAGCAAGTGACGTCACACTCTCAAATCCTTCGCGAATGTGAAAAAGAGAAAATTTGTTTATTTCCTGATCGATTTGTTGAGTATTTCAAATTCAAGTATCTCTTAAGCTCCAAAATTGAAAAAGTACGTCAGAACCTCATGACGATTGAATAAAGGTGAGTCTAATATAAAATATAGGTCGCTCTCTACTAATAATGCAGTAGAGATGGAAGCCCTTTGAACAGCTTTCTGAAGAGTAAAGGTTCTGGATCAGGGGAATCATGGATAAAGCAACCATGTTTCTTTCTGAATCACCTGGTTATTTTATATTTCTGTAATATTCTCAGTTCTCGAGTTATTCTTATCAGTTTTGGGACCTCCGAGTCTAATTTCTTTCCTAATCGAATCAACTTGCTGAAATTTAATGGAGCTAGTTCGGGACACCTCAAAACAATTACGAGGTTCGGAGGATCACTGAATAGCTGATGGGACTTCTTAGAATAATTTCTTTCCTTTTCAACCTGCCATTCTACTATGTTTTTTGTTTTGACATTTTTAGAAAAATTTTCAACATTTACCTACTATAAACCGTAAACTTGTAGGGTACTGAACTGTAAAGGTGTGAACCCTTTTTATGTACTGGATATATATGGTGCTTAACATTAATTATAGGCCAATGATCTGCGTAGAAGGCTATCTAATACAGAAATACTAAACCTTCGTGTAATAATTTGCAAAATCAATGATGATCATGGCCCAACAGAACACACTGGCCTAGCCAATTCATTATCCAAAACATACGACTAGCGCTTGAAAGTTACTTGGTAGGTCACGACTAATCACTTGTCAAACAAGGCTAGCTTGAACTCTGTTCACAGAATATAGTTTAATGCGGCTATTAAACCTTCCTCTCGTTTATGGCCTAATGAGATTGCCCCGGGAGAAATTCAATACACCGCTGCACTAATAAGGATCGTACAGGCCATGAGCCAAGACTACGTATTACCGTTAGATGATATCGCGAAGCCTGTGATTATCGGGTGCTAGTCCGCTCATTATACGATAATAAAAACGAGTCCGGATAAGCGCCGTGCGTGAAGGCCGAGTGACACAACCGCAGTCGCACTTTACTTGCGGCCAGAGGATCAAGACGACTGCCGACTGCAATAAAGGATCGCTGGCAGGAGTTTCCGCGTAGACTCGCAGCGGCCTGCGGAAACGAGCTGGTGTGGTGGAGTCACGACAATTAGAGTCGCAATAATTATTGTACCGCGGTACCCATCAATTCAACTCATGGACACGATACATCCTATTGTATAAGGCGAGCAAAATATTTGTAAGTTATATTCATCTCGCAAAGGTTTCCCAGAATTCCTTCCACACTTTGGCCTGACAACATAACTTAACCCGTGATGATTCGTCATCCGGACTTTCCGGGGAGCTGTTGCAAGTAGATCAATAGATCATTGAGTAGCTTTTGGGGTGATAGCCGACTTTAGGTGAGTATAGGGGTCGAGGGGAATGTATAATAAATAGGCATCTTCCAGTATAAAATTATATATATATAAAAAAAAAAAGAAAAAAAAAAAAAAAAAAAAAAAAAAACGTTTACCTATCATGAATGTTTAGATCATTGAACAGTTTTAAGTTATCTAGAAAAATTCCATACCGGAAAAGAGTAAATCAAGAAGTAGTAAAAGTAATAAATAGTAGTAAAGTAGTGAATTAAGAAACGAAAAAATGATAAGTACTCAATGTAATTTACGTTTGTGCAAGAGCAGAATGAACTGATGAGATGAAAACACTGAAATAGGTACGGGACCATCTACAACCTAAACCGCGCAATCGCTGACGATTTCATCGAAATAGGAAGAAAACTGTGGAAATTAAGGTGATTACGAGTATATCACATTGTTGCATGCGCAGTAGCTATTATTGATACAAACGTGTTGAAATTGATATGGGGTAATCAAGTCATCTTCTTCCAATTATCATCCAAATTTAAGCGAACTCGAACGACTAGAGTGTGAAAAAATGGAGCATAATGGAATTTACGTTTGCACATGCGCAGAATGAAGTATTGATTTGGCAACAATGAAACTGACAGGGAACCGTCTGCCCCCACATCCCCTGAAAATGTCATCCAGATTGGATAAAAACATTGGAAAATAAGCTTGTTACAAGAATGTCATGGCGCATGCGCAGTAGTTATTAATGATACAATCATGCTGAAATTGATAGAAGATGATCAAATTGTCATTCTCCAACTATCATCCAAATTTTAGCGAGATCGGACAACTAAGGCGTGAGAAAATGATACTTGGTATAATTTACATTTGCGCATGCGCAGAGTGATGTATTGAGTCAAGAACGATGGAACTGATAGGCAGACCGGAGGAATGAAAGTGGCATTTCTCATTTCTGAGACCAAAACTGTTTCAATAACCAGCATGAAAGCATAAATTCTACAAGGATATATTTTTGGGCTGGGGGTTAGTCTGAAATTCGCGACACCTACATTTTCCAATTATTTCCTCTTACAACGGAGCCCTTTTTAGGTAAACGAAACTCCGTCAGTTTTCACATGTCTGAAATAGTTCACTCAGGCAGAAATCTTACGTTCTCTAAAGAGTTCCGAAAATGAAAGCAGCTGAGAGTCATTAATGAAGTATGAACAATCCTCGATGTTAACGCGACTTGGTAGTAACCATGCTGGGCTAGTAAGTGTTCCATCAACCCAGTAAAAAACGAAGGCGAATTTGAGAGATACTCGTTTGAAATTTGATATGGAGACTCTCTGGTAGGGATGGGTATCAATACTCGATATTTCAAAATATCGATATTTTCACCTCCGATATTATTGAGTATCGATACTTGCATTCCGATATTTTGAAATATTGGGAATTTTTTCCTCAATAACTTTAACAAACTTAATTCAATTTTTCTTTGGTTGACTTTGTCAACGACACGCAAATCAGCGATTAGCCACTTGTTATGAAGCCACAGATACTCCGGCAAGGAATCGACTTGGAGGAAAGTTGGTTTCCAAACTCATATTTTTGAAAAGTGTAGATGAGTTGTGGTAATTTCAAGTATATTTGCTCTAACGTGATCCCTGTGACAATTTAATCGTGACGTGATTTTATCGTTTTGACGTGATTTTATCTATTCGAGTAAATACATTTTCTTACATGATTTTTCAATACAGTAATTTTAAATATATATGAGAATAATATAATTTTTTCCAGATAATAAATCTTCTACCAAGAACTTCATTTTACAATGACCTCCATCCATTAAGTTAAATAATTCAAACTCCGGATTGAAAATATTTTAGTTGGGAAAAACTTATTCTTAAGCAACATTGTGGATGAGGTATCGATACTCGATATTTATAAATATCGATACTTTGCTCAAGCAATATTTGGTATATCGATACTTGCATCCCGATACAGTATCGATACTTTTGTAACGATACCCATCCCTACTCTCTGGGTCATTAAGAGACGATTGATCTGACGGGCTCTCCCCTGATCAGCTGAGTGCGTTAAATCCTCGTCTGTTCACTCCTGGAAGTTGAAATTTGATGGGGAGTCACTCCTTGTGACATTAGGAGAAGAATGAAATGACGGGTCCCAATCTGATCAGCTGAGTTAGCAAAATTGACTCAAGCACATTCATTACCCCAAAACATATCCACGAGTTAATGTTTTTCAATGAAGTGGAGAAACTTTTTTTTTATCATCTAGTAAGGAAGCAAAATATACAAAAGAAACCTTTTAGCTTTTCCAGAATAGGGCAGCACAAGCGATAATGAGACCTCATACAAGATCGGCTGATGAGATGGTTGCGCAAGGCAACTCAGTCAGTCTCTTGAGTCCTTGACTGATTCCATGAAACTCAACTCCCGAGTTCTCATTTCCACTAAGCGATTCACTTGGGTTCTTTCCACAGTACTTATCTTCCAAAGTACTTTCACATCGTCCCCCCCTTCGCCCCTTCACTCTAAACACCACCTACCACCAGTTTTTTTCTACTACCCGATAATTTTCGACAGGTTCGCATGCAAATGAATTAGCAGGAAACTGAGTGATGAATTATACAGCTGGAACCGCGTTTTTTCTTGCCAAGAGTCGACGTGCCATATACAGAACTGAGCAAGTCCGCGGGCCCGTTTTCCATAATCGAATTTCATACTCGAAACGAGAACAAATCTCTATTTGGGAGAGGTGAGCCCGATCGAGAATCGAGATGAACCGTAATTACATACTGAAGATCGATTTATTTTTTTCTTATTTTGTATTTCAAACGCGTTGGAAACATCGTTAACAGTTGAATGGCCTTCCCTTACCTGGGAAATTACATGCTCGTAAAATTTTAACAGACTTTTAGCTCGTCTACTTGAAAGATGTGCAGAAAAGGGCATCCCGTTATTAGGTTGGGTAGGGACGAATGAAACAGAATATGATAACTTTCATATCGAGTCTGTCCTACTTTCATGGCCACCCAGTGAAGAAAATGCAACGGACAACAATCTTTATATTTATTTAATCTGTTCCCTCTTAGCTTATTATTTTTCCGGGTGTAACACTTACAGAGAAGTAACTAACATCCGGTATTAATGAGCTGGGAGAGCAGAACTGTTAACATCTAGAAATCGGACCCGCAAAATAAAAATCAATTTATTCCTTAACTCAACATTATTCCTTGGATATATCGTCATTTATTGACGATAAAATTGAAGTATTGTAACTGTATTGTATTATAACAGTATCTTCAAAATCGAGATGGCGATTGAGATGAGCTCTTATTTAAGTTCACCATCCTTCTCGACACTGTTACATTCTATAGGCGCCAATTTACTGCCATAATTAAAAAGGAAGCAGAAATAAATTTAAGACTAAATCCACACAAGTATTTTCATTGATTTCCACTTGTGTGTTCATGGAAACGTCTATTTTGAGTTCATCCTATCATGAGTCTTTTATTTCTGGCTAAGAGGTGCGAGGAGGAAATTTTTACGGCTATTTCTCACAAAACATTTTATTATGGATGGTCCGAGCGATTTCGCTTCACAGCCTCATCAGGGATCTATAATATACAACAGGGATCTGTAATATAAGTTCAGAATGACAATTTTTCGATCAGATACGTGTTCCAGTCGAAAGGCATCAACGCCAAATAAGCAAATCCTTGGCTTAGTTATTTATTTATTTAGCTTAGTTATTATTAATACAAGTTACTAGTTAGATTATTACGTAGTTGAAGTTATTAGGTTGTATAGTTTAATTGTTCAAAAGTACGTTTTATTACTTATATGCATTATAGGAATATTTAGTTGACATAAGTTGTGATTAAAGAGAGCATCGGATTGGTAAGGGGACCACCTGTAATGGAAAGAGTAAATACGGGTAATGGAATACAGCAATGAATACGGACACGGTTTACTATATGTATATATGTAATGCACGGGCATAGCTATTTACCAGGTATGTTTGTGGTCTTTGTGTGGAAAAGGTTTCATTTATATTATAATATTGAATTTTCGTCCTTCTGGTATTAGAAAGCGCTCGAACCATCCAATAAAAAGTTTTAAGAGGAATAGCCGTAACATTAAAGTTCCTCTCCTCACCACCCAACCAATGAAGCTGAATGGCTCTATAATCACTAAATTTGTCTTTTATTTCTTAAACATGTACCGTAAACCGGGTGACTTTGGTACGGTTTTTTGATGTTTTTTGACTTTTTCAATCTTACTGAGCAGGATCGTCACTCTGATCGTATTCGTTTCAAAAACTACATCCATCAGCAAGCTTTTATATACGATTTCAAATATTTTTTTAGGTTGAGGATTAGTTGAGTAATTAATCCTCAAAGTTGTACTAGTCTCACCCCGTGTTTTGGGGTGAGAATGGTACACTGACTTTTTCAGGTCATATATCCTATCAAAAGCGCTTGTACCATTGTCACCTCTTCCAATCGAAGCAAGAACTTTTTAAAAAGTGTTAGAGCTCATAAAAGTTGAAAAAATCAAAAAAATCTGAAAAAAAAAAAAAAAACTTTCAAATTAGGAATCGTAGCACACGAGTAGACATCTCATTGCGTGCCTTCCCCTGTGAAAAAACCATTCTATCCACAATTGGGATTATACATGGTCATAATGAATGAGCGGGAGTGTGAACAAGGTAAGTATAAAACTATTTTTATTTACAATCTGTTCAATATCTAGCTAATATTGACTAGTAAAACAATGATTGCATCCCCAGGAACAAGTAAAACAAAGGTTGCCACCCAGAAACTAATAAAACAATGGGGCTACCCCAATTAAACAATGAACCATTAAAACATTAAATCAATGGATCGCTACTCCAGAACAATTAAAACAATGGGTTGCTTCCCCAGGAACAATCAAAACAATGGGTTGCTACCCCAGGAACAATTAAAACAATGGTTTGCTACCCCAGTTTACAAAAAATTGTTTGAAAATATTCAAATCAAATTGAAATCCGTTGAGAAAATGTCACACACCCGGTGTACCATTCTCACCACATGGAAGGCAGGTGTTTTAGTTTATCCAACAAAAAAATCACTAAGTAACAATTTTTGAGCAGTTCTAACGCGAATCACTTCACAATAAGTTTATTTACGAATATAAATCACTTAAAATAATTTTTTATATAGCCTTTTACCGTGAACAATGAAATGTCAAATTTGGATTGTTTTTATAGAAAAAGGCTATTTTTGACGGTGAACCGAATTTCAATTGGTAAAAGACGTGTCTTGCAAAGGTTGGGATTATTTTTTTTATTTCACACGAAAAAAATAAGTTTCCCTATTCAGTTGAGATGAGGTAAACCAAATCAAGCACATGTTATCGTTTAAAGGCTAAATTCTAGAAAAAGAAAAACACACACAAACACACATATATATATATTACGCTAGATTGGTAATGCTACGTAGGCCATATCCGAAATCATCTTCATAAAAGCCAGATCAGGTTATCATCTTGACGTTCTTCAGATCTCTACAGTACGTGTTCCCAAATGGTCTCCATCCATTTTACTAGCGCCACCGAGCTTTTAAACTGAAGTTTCCTTCACACCCGTGAAATGAATGATCTTCTGCAGAAAGTTGTGTTCTGTTAACTTACGGAAACAGGCTACTCAGACTTAACCATACAGATCTGGAGGAATTTGTCCAGCCTTTTCTGTCAGGTCTTCTCATATTTTTCCGTGGAACTCTTCGTTATGTTTGACGGCCACTGATTCTACAATCTTTCTCATGACATCTTGCCTTCTAGCATATTCCCTGGAGCATTCGTTTGGGGTATTTCAGAGCCTGTCTTTGACAAAAGGACGCCATTTCATTCCAGATCCTGTGCAATGTGAACGTACCCGTTGGGATGCGAGCTCGATACCTATATTGAGCTGGGGAATCAGCCAATATTATGATTTTATGAACAGTATGCGAATCCCCTGCTCAATTAATAGCAGCTACTCTAAAGATAACTGCTTGGGAGTCAACAATGACAAGTATTTATGAAGGGGTGCCTAATTGTCATAAAATCTGCCAAAGCTAGCTGCATGGCCATAATTTCACCATCAAAATTATTGGCAAAGATCCCAACTGGCACTTTTATTAGGCAGGCAGTAGAGTAGACCCCACCCCTGCATCCAGTGTAGTATCGCTGGCTGATCTTTCAGTATCAATGTGAGCCCAAACCCTCTGAGGGGTCAGGCTTCTTTCATATAGAATCCTGAAATTCGCATGTAGTGCTGTCATTTTCAGCTCAGCCATAGAACTTTGTAGGTAATTACTTAAACTCTTTATTTAGGTCCAACTGAAGAAAAATCGTACGCGGGGTCAACATCTTCAGCAGTGGAACACAAGAAAAAATATAATAATAATACAATAAAAAATAAAACATGTTTGAAATCGACGTGAGGTATCTTTGTAAGATACTTGTTACACAGTTAGGCAAATACGTACCTCTAGCTTTTTCAAGATTCGTGTAGGTAGCCTGTTCAACATTCACCTCGAGTCAGCCAATAGCAGAAGCAGTGATCATTATTTGAAGGGCAGCATGAACATCCCGCTGTTGAAAACGTATGAGCGTTGTAACTCATAGCCCGGCTCAGAATCTAAATTTAGCTGAACCTATACGGGCCATACTATTAATGTTTCCTTACCCCTCTCCGAAATTTTCCTCCTTAAAAAAGCAAACGCTTTGGGGAGTTAATGAGGTGTTCCACGATGATCCCGAAGCCCTGTCAAAGGATGGTCTCCCTCTTTTGGCTCAAATTAGCTACATAGGTGAGAAAAACTTTGTTGACGTTGGCTTAGTCGGTGCGCACAGTGGTTTTTTCTGGCGGTACTGCAGTCTTCAAGCTCTCCAACGGCACCCTTCATTGCGCGTGTAACATGTTCCCAACGGGACTAAATTTATCTTGATGTGTAAACTGGAAAGGGATCACATTTTCGACGTGGGGCCGACAAGTCGAGCGTATTATTAGTGAACCAGCTGTTAACAAAGACAGTCGATCCTTTACTTGAATCTTTGAGGATTACCGTCGCACATCACACTCCACTCAACCGTTAATCAACATTAAACGAGTGATAATGCATCAGTGAAATTGTACGGATGCTAGAGAACACATTTCTATAATATTCAACGCATTGAAAATTGGAGTATACAGAATGATAAAGAAGTTTTGTTAGAGGTTTTTTCCTACGTATGTCAAATGGAAAATACCAGCAATCGCATTATGAGGAGTGGTCATGTTGAATGTTTGATATCTTTCTGGAAAGGCGTTTATGTACTATCGACACTGCCAATTCCAACTTGAAGGAATCCATTTTTGTAACTATGAATGAATGCATTTTTATTTGCAGAGGTTATGAGCTGTTGCAACATTTCGTAGGTACACCATTCATTCGTATAAGGAAATAGCATAATAATAACATAATTTTTAAAACATTGACAGAATAACATTTGAATTTGATTTCAGTATATTTTTGAACAAGATACAGGCGAGAGAGGCAAAAATTACTCACAAATTAGGGACAGATGGGGAGATGTGACAAAGTTCTAATCCTAGTCAGGGTTGTAGGTGTCAGCTTGCAGGTTCGGTCGAAGGTATGCCTTTATGATGAAGAAACCGTGCAATTGCTGCTGGCTCTCATTCATTGGTTGAGAAAGCTCTCAACATCAGAGATCTGTTGGTAAAATGACAGACGGCGTATGCCTTTGCACGGTCATCACCTACACCCAGATCATCTTATAGTTCATCAGAGTTTAGGTGGTTGAGGACTTCATCCGTGTGTATGTGGAGGGAAAGACAGAAATATTCACACAGTGCGTACAGCGGGCACACCAAGCACATATATGGTTTCCATTGCATGTAGACTGCAGTATGGAACGGTCGACCTTATAAGCTGGCTTCGCATTAAAGAAGGGCCATCTCCTTTGAAGAAAGGAGCAACTGGGCTAACACCCTCTCAACCAGTAGATTTTTGTGTCTTCTACATTGTATCTTGACGCTCTCCGAAGTCAACAATGCATCTATAAAGTGAGTCAAAGGTTGAATGACATCCTTGTTGGATGTCAGCGCCCCAGCAGCTGTTTCACGAAGCTGTTGAGCTCTATCTTCAACGCAGTGCAGTTTGAACTCTGTAGCAGATCAGATGCTCCAACGATGAGAGACTCTGAGATGAGAGCATCAGTTGTATCTAGGGTTTCTGTTTCATCCACATCGGTCTTCAGCAGCTCTTCCACTCAAATTATCGGCCACTCCTTGCACTCATTTTCAAAATTCTAAGGAGGTGTTCAAGAACGTGTCCAGGGAGTAACTAGAAAGCACAACCGAACAGAATAACAGCGAATAGCATATTGGTTTGAGCAAACGGAGATTTGGAAGGCGAATTTTCCGAAAGAGCGTCAGTGAGCAATAAAATCCCTTTTTCAGCATCATCTTTGGGTTAAACGCGAGGTGACACTGAACCACAGACCAATATTTAAATTGCCAGGCTTGGCCTCAATTTATTATTCTTTAGTTAATGGGTTTATTAGAGGTTTATTAGAGGGTTTATTAGAGGGTTTGTGAATAATTCTTTATTCACAAACTTAACTATCCCTGGAAGTGGTGATAGTTATCGAAAATATGAGTTCAATACAGAAAATTAAAAATATGGAAAAAAGCAAACATCAAATCATCTCATTCACAGAATAAGGGAGACAATTGACTCCGATTCCAGAAAGCTACGTTTGGTTTGAATGAAGGCACACTCTGGATTCTATGGGAACGAGATCCCTGACGCCTTTTTAAAGGAGTCAGTATACCTCGCATTGGCCACTGAAGTCAAGATACCACCTCGGAATATGCACAGAAGACAGAAGATGCTATCGAAATTCTGTAAACGATTATTTTCTTAAACTACAGCCAAATTCTATAAATTTATTCATCCCCGCATCCCCCGATTTCCATGGCTTAAGGGGTCTTCGATAGCAGAGGATAACTATCGTTCGCTCTATCTGCAGGCTTGGAACCAAGCATGTCATGCGTAGATTAATTAAATTCAAAATGTTCATATGTTCGACACCTCAATGAGAGTGGTGCAGCGTTGATGTCTCGGACTAGCATCACATCATGCTGGGATGCCTGCTGTTCTCAATCAAAAGGAAGATGGATGTTCAACGAGCTCACACCTAAGCTGAAACTACCGATCCTGTTTCAAACAGGTTCAGTGGAAGTGTTTAATGCGTCGCACGAATATGTGACTGACTGCCAAATCAGGCTACAGCTGCATAGTGTTAGATTTTAACCTTAGCGTAATCATGAATTGTGTGGCTTTATGGGCAACCAATGCCAAATAAAAATTATATTAAAAAAAATAAAAATGTGGGCCATAGAGCATTATCTCACAATAGAATATGGCCAAGTCATATTATAGAATATCGCTAAGATGGAGCACGTGACTGAAGCCCATAATCGTTACTAGTGAATCAGACGGGGAGACGGTTTAATAGGCCAATTTTCATACGACCCGCCTCACAGTCTATTAAAGTTTATGACACCTGAATGAGAGTTATTAAGATGATTGTTCTTCATGGCCCATAGACGATTTTCTCATTATTAGTCGTTTCAATGCGGAGGCAACACGTTTTATGGTCATGAACATCATTTCAGCCATTTAAACTCCCGAAAATTATGTATCCGGTAGGTGAATATTGTTCTGGACAAATGGTCCTTTCCCCTCCATCTGATATTCGAATGCCGGTTAAATTGACAATGAGGAATTGATTCTCATCATTCCTAATTTCCGACCACCTCAAAGACTTGAGAAGAAATTATATATTCGGATTGAAACATTTTTTCTGCGATTTTCTCCTATTCATGGGTCTGGACACAAACTGAAATAATACTTCTTACGAACCGTAGGAATGTGTGCCTATGAGACATGGCCATTTGATTGTAATGAGCGCTACCCGAATATTCTATTTATATTTTTAAATGAAAATAGATTCCATTCTAAAAAATTTGAAGCCTTCCGCACTCTTCTAAGGTGAGTAGTTTTCTTCCTATGATTTTTCAAAGTTTGCACTGTTGACGTGACACTGGTTGTCATGGGGGTCCCACCCAGGCCGGTGCGTTGACGTCACCAGTGTTCGAAGGAGAGTGTTGTTGATTACAAACTTCTTGGGATGGAATCTTCTTCCATTTTAAAATAGTTAAAATAGATTTTTCGCACCCAAGGGTGACGCTAATTGAAACAATCCATTCAGTCCATATTTCAGTTCAACCAACAGTTCAATCAACCAATGGTTCAACCAACAGTCCATATTTGAAAACTTAAAAAAGTGAAAAATATGTTACTGTTATATGTTGTAACTAGGGATATGAACTCGTAAGGAATATAATTGTTGTCTAGAATGGCAGTGGAGTCATCACAGTCCGGACAGACCACATTTATATAGTCTTTGAATTTGGTAGGTAGGCGTCAAACTCGTTGAATACCTCAGGGACCTAGCGCAGAAGCATTCACTGAACTTGGAGGTTGCTTGGTGTTGTTTGGTTGAAGTTCGGACGGTTTTGATTTGATTGGTTGTGGAGATGCTGGTTCTGATGGGGTAGGTTGATTGGATCTGGAATAATCTCTTCAGATGATTTTCCACTTGAACGTGTTTCCATTTGACTCCTCGTTGCAGTTCTTGATCTTGGAATCAGGTGTAACATGTGTTGGCATGTTCCTGGAGTTACTGTTCTATGTTTTAGTACAAGTGTTGTTCGCAACTTGTTCAGATGTCGTTTTAGTACACCGAATTGCCATTCTTGATGGTTGTTAATGAAAAATTAGATTTGAACCCCCCCTCTTGAAATACCGCCCAGGAGGCGTCACAGGTGATGATGCCTGAGGTCGATGTGGGAAGATGGAGTTCACAAGGATTCTCAATTTTCAATGTAAACTAGTCATCACACTGTAGTCTATCTGCCAGTATGTTAGAACTTGGATTAGCATTGAATATAATATTTGCTTAGGTAATATTATCAGTACTGATACAACATTTAAAGTGACCTGAACACTAATGTCCTTGTTGCTGGGTAATGATAGAGTTACCATCATGCCATGATTTGCATTTTCAGATTTCTTGATGTATTTCATGGAACATGATTATCGCTGCAGCGCTCACATCGGATTCCTGCTCAATAGAGAATCACATTTTCGTTTTTATTAACCAACAATGATTTTTTTTAGATCTGCCTAAAATATTTCTGTGGTATTTTCAAGTGACTCAAGGTTTTTATGAATGATATGAATAATTCATTGAGGGCCGTGAGTTTACAATGGTAGTCAGGGTCAGGGGCAATTACGTTTCCAGATGCTGAATATCGAGTGTGACACGCCAGCATATGATGACAAACCAATTTGTGTGGGTGTATATGGAATTAATGAAGAATTTACAATGTGTACATCATTAGTTTTACATCAGTATTTTGTTAAATACATTTGCCTAATTGTGAAAATCTGAGCTATAGCAATAAATTAATAGCTAATTACTTAATTAAGGTGGTCCCCTACCAGTCTCATGGCTCACAAATCAATACTTTAATCTACGCATGCGTAAACGAAAATTCTATGAAACACAATTTTCTCAGGTTTTAGTCGTTCGATCTTGTTCAAATTTCAAAGTAGTTACATTTTCTGAGATATCGTAATACCACATCCAATACCCTCCAATTAAAAGATGCTGTTTTGGCGAGAGAACCAATTTTGGATTTGGTTTCCGAAAAAAGATCTTGTCTGGATTGACACACACGGTATATTAAATGAATGAGACAAGGAGAAAGAGGAATGTCAAAGAAATTATATTTTCAGGAAAATTAATGTTTTAATTATTGGCAGATTTTTAATTATTGGTTTTTTTTTTTTTTTTTTTTTCATCTCCTCATCTTTTCATTGATGATAGTGTAGGTTATTGCAGTCAATAAAATAAGGGTATATGATAAATCCAATTATCACTACGAAAATTTGTCAAATTAATTGAGTTCTGATCGAATTTTGATGTAGAAAGAATCATTTCCATCTTCAATGGTTTCTTTAAAGCGTTGTAGTTGCTTAACTACCTAATCCTAATCTAATCCTTTTCGACAGGAATACGTGTTTAGGTAGAGAAAACGAAGTAGGTAGGAACTCCAAAATGTATTTTCATGAAGAAAATGTTTAAATATTTTTAGAGCAATTACCCTACAATGCTTATTTTTCTCAGAAAATTTGCTGAAAAAAGGTAAAATTCATTTGAAAAAAAATCTCGTTGCATAATGTTAGCGTGTTCAACCACTGCCGTGAATGAGGGGTTTCAACGCCGTCACAGTAGCCGCGGAGCGGAAACTTCATAGAAAAAGGTAGAGTTGCCGTTTTTGGAAATTATTTTCCATTTTTTTTCACCGCCTCATTCATCCTCGAAATATTAAAAACCGCGCCGTCATTTCCTCTCATTTTCTTTTATGACGTTTTAATGAGCGGCAAAGGGCGAGAAAGACGAAACAATCGGCTCGAAAAAGGGAAAAAACGAACCTTTTACGAGGATTTCCCGGGCACCGACTGGTTGCATCTTCCGCTCGCGGGGAGCTAAGCGATCGTAAAGACTTTTTTTTTTAAACCGCCTCGACGAAAAATTAAAACCGTCGGTCGATCCGCTCCGTTGCCTCCGAGCCGTTTTGCTCCGAAATCTTTTCGATCTTCCCTCGAACGAGCTTCGGGACTTGGCGCGTTTGGCCAACTCCGGGCCTGGAGGTAGATAAGGAAGGCGCTTTGCATTGTAAATGCGGACTGATGAATTGGTTTGCGGAGCAATCGTCCAGATTCGTCAATCGTGTGCTGTGCCTTACCACAGCGTGTATTGGGGGTTAGGATAGAAAAGATAAGATTAGAGTTCATTAGGGACTGATTTCAGTTTATTCTATGCACCGCATAGAAGATTATAAGTTCTTTTAAAACCTACAAGGCTTAAAAACGGAAGTTAGTGAAAAACGTTGTCTATTTCCACGAAAAATAAAGAGTTACACTGTTAAATCGATTTCGACGGTTAGGCCATCATCAGTAACAAACAATAACTGAAGATACCTTAGAAAGGACACAGCTTTTATAGTAACAGGTGAAGGGAAATTGAATCCCATTGGTCAAGAGAAAGGAAAGGGGCAGGAGGTACAACCAATGAAGTGCAAACAAGGTGACGGGGGATTATAGCTAATTAGATGAAGTGAAAGGGGGAAATAACTAAATATGGTTTCAACATTGTGAAGGGATAATTCCAAGCTTTATACAAATGGACCTATTAGTGGTGAAATATATTGAGGTATATCCTCATTTAAACATTTACCAGATTTGTCACTTTTGATAATTTCTTATTTTTCAAGTACATTCAACATACCTCCCTTCGGACAAAAATGAAGAAATTCTACAAACTGTCTATCTGTCAAATCAAAATTGTAACTATGATTGGATTCCTCAAGATGTTTCGCAAATGCAGACTTACCCTTATTTTTCCTGAAATCCTCCTGATGCTCGTCTATTCTTTCCCTGAATTTCCTACCAGTTTGACCGCAATATTCGTAGCCACAAGAACATTTTAGTTTATAAACCCACTTTTATCCAGAACATTGATTTTGTCCTTAACGGTTCCTAGTAATGCTTCGTGATAATCGATTCAAGTGCTAGGGGTAGCGGCTGGTGTAAGTTTTGGGCGCACTGAGACAGAGGGCCTCACTGATCCCTGCTTATATTCACGGTTCAAACATCAGCCAGAAACACTTATCACGAAAGAATCTTCTTCCATTGAAATAATATTCACCCATGCTACGAAACAACGTGGATACCATTTGCTACAAAACGAAATTTACCAGCAGTAGACTTTGGATAATTAAAACCATGGAGACTATGGGATGAACCATCCGAGAGATTCTCTTTTTGCGAGATGAAGCATTAAAGGTTAATTTATAGAAAATAACATTGAAGTAGAAAAAAACCGAAACGATGGCTACAGGACCACAGCTAATCACAGCCAGAGAGAGAGAGAGAGAAAAAGATAGAGAAAGAGTGAGGGATGAACCATATAAAAATGATGTTATCAGTGTGTTTTGGTTTATTATTTTCAATAATGAACCTTTGTAATCGACCAAGAAGACACATTTTAACCCCCCCCCCCCCCCCTCCAAAATTTGTTGGTTTACGTTTCAAGGTGCGTAGAATCCAAAAATCCTACTAAAAAAATCCGTCCGTCCGCCGCACAGTGGTCCGTCCGCCGTATAAAAGAGGTTGTTTTGTGAGAATAACTCAAGTTCAGCTTCATTTTTGTAGGAAATTTTGCGCTGATTCTGAATGTACCTAATGGCCCTTTACTTAAAATAGCTGCTTCGATCCGAAAACCCGATTTTTGAAAAAAATTTCTCACTTTTTGACCATTGGAACTGACCTAAGGTTTTTTCGTACGGAAGAAAAGTTGTATAGTAAAGAATTCTACATCGAGTGAGACCACCGCCAGCTCTCTAACTCTTTCCCTCTATTTTTGGCGATTTTTCAAAGTTTTCGTGACCTACCCACTATTATGGGAATCCTCAAAAAGCGGGTCACAAAAAGTTTGAAAAATTGCTGAAAATCGCCAAAAATTGCTTTGAGGAGCAATCGTCCAAATTCATCAACCCTCTGCTGTGCCTTTTGAGATTGTTCCAGTATTAGGGGTTAGGGTAGAAAAGACAAGGAGGTAAAGTTCCCTTTTGGGGCAAAAGTTCAATTTATTGTACACATCGAATAATGAAGAATATTCGTCCTTTTTATAGCATCGGAAATGGTAGGAAAAAGTTTCATACTTACAGTACTGATAAGGAAAACTCTTCGAATGAGGTGTTTCTGAGATGAACGGTTGATGACAGGACTGGAACGAAATTTGTTCAAAATGCTGTGAAAAGCAAATGGCATACAGAAATTAATTAATGTAGGTAGTTAATATTATTCCAAATAGAATATAAAATAACAACAATAATCAACTTAGACCAAAGAATCATTATTGTGGAACAAAAACTGACATGGATATGTCTTTGCTCTGGGGGGTCAACCAAAAATTTCCGTGATGCAAAATTTGTGTCACAATTTCAGTGTTTTTCACGTACAACCCAGCCGTTGCTAGGGGAATGGAACTTACGCAATTTTCATTGCACATAAATCGTTCGCCACTCGTTGGAAAGCGCTTGATTTATGTGATAAATGCTCACATCTAAAGCTACCAATTCCCCCCTTCTTACGTACCTGGCTACATTTGATGGAGAGCTCCGTCACATGAACATATCAGAGGCGTGAAGGATCCTCTAAGGTCTTCAGCTGCTCGATTATACTTTGTATGCTTGGTGTGAGCTGCGTTTTGCGATATAGTAGGCCATTCTTGGGATAAGTAAGAGACGGCGTCAGCATTAATGATGCGAGTGTCAAAAAACGCCGGTCTCTCGCTGTCCCACACGCCATGAATTTTTATGTCCGCAACTAGAGCTGGCATCCCATCGTCATTGTCGCGTAGAACTGGCTCGGTCGTGACGCCGCCCCACGCAAGGTTAGCCATGAGGGCACATTCATCCCTGACATTGTCGTGACCTCGTTTTACTAAACCTCCCTTTTTACAATTTAGGGCATGATTAACGTCCATTGACTCTCCACATCCATCGCAGGAGACTGGCAAGCCATTTGGTTCAAATCCGTACCGCACTGACAGTGCATCATGAAACTGTGATTTGGACAAATCAAAGTTATCTGCGGCCAGTGGTATCCTAAACTAAGTTGATTGGACTATAAACAATAATGAGCTGGTTACAATATTCTTAACGTAAAGCAATAGAATCATTTAGTCCACTCCATAGGAAACATTTTCATCCTCTTGACAACAGTCGACTGTTAACAACAACTCATTGTAGTGGCTTCTCTCCACAGTTATTTTCAACATGTCTATAAGGAAACCGTTGTTTTCTTGGAATTAGTCGGGATGCGGCCATGCGGCCCAGGGATTTGTTTAAAGTTAAAGGATTTGTTTACAACTCTCGAGGACAACCGTTATGAAATCCCCAATCAAAGACATATCCAATATCCATGTAACATGGTATCTGCTTGTAAAGGAGATAGTGGAACTCGTTTACGAGTTGTTATATCTTCAATACCTACTTTCATTTTTGAATAGCAGATTCCTAATTAGAATACCTTTATACACACAACGTCCTGTAGAAATACAAAGCTCTCCTACCTTCGAAAGTGAGGAAGCAAAAAAATCCATCAAGGTTCTGCACATGAATTTAAATTGTGACTAAGGTGGCAGTCATGTTGGCCATGGAGTTGTCTGATTTAATCTCTCTCGAGATGAAATGCCTTGGCTTTTGTTTGCAAATAATGGTACGTCTTCACGTTCCAGAACAAAACGACGCGGGAAACCTCCAGAAAGAAATGAAACAGACTTTTATGACTTGGGCTGGTGCACGTAGGCGTTGGCTGGGTCGTGCAGAACAATGGGGCTTTTAGGCTTACGACAAAACCGTCCAGGAGGGAAATCGCTTCAAGAATACATTAAACAATTGGCTATGGAGTGGACCATGAAAACGGGGGTCTCCCATGCATCCGAAGTACCATTTTGAAATGTTCGTGGACATAATGTGACATAGGGAAATCAGGATAGCAGAAATGGAAATTCAATAAGTGATTCTCATATGATGTTTTGCACTGTTTTCGAATGTAACACACATAATTACGTACCAAATTCTAAGTTATGAAGGCTAGAAAATTTAGTTTTCATTCTAAGCTATGTTGAGTTATAAGACATACCTAATAAGTTTTATGGCAAAAAAAAAAAAAAAAAAAAAAAAAAAGTTTCCCTGAATCCTGCTATTTAAACAATACTGGGATTTTTAAATTAATTTTTTTGCTGTTTTGTTGATTTTAGCGTAGTTTAATGATTTGAAGTAAAATTTTCAGCACTATTGAGTGCACTAAATTCTGGTAATACTATGTTTAACAAAAAGTATTTATTTTTAGCCAATTCAAGTCATTTTTAGTTAATCCGGTTCGATTTTAAGCGGAATATTGGGTGAAATTTGGATATTTGGCGTGAAAAAATCCTCTTTTTAGGGGTGTGTTTGCACATGAAATTCGCAACAAGTAGTTGATCTAAATGCCGGTTTGAAGTCCTTTTTTCATGTTTTTCCCCCAACAGACGGTATTTTTAATTTTGTTAAAGGAAGTGTTCGTTTTTATCTTCTTTTAACTCCGCCATATCCGGTCCTCAGCCCGGTTGAGAAAGGAGGAGAGAAAGAGAATGGAAAATCATGAAATTTCATGTGCAAACACGGGCCAAAAAATATGATTCTATCACGCATAATAACCAAATTTCGGCCATTATTCCGCTAAAATCGAATCAAATCATGAATCGGATAGCACTGTATGAATCAGCGTTGGATAAAAATGAAAATTCATGCACCACACGGGCTTTACCTGAGTCCATGTTTTGCGCATTTTTGGAAAAGACAAATTGCGCACGGTCAAAAAAAAAAAAAAAAAAAAAATCGAGTGAGGGGTCCTATATTCATGAAATCTTGCGTAGATTCCAAATCTGCAATAAAAAAAGCAGGTTCCTATTTGAAAAAAACAAAGTTTATGTCATTTGCACCACGTGTGGCTCATGTGGCGCGCGCGAAATATTTATCGTTGGATCTAAGTAGGTTGAAAATGAGGAAGAATGGTGTTGGTCCCAATTTTTTACGCTGAATTCAGAGAAAATGAAGGGGGGGTTTGTAACGTTACCGTGGTAGATAAAGAGACGTTTATATCCAGAAATCGTTTCAGAATGCCTCAAAACGGATTTAGATTAATACGGTATATTATTTGTTTTCATAATTGTTGGAGTCATTTCAATAGCTTTAATTTCATTGAACATTTTCTTATTGATATTCGTTGGTCTACTTCGTTTCACCAAAGTTTTTAATCAACGTTTACTCATTGAACCGAAGATCTCAGCTGTTGAACAAAGAGATTCGGTTTCACCAACTCCGGTTCAGATAAATCGATGATCAAATGCGCTAAATCAGCAATAAAAAATAACCACCGAATTTGTGTGGTTAGCGTTCAAATCAACGATTTACTATAGGTACGTAGTTCTTTTCGCCATCTTTGTTTTCATGACCGAAATCCTTTTTTGCTTTGTTTTCTCATCTAATTTGCTACATTTTCCTAGTTATTTCCCACATGCCCAAAATGAGCCACAGATTATTAATTAGAGCATTGGTTTTTGAGGATGAATTTGACGAGGATGCTATGAAGACTTCACAGTTCACTATCCTCGTTTAGAGAGAGTACGGCGGATTTCAATCTCAATGAAATCGATTTTCTGAAGAGCTACCGACTTTCTAAAACTATACTGTTTTGTCAGCCCTTGAACAAACTGATGATAGCATCGAATACACAAGTCACGGGTAGGGATATAGGAACATAAATGGAATGCACAAATACCGTTGTAAAATAGTGTTATGAAATAGCCAACGGCTCATCACAATTTGAAATTACATCATGTGCCTAGATCGTGTCGTAGGCTGCTGTCACTGAAATGATGGGAGGTACAAACATAAAAATTAGTTGTTATGCAACGACCATAATATTATTACGAGACAATTGTGACCTGTTTCCTAGGCTTTTTGAGTCGAAATAACTTTGGAATCTCAGCTGCTGCAGTGGCTACTGGTATCCATCGGATACCAACCACTGCTTTTAAGGAGACCAACTCCTGAAATTTCGAACGGAGACGAATCCAAAATCGCGTTTCGATGGAGTATTCCAGTGGTTCGAAATTTCGCAGTTTTTACTTCAAACTCAAACCCAGAATCCTTGAAGAAACCCATGTATTATCATCGCTGCGCTAGTTTCGAAATGATAGGGCAGTAAATGACTACCCCTACTACTTTGTAAAACATTACGCTATCAGAATGGATTAAAAAAGATAGAAGCATTGAAGATTTCGGGTTGGTAACAGCTGTTCCCTCATTATTATCTCGTTATCACCCTCATTTCGCGGGCAAATGCCTCCTTTATATCGTCTAAACCAACGTTTAAGCTTCTGGTTCCGTAAAACAATGATCTACTTTAACCATGGTTAGGGATAGTTTGTGAAACCGACCCTTAGTCCGTCATTCGATTCTCAGGCTACTGAACCTAACCATACGAAATTCGCATCAAAAACAACATTTCGGCAGAAGATAAATCATGAAATACGGCGTCATGTTCCATCAGATTTGAAGACCGACAGAAAATTGACTTTTTATCGTTCTAGCTTCTTTAAATCGAGTTCCCGTTAGCGAGGACTCTATTGTACAGGGTCTGAACACCACTGGAGAGTCTCCTATCACAAACTAGGCAATATTACTTATTCGCTCGCGACCAAAGGCTCGCATTTTCCATCACTTACCAAGAACAGCGTCGCAATTCCGGTTTAAAATGAAGCTTTCAAAGGATTTTCATGAACCCCCCCTCTTCACCTTCGCTTCCGGGGATAACTCAAGGACCATGAATTATTGATAGTTTGCCCAGGCGAGTTAATTGCACTGTTCACCACCCTTGTTGTTCATTCTGCTTTGAAATGACAAATTAGAATTTGAAATGCAATTACTAAACGTTACCTCCCCTAATGGGAGTCCCTGGCCGACCGCTAGATCTCGTCAAAAGGCCAACGGTCTCTTCATCGCTAATAAATCCTCTCAATGAAGTTTGCATTTTATGAGCGGCTAATTTACATTTTCATTCTTCGATCTGGAGTCTGCTGTGCACAACCAACTGGCCACTCAACAACGCCCATAGGCATATAGGAAAACGTATTCAGCAAATCCTGGATATACATATATTTTCCCAAAGATAAAAGTTAGTGTTCTTACGCAACTAAATCTTTATACACCTAAAGTAGCATACATATATTGATGCAGCACTTATGTTTTTCCTTAAAGTTGAGCCAAGGCACGACGTTTTACGTACCAGAAGAACAATCATGAGCATCCCATAATTCGGAGATTCATGAGGCAAACTGAATAAGATTGTATCCCTCTTTCTTGATACGCTTCTCATGTAGAGAGAACGCTCAGTTGATGGATTCATTTGATTCATTGATCGTAATGATATTCATCGAAAAAAAAAAAAGAAAAGATTCATTCCTCACGATATCAATCTTTTTAATAGTTGCGCATACATACATCTATGGTATCTTTCTTTTTAACCATTGTAGAGTAATTTCATTATCTCATCCAGATCAAAAGCTTTATTCCGATTATTGAGGAACGCCCTCGGAATGCAAATAATTAAGATGTTTAATTTATGCAGCAATTTTATCTGGCATAAGAGTAAATTCGATCAGTGGTACCTACTACCATATACTGCAGCACCACCGCATGATTTTACCTATCATTTTATTCGTTTTACCACATGGAGAATAATTTTTAAATATTCGGACCTTTCGAACCTTTGAGAATTATGAAAGCCTAGTTGAAAAAAGTTCCTGATATTCAATCGATTCGTTTTAATAAATGAAGGTACCTATATTGTATCTTTGTGTGTTATACATCCCATGTATAGAATAAATATATGTCCAAGCGTTGGACGGAGTCAAATATTGTTTATGGGAACGAGTTGTAAAGCTGCCCGCATTCGAGAGGGGGAAAAAGGTAGAAAAAAATGCAGCAATAAATCTTTGACATTTTTCCAAGAGGGAGCTAGAATTCGCCCCTGGAGATATATTGTCGAACCTGGGGAGCGATCATGAAGGACGCAAGGAAATTGACGGAGGGCCAATGAGAAAAAGGGAAGCACAGAGGTCGTCCAAGAGATAGATAGAAGAGAAAAGGGATATTTATATGAGGGCAGATAGAAATAAGGAGAGAACGGTAGAATGATATAGGAACAGGGGAGAGTAAGAGGGAGAGAGAGACAGAATTAGAAGAAGTGATAAATTGTGCTATGGAAAGCGAAGAGAGGTGATAGAAGAACACAGTGGGTGAAGCTGCGATTTTCCAGTAAATTTTCTAAAACGTCCCATTTTTATAGTGGAAAAAAAAAAAAAAAAAAAAAAAAAAAAAAAAAAATTAGATATTATTTCAGTATTGAATAACCTTTCTGTTCTGAGTATTATCCAGAAACTTGAGATAATTATTCAGAAACTTCAGATAATCTCACTCACAAGAACGTTTCACTTTTTCTAATGTATTCAGGTATTTCACATGAATAAGAAGTTATACCTAGTGTTGCCAGATGGATTTAAAATATTTGTACTTATTTTAACATGTAAGTATATGCTTTTAGGCTGGGGATCCTGCGAAAACTTCCGTCACATTTTTGAAACGGAAAAACCAATCAACAACTTCCCCTAGTTACGTTGAATTTATAATGATTTTTCAATAACAACCGATCCAAATAATGGGTTACTATTATTGAACGTGGTAACAAGATATCCGCGGTTGGGGTTTTATCCTATCACAGTAACAAGAACTGGCTCTTTCGGGTCATACAGTACAGTCATGTTTTGCTAAAAGTCAGAAGTTAGAAGTTTTTTATTTGTATAGGCCATGATATGGCCATAAATTACACATAATGCTAATAAAAGTATATACAGAGAATAAAAATAAATAAAATAACAATTTTCAAACAGTAGGTGTTAGGCAGAACATTAGAACCAATATTGAAAAAAACTGAGATGCTGTACAGTTCATGAAAAATAAATAATACACTCTTCATAGTGGACTTGAAATTTTTGATCGGAAGCAGTCGAATAAACTTTGGTAGGTAAGTAAATAGACGAGAACCACTTGAATCGAATTATGCATCATGGAGGCAGAAAGGCGTATAGAAGGTTAACTAACATCGTCTCTCTTCCTAGTTGAATAAGCGTGGAGTTCTGAACCTCAGTCAAACAGCTCCAGATTGCTTCTTACAAACATTAAGCAGTTGAAGACATGAAGCGCTGGGAGTGTCAAAATGTTCAGGCTTCTGAAATGGCGACGGCATGATGAGTTCCAGTCTAACTTCAGCAGCATCCGAATCGCTCGTTTCTGAAGGCGAAAAATTGATTTACTATGACATGAATCGCGCCACACCAGCAAGTAGTGAGACATTTTATTATTATAACATGCGAAATAGACTAGCTTTAGGATCTCCGGAGACACAGTATTAGCAAGACGGTGCAACATTAAATTACAAGAGGTCAACTTTGATTAGAGTCTCGATGTGACTCTGCCAGGAAAGTCTTTCGTCCAGTGGGAGCCCCAAGAAATTTACCGAATGCTCCAAACGACCATTAAGACGGAACTCCAGAAATTGAGTTTTGTCCTTATTCAATGCCAATGCATTGGCCTTGCACCACAGAAAGGAAACGACAAGTTTATTCATAGCCCAAAAACATATACACGCTTCAATGTTTTTCCGTGCTAACGGAGAAATTGCATTTTGATTCGTGAATGGATTTTACATTTGAATTATCTCACATTTCTTTTAAGATGAACGTTATGTTGCGATGACAGACCTCTCAGCTCTAGGCCTTGCTTGGTGAGAGCATAATTTGCCTCCATTGCAAAATAAGTTTATCGCAACAATCACCACCCTTGTGGATACTGGACTGCTTTGGTAGTTGGGATACAGTTGGTAGTGGTAGTCTATAGCAGTTTTTAGTCCTGATGACAAGAGGTGCGAGCATAGAGGTAGAAGACCTTGGTTAGTCCTTCTACCTCTTTGGGTGCAAGCACTTCAGGTGTCTACCACGGCACATTTGTTGGTAGAGATCTGTTTTGTTGTACCACCACCAGCACAACGGTAAGGCGCCATGAAGTATGTGCAGTGGAAATTTAGTATGGA
The DNA here is from genome assembly GCA_030762985.1 of Adelphocoris suturalis. Classification (NCBI taxonomy): domain Eukaryota; kingdom Metazoa; phylum Arthropoda; class Insecta; order Hemiptera; family Miridae; genus Adelphocoris; species Adelphocoris suturalis. The sequence continues at coordinate 18,292,628 of CM061046.1, forward strand.
GAAATGCTGACCCGGCCCTACAAGCGGCCGTACTACGACTGACTTAATATGATGGATTCTTCAGGTGAGTCACACCTGAAAGTGCCCTTTAATCACGCCTACAAGAATACCAACTTTCTTCCCAATATTCCAATCCTCTAATATCTCCTAGGTATCTCCCTTACACCCAGTACACAGCAATATGGACCAAATCCATAGTTTCAAGCCGCTGAAGAACTAAGGTAGATAAACGGCCACCCTCTCGAATCTCGATAAAATGCTCTCCGGAAATCTCTTTTAGTTCGAAATACTTTATTTTTTTAATGAAGTACCAAAATACGAGACGTTCGAGAACAATCAACTTGAGTCACGAGACTGTAGTCCCTGACCAACTAATTTGATTTTTTACTAAGGAATTGACTAGTTGGTGTTGAACATTTTTGAGATGCGAGCGTAGCGAGCATCCAAACCACTGACCTAAGCAAAAAACTGATCTTTGTAAAATCTCATGGCGACTGGAGCGCTGGGAATGCCACGCGGTGGGTAGTCGAACTAAAGAACAAGTCAGGGTCTAGAGTCTCGTGACTCGACTTGATTGTTCGAGAACGTCTCGTTACAAAAATACATTAGTTTTGAACGTGAATGGAATATGACACTCAGATTACTTGACTAGTAGGTAGGTACCTGGGTACCTGCTGTCCTTTCTTAGTAGAATGACAACGTTTGTTACACCAAAACGACGAGGTTACAGATCGCAAAACTGAGTTAATCATTATCACCCAGGTTAAGAATTTGAAATATTAAAAATTAAATTATAAATAATTTTATTTTCATAAAAAATATGGTCCAAAATTTCCAGCATTCAACGTATCGTGCTGAGCGCCAAAACTGCATTAGCTGGTCTGGACATTTATTTATGCAACTTATTTCATTGGCTGATCAAGGAGAGAATCTATCAAGCCGTTCAGGGCTTAACTTCAGTACTTTTTATTCAAAATATCTTAGTAGTTCAACGAGCCCAAGATGCACATAGAGGGTTAATTATCACACCAGATGTAAAGATGTGAAATTAGTGAGTGCGATTGAGATCCCAAAGCCTGAATGCAAATGGAATGTGAAAAGTCAAATCCGCAATAAAAGAACCCAGAGATTTCACGATGAAACGTTGTGTATTTCTCACAGATCAGCCCGTCACTATTCTAAGAGCGTTGGGAGAAAAAGCAACACAGCCAGGCAAACAATGGGGTGTCCTAGCACAATACGAAATAAAAAACCACTCTATTCAGCGACCTTAATGACGGTGGCCATCGTTTCGCTGGAAACGTCGGATGCATAGAAAGATATGAGAGTGTCTTCATTCGGGCTGGATTTGGAGCGGCACCAGATGAACGCGCTAATTTGGTTTTCATCGTCTTTTTTTTACTTTCCCAACGGCCGGAAGATCGAAAGAAGGTTATGTAATAGGCGTGAAAATGTTTCTGGAACTCTCAGTAATCTAAGGGTCATGACAGGAACTGAACGCATGTCGATACGAATTTGGGTTTTTTGCTGTTACCTTGAGCCTCGGCTAAACATTGGAGGAACGTGGAACACGCTCCATTTTAAATTTCAGCTTCATAGGCTGAAAAGCAAAGAACTTATCCGGATCTCACTCAGTTGATGATTTGGGGCTTAGACTTCATGATTCGTTTCTAGGAGTCCCAAGTGTTATCCGTTTCGGAAATCCGCTTCTTGGTTTAATAGAAAATACATCAGATGAACGCGCTAATTTGGTTTTCATCGTCTTTTTTTATTTTCCCAACGGCCGGAAGATCGAAAGAAGGTTATGTAATAGGCATGAAAATGTTTCTGGAACTCTCAGTAATTCAATTGTCATGACAGGAACTGAACGCATGTCGATACGAATCAAAGGAATGTGAAGTATATGTGTAAGTAGAAACTGGTGAAACGAATCACGATCTTATGTGACAACAGAAAAGACGTTGGGCATTATAAATTATTATGCTCTGTAATTGAATATGGGTGATTCTCACATAAAAAGGCAGTTTCGAGTTTGAATTTTGAAAAAAGAAAATGTGTTAGAATCGAACTGAAAAAAAATCACAGATGCTCTCCATATCGTATGTATCGAGATTCGATGCCACTCGAAACAGTAGCGCTTTTATTAATTGAGAAAATGAATAATTTTAAACGCTGCAAATTATTACACATTGGTTTATTATTTCTGTTTTAGATAGCCCTTCAACGCAGACCATTGTTCTGTAATTGTTATACCGCGTATGTAATATATGAACAGAACATGGCGCATCGTGCCTTCGGGAGGGATTCACACTTATGCAAATGCAACATTTGCAAATTAGACCATCGAGAGGTTGAGTTTTCGGTATTTTTTCAAATCCATCTCTAGTGTGATTTCATTTTTATTTTATCTATAATTATATTTATGATTTTTTTTTTTTTTCAAGGTTTTTTGTCAGGGATTTTCAACCGGTGAATTGTCTCTTCAAAATCAAAAGGTAATATTGTTCACATAGGTATTTTGAAGGAAGTATCCGTTTTCAACTCATCTGACTGTGCCTAAAAGAGAATAAATAATGTTTCAATAAATTGTTTTTGCCGTCACCTTGAGCCTCGGCTAAACATTCGAGGAACGTGGAACACGCTCCATTTCAAATTTCAGCTTCATAGGCTGAAAGCGAAGAACTTATCTTGATCCCACTCAGCTGATGATTTGGGGCTTTAGACTGCATGATTCGTTCTAGGAGTCCCAAGGGTTATCCGTTTCGAATATCCGCTTCTTGGTTTAATAGAAAATACATCAGATCTGCTGCTACTTCAGTCTCGTTTATTCGTGTTAATATTTTGTGACATTTTTCACTTTCATGTCTCGGTAAATGCGTGGTCCACGCCCCCCCCCCCCCCCCCAATCTATTCAAATAAAAAAATTTTATTTTATTTTATTTTTTCCCCGTTCTCTTTTTAACGCTTTATTGTTAGCAAATATTGGAGAGTTTTTGCATTTCTCGTATTGGTATTTCTCGTAAATACGAAAACAAGCTGTTAGAGCGAGTACGATTAATGCTAACCTTTTCGCAGTGATTTCTGGTAGCGTTTTAGTGAGCCCCAGAGAAAGATAACTCATAGAGACGTTAACGTGACTCTTGCAGTGAATCACTGCTTAAAACTCAATTGTCACTATGGACAATTTCCAAAATATAACATGAAGTAAGAAACAACGATCACGTACATCATACGAAAAAGATTCAGCCGTGAAGAACACGAATCTTTAAAACGTGTAAAATGAACTTTGAAATGAAATCTTGGAAATGAAAAAGCTGGAATCGTCGATAAAACGTCGAAAGCAAGAACAAAATGCCGCTAGTGACCCTTCTGGCTGAGGTAAGGGGGAAAAAACACGAAACAAAGACGAACTCAAAGGTTAAACTAGCAACAAAAGACGGCACGGGGAAAAGTCAGGCGATTTTGTCGGGTATGTGTGTCCATGCCTACTACATGATAGTTGCTAAGTTATTCTAGAGTGTTGAAAGGTCAAGTTGTCGTCTCGTACCGAATTACGATTCCGAAAAAGCTGAGCACGAGTCAAGCTGACTCTTCCCGTTCCGAAAAGCGTTTCCACGTGACGAAAACCTCTTCTGAGAGTTGTGGTTAAACTGTTAAAAAGTAACAACGCTACACGCACATAAAAAGTAAGTGGATACCTCTCTAGTATCTGGCTTGCTCGCCTTATTACAGGGTAGCCCCCAACTTGAGAAGTAGGGGAAAACCTGGAAGGGTCAGGGATTGATCCAGTAAAGTCCCAAAACTAGTTTGTATACACAAGCTAGGAATCTTTAAAGGGGAAAACTTGGAATGTAGTCATTTAAAGCGTTTTTAGTTATATTATAACTCCTAAACAATCAAACTTCAATAGCGCACTTTATCATAATAGGTACATGTTATTTCACAGGTGAGTATATGAATGAGAAAAATAATCATCAAGAGTGGTGGTTAAACTGTTAAAAAGTAACAACGCTACACGCACATAAAAAGTAAATGGATAGGTATGTAATTGGCTTCCCTGGTAACTACATCACCTAGAGTAGACCATTGGTGAGAAAAATCAACTGTGTATTGAACTAGGGAGAAAAAACCCAGCAGAGCAGTGGATGGATCCAGTAACAGTCCCAAAAATAGTCTGTATACACAAGCTAGGACTCCTCAGAAGGATTAAGGAGGGGGAAATTGGCCCATTGGAATGTGGAGTCATGTATTAGACATGTGTTATCAATTCACAGAGCAAAACTTTCCAACGAGCGATTTTTGTGGGATGGGAAATCAAAAGATTTTTTGCTGTTGGACGAAAATTTTGAATTATCCGGAGAGCTAAGAAATCCATGTAAGGAAAAATGTACTTTAACAAATAGCTTCAGATCACAAATTGAGAGACCAGAAAACATTAAATAAAAAGTCATGCAGCATGATCGTATGGGTGAATTTTCGTAAATTATCGTATTACATTTAGGTTAAATTGTTATGATATTTGAGCACTTCGAGGGCAATGAAATTGTTAAATGTAAGTAGACTACATATAAGTGGTATGTTGTTTTTCTTCAAATTATACGATTTTTGTTTTAGAAACATTAAAGGTACAGTGAAACTTGGATAATTCGAACCTCAAGGGACCAGTCAAAAACTTCGAATTAACCAAAAATTCGAATTAAAGAAGTTTTAATAAATTATATTTTAACAAACTACAGTACGAAGTAAAGTACATACAGTAACATTGAATACTGTATCGACCAACAGAGTATTGAACAATAAATATAAAGACACCTGGAATGGTACTGTATTTAACTGCAACCATAAAAAACAATCTATTGTTTTTCAAAAAAGGATGGTATTTTGGCCTGTTTCCTTGAATTAAGTCTCTCGGCCATTATAAAAGATTCCAACGCATTCAAAGAGTTGAAGTATGAATCACTTACATTCACAGTGCACACTTGTGTCATACACCCAGTGCTAGCTTTGAAATTTTGCTTTCCCAATTCTTTGGCGAATTGCTCAGCCTTGGCCTGGTCCTGTTTTGGGATGGTCGGTGGGCGGGAGGGGAAGGGGAGTTATCACACTGTACTATGGCACTGCCTTGCATGCATTTGGTCTAACGCAAACCTTTTGCCGAATATCGTTACTAAAACGTATTTCCCGATAAATTTACAATTATTTTGAGTCGCAGCTTAAAATTTGTAACTTAATTAGCACGTCGTAAATTCAAATTATCCAAAATAAAATTCGAATTATCCACGATTTTTTAGCATTGTTTAAATACAAAATGCTAGGGACCAAGAGAAATATTCGAATTGAAGAAGATTTCGAATTAAAGAAGTTCGAATTATCCAGGTTCCACTGTACAATAAAATGAGGAGAAACAATTTTTTTCTTTAATTTGATAAGGAAACTTGTTAGGAAATCTGAAGTTCGGTCAGGGAAAAGTCAGGGGAATGTTAGGGAAATTTAGCATTTTCATTTGGGGGCCACCCTGTATTACTGACAAATGAATTCAGGTACCTATGCGATACGTACGGAAATGATCCAACAAAGTCACCGATAAAGATCCAAGTAAGTCCACAAAGTTATTGACCACACGGGTTTCTCGGGTGAAGAATAAACAACATGTTTTTATCAGCAGAGACCCGGTTGACCTCGTAAATTTTTCTACTCTTTTTTTACCGCTCCGCGTTGCCAGCGTGCGTGACGTCTCCCTCTGCAAAAAGATGCGCTCTGGGCTGATGGGGGAAGACTGGCACGTTACATCAGTTGTTATTGTCGACTGTTTTTCATTCGCATTCAACGGGGTTTGACCCGCTAATTTGGGATGTGATGTATCTGCCCCACTCAACACGGGAGAGAACATGTGTGGCGAAGCTTCACACTACCTTCCTAACATGTATCGAAATCGAATAGACACAACTGCAGTTGCCTTCGAGTCTAGTAGTTGTAACGGAATCACTGTACCAATGAAGATCGACTCTATTACGGTATTTTGTAGCTCTTGGAGTCCCTCATAGAATAATGCATAGGGTAGGGGAAACGGATATTGTTTAAAGCTGTAGAAAAAGTAACGTAGCAAATGTCATCTAAATGGTAATTAAAAAAAAAAAAATAATAATAATAATAATCATAAAATAAAATTAAAATAAATTCGATGTTTTTAAAAAATTTATTGTCTTGACTATTGTACAACATATTTAATAAATAAATAAATAAATAAAAAACCGTCCTTACGCTGCTTACCACACTGTGGTACAAAAATGGGAAATTTTGGACAAAAGTTTGTTTTCCATCTGTTCCATTTGTTGCTATAGGAAATTTCACTCTGATCAAGAATATATCCCAAGCTCCTGTACCTAATATTCGAGTTTCATGTGTTGCCTTTCTTAATTGAATTGATCTAGGGGGTGTGCGACAACCCAAGCAGAAAAAAGAGCAGCAGAGAAAAATAAATTACCGCGTACAAATCTGTTTCAGACCTTTATAAGACCGAATCCGTGAAAAAACCCAGCGCGTGTGTGTGTGTGTGTGTGTGTGACAAATTTTGTGAGAGTACCCAGGTCACAAAATTCTCAACAAATTTGCGAGATTCTTTCTTTGTTCGATCCAACTTTTAGTCTAGTAGTGCAAAAAACCTCGGAAATTTTGAATTTCATGATGAAAAATAAAGATTAGAAGGAGTAAAGCTGTGTGTTTTTTTTTAAAGAAATTTCGTCGACGCCATTCAGGTTACAATTATCAGACGATTTTCGTGATTCTTATTTGTTAGATTCCTATTTTAGCCTAGTCGTGCAACAAAACTCGGGAATTTCAGATTTGCTGTCGGGATGGGTGGGGGTGGAGGGGGTAATTACCTATTCTTTCAAGCTCTGCCCAAGCTAGACGATTTTTGAGATCCTTATGTTTTTTCCAAACCGAATTCGATCAAGTTTCGGAATGTATGTCAGGATTTTCGAATTTTATTATGGGAGGGGGGGGGGATGGAGAGGGTAATACTGATGAATCAGGATGTTTCAACCATTCTCGTCCGATTTTTGTAATTCTTTCTTTGTTCAGCTATGAATTCGGTTTAGTTTTGTAACGTATAGGAGTTTCGAATTTCATTACGGCAGGGGGTGAATGGAGTAGGTAATAGGTAGAGATAAATAGTGTATTTTTACTATATTCATCTGATTTCCGTGACAGTTTTCATTATTTGTACTATCCAGATTTTAGTGCAACTATGCAACCTTGGAAGTTTCAAATTTACTATCGGTGGGGGGGGTAAATGAGGGAGGAGGAAGGGTAAATCCGAGAAATCATGGTATTTTTGTTGTTTTATTTCTCTTTTTTTAATTCTCTCCAAAATTAAATACAATCCATTCATAAGGACGTCCCTGTAATGCATGTTTTTTAGCCAATATGTTTTTTACTGCTGCCGGGTATGGTGATGTGGGCCCTGCTCCTGCACTGCACATTGAAGCCAATACCTAATCATTCGAGCTCTTGTTTTCCCATTCATCTCCATCGCGGCCGTGGGAAGTCTCATTTTACGACTGAAAGCAGATGCTGTTCTCCGTGAACTCTCTCGACCCTGCGGAGGCACTCGGCTGCCAACCTCGTCTTTCTACATTTTCCACCTGGCGGTTAACGGCATATTATTATGACCTTAAGGTGTTTTATATACGCTACATACCGCGCATTTAATGTCAGCGATTATTTACCAAAAACGGAAAAAAACTAATCACGACCAAAGTTATTACAGGAAAACATAAAACCCCTTGAAACGAGTGTTTCTGCGGCAATATGTGGCTATGTAATGAATTTCTTAACATATACTTTTCTCGGTATTTCTCGTTTTTGAAATTCCCTCGCGTTCAACACTTTGATGACACATAATGACATTTGACGATCTTGCAATTTTATTAGTAGGTACTTGAAAGGCTAAGGAAAACATTAACCTCGGAATCATAATTGCATAATATTCCTAAGTACATACATAGTTGAAAAGCTGCAAATTATTACAGAACGGTTTATTATTTCTGTGTTAGATAGCCTTTCAACGGAAATCATTGGCCTATAATTAGTAAACCCCGTATGTAATATGTGATCAGAATATCTTGCCTCTGAGAAGGGCAAGAAGGGCACTTTTACAGTTCCAAGACCCCGCAATTTTACGCTTCACAGTAAACATGTTTGAAAAAACGGGAAAATTATGCTTGAGGTAATTTACATTAGCGCATGCGCAGAATAGAGTAATGATTTGAGAAAAATGCACAAGCTACAGCCTAACCCACAAATTCCCAGAAAATATAATTAAAAAAATGAAAACTAGACCTTGTTCTCGGAGTAAACTTTCGTGCATGCGGAGGAGCTAATAATGATACAATCATGTTGCAATTAACATAGAATAATTAAACCATTGTTCCCCAACTATGCACAAAATTTGAGCGAGATTGGACGACTAGGGCGTAAAAACATTATATTTGAAGGAATTTAGGTTTGAGCATGCGGAAAACGGAGTAATGATTTGAGAAGTATGGAATTAATAGTGGACCACTTAAAGCCTAACCCGCACATTCCCTGAAAATTTCATCAAAATCTGTTGAAAGCTGTTGAAATTAGGCTCGTTTGAAAAGGAATCCATATTGGCGCATGCGCAATAGACACTTATGATAGGATTATGTTGAAATTGCTGAGGAGTGGTCGAATTAACATCTTCCACTTGTCCTCAGAATTTGAGCGAGATTGGACAACGTCGGAGTGAAAAAATTATGGTTGATGGAATTTACGTTTGCGCATGCGCTGAGTGAAGTATTGATTTGGGAACAACGAAACTCATAGGGGACCGTTTTCACCCTAACCCGCACATACCATGACAATTTCATAAGTACCGGTTGAATATTGTGGAAATTAAGCGACCCGGATGGCTTCATCATTCGACTGTTTGAGATAATGTCTATAAATGAAACCCAAAGAAACCTGTAACCTTGAATGTTTTCAAGATCTCGATTTTTCAATATTTCAGCCTTTCATTACTACCCTTTAGAGTTGATCAAAATTGATGAAAATCGGCCGGATGTATGATGTTTGAACCAAATTCATCGAGTTTGGTCCAGTAGTTTCGGAGTAAGTTTCGGACGGCGCGCTGCGTACAAAGTGTTTTAACACAGAATGTGTTTTAGCCTTGGCATCTCCAAACAAAAACGTCGCGAAAATGAGTTGCAACAATTATTGATGATTTTCGCTTACAACCGAGTCGTTACTAGGGAAATGGTACTTCGTCATTTTTCATCCCATAAAATTCGTTGTCCATTCGTTCAAAGCTAACGATTTATCCAACCATATTATGTTAGCTACTGCCAAGTGCGTGGCCAACATGCTGAGTATGAGCGTGATTGTTTGAATAATTGCTTACACACAGGTGAACATTCTCAATAATTGATATTGTGAACATGATTGCAACTACTTGTTAATTTTTGATGATTTCATTTAGGTGGTGGTGAGTCGTTGCGCTGGTGATGCATAAATAAAACAAATAAAAGCTTATGACGAGGAGGTTTCAAATATGGTGGTGAACAACTTGACATAGTAATGATAAGGTTCACCGCAAAATCTGAGTAACTCTTATATGCGGGTTTCACGGGTTCTGTGTTTCAATAATTTCATTCGAAGTATGTAATTAGAGGTAACCGGAGGTCCATATTATTAGGTACTATTTTTTTATGTTAATTTCATTTGTTCACCATTTGGAGCACAAATTGTTGTCCCCCAAAATCAAAATTGTTTAAGCATATTTTCGTAGGAAAAGAAGCTATTGCAATGGCTCCAAAAATTTTCAAATAAATATTTTGAAAATGTTCTCCATTGATATCCGTTTTGAGACATTCTTGATAGGAATCCTGGAGTTTAACGCTTTTTTATATACATACATATATGTGTGTGTAGGTATTCTTATTGAACCACAATTTGAAAGAGGAAGAGTGAGGCAAAGTAAAATCAAATTTTATAGGTGATTCATCCAATACCTATTAGAGACTAAAAAAAAAAAAAAAAAAAAAAAAAAAAAAAAAAAAAAAAAAAAAAAAAAAAAAATCAAATAAATAAATGAATTGAAAAAAGGTATAATCTCACCCCGTTTTACGGAAGGCACATATTCATCCGCCCTTTCGCCCCTGCCACGTCCGTTCGCCGTCTCTCGTGGCGTTCGAGAAGGGTCGCGCCACTTCCGTGCCACTCGTCACTTCAATAAAAATGCGGGATGATGGTGAATTCAACATTGAATTTTGCGAAGAAGTTGGGAAGAATTCGTGTTTATTTGACTACAATCGTGCGGATTATTGCAAAAGGAACGCCCAAGACCAGACCTGGCAGAAAATTGCGCCTGAATAACCGTTCTGGGTACATATTTAGCTCACGCATAACATCAAATGTTCCACCGCTTTTCCCCTTCTTCAGCCACAATGGATGAACCCAATATCTCCTCTTTTTTGGTTCAGATCAGCCAAGTAGGTACACCAAATCCAGCACATCTCGATCATCTTCGTCACTGCTTGATGAAAAATCCACGTTGTACTTCACGAAACCTTGTTCTTCACGTCCTTTTTCGCCAACGCAGTTTTCAAGGAACATACTACGTTTAACTTAACAAGACGTTATTTTTCCGTTATTTTTCTCTCATATTGTGGTGAGAAAAATACGGCATTCAACCACCGCTGGAGGTAGAGTTATGTGTTACCGTAAGCAGGTAAATTATATATTTTATCATTTAATGTGGAAATGCGAACGTTCTGCTCATTCGCATTGTATATTAATACCCTGTTTGTTCCCGGTCTGATTTTCGAGATGATAATGTTTCTTGGGAGCTGTATTATTTACGATTTACGAGCTCCTAACTTCCTGGACGCCTTGAAGCTTCTATCCGTGTTTTATCCGTGATCGGCTTGATGCCCAACCGTCTCGCGTTTTGAGCCTCGTGCAACAGTGGATGTTTTTTGCTTCCGACTCTAAAATGTAAACAAGAAATCAAGAAGCTAAATAAACCCGAATGCGAAACCCCCCGCTCCACGCCTTTCTGCAGCGGTAGCAAACCCCCCTCGTAACCACTGCTCGACCCGTCCGGTAAACGCATAGCAACGCCTAGCAACAAGCATTATTACAGTTTGTAGAAGACACTATCACCATCAATTTTGCACTGCGTTTTTACACCTTCATTCTCACTCTAGGCCTGATTCCCACTACAATTACTTATGAGGATAGTTCTAGTAGGTAGTTGAGATATGTAAAAATATGGGATGTTAGCGTTTTCCAGGAAAAAATTGTTCTAAATAATGTTTATGAGCAAAATGCAAAAAATTGAAAAACAAAATTTTTGTTAGCTATTTTTTGGAGACTTTGTTTTGTTCGCTCGATAGCCTAGAATGGGACAAACTCAAATATATATTCAGATTTGAAAATTGATTGACTGGTGTGGAGATAATCAAGATTATCTATTTGTATCTTCCCTCTCTCTCACACAACTGTCCTCCCCTTCAGCCTTAAGGTAGCGGAAGCATTGTTTTCACTTTAGGGAAAAATAATAATTTTTGGTCTCCAAAATCAAAATTCCCTCATTCCCTCTCGCATTTTACGTTGTTGACCATTCTGAACAACATTTGTTCCGTGTCTGTGTTTTTTTTATTAAGTTTTCTCTGCCACAGTGACCCTGTGATTTATCTATAAAACTACGAAAAATGAAATTAATCCTAAGACTCTAATTCTAATGTGATATATTACGAATGCAACTGCCTGTAATCAAAGTCGGAGCAGGCAGAATATATACTCCTCTGTGTGTGTGTGTGTGTGTGTGTGTGTGTGTGTGTGTGTGTGTGTGTGTGTGTGTGTGTGTGTGTGTGTGTGCGATGGGAACTAGGAAACTCATCAACAGGAACTCATCAAAAAAATCGTAGAACGTCATTTTTGATCAGTTTTCCACGTGGGGTGGAAACTCGTCAAATCTTCATGAACGAGCGACTCATCAAAAAAATGGAACCCAATAAATTTATCCCTTTAATTCAGTTATGAATCACTATAAATTTTTTTCGACTTGAATCCAGCACTGTCGAGACACTCCTCAAAAAATACCTTGAAGGGGGATGACGATTTGATCATCCCATATCAATTTAAACATGATTGTATCATTAATAGCTACTGCGCATGCGCCTATGTGAAATTCTTGTAACCTCAATTTCCACTGTTTTCATCCGATCGATGAAATCAGAGAATGCGTGGGTTAGGTTGTAGATGGTCCCCTGTTAGGTTCATTTTGGCCAAATCGATACTTCTTTGTAAGACGTCATCGAGTCAAAGAGTTGAAGCCCTTGGCGGTAGGACATGTGTGGATAACAAATCTCAGACGACAAGGTAAAGAGATTGAGATTAGAGGGGAACCGCGATCATACACCGTAGAGACGGAAAAGAGAATTGTTAGTTTTGCCATAAAATTGGTAGTCCACAATGTTTAGCAGTCAATGTGCTTAAATTGGAAAACAATGTAATGTAGAAAGATAATTTTGGAAAAATTTGCTCATCCTATCGAGCTGCAGGACAAACTTTTTTTCAGTTTTTGTCTCGACGAAATAAGGCAGGTTCCAGATCCATTAACTCCTACTTTACTCTGTGGGCAAATCCAAACCTTCAGTGCGTTCATGGTGATTTTGTCCGTGTGGATCGGGAAAATGGGAGCTGGTACCGATCCGTTCCGATCCACTGCGGATCCGATCCCTGTATTGATACTCCTGAAACGATCCACCCCTAATCTATACTAAAAGATTTAAAAAAATCCACAGTATCTTTGAGCTGACGGCTAAAATTAAAAAAACATGAATATGCTTTATCCGTACACGACTCACTCCTCGTCGATTCTCTGAACCCGACCCCCATCGGCCTCTGAACTCTGTTTATCATTCTGCCATCAATCCTAAAACATGGAATCATGTTTTAGCTCCTCGCTCTCACTTTATTATAGAAATGATCACGACCATTGAGCTCTTGTGAGATGATGATCTCCTAATAGAAACTCGCGAGTAAACATTTACTTTATTATAGAAATGATCACGACGATTGAGCTCTTGTGAGATGATGATCTCCTAATAGAAACTCGCGAGTAAACATTCACTTTATTATAGAAAGAGGCTAAAGAGGCTACATACGAAATTACAGCTTCCTATAGTGTAGTATAGAAATTACCTATTAAAATAATTTAACCACCGCTTCACAAATCTAACCGTTCTCGCAATATTCGGATCACCTGCTATGAATCACATAATCGAAACACCAGCTCAATGAAATCATCAAAAATTAACAAGCGGCTGCAATCATGTTCACAATATCAATAATTGAGAATGATCACCTGTGTGTAAACAATTATTCATATAACCATGCTCATAAACTCAGCTTGTTGGCCACGCACTTCGCAGTAGTTAATATAGTATGGTTTGATAAATCGAGAGCTTTCGAACGAATGGTCAACGAATTTTGTGGGATGAAAAACGACGAAGTATCATATCCCTAGCAACGACTCGGTTGTAAGCGGAAATCATCACAATTATTGGCGCTACTTTCGTTGCACTCTCGTGGGACATTTTTCGGTAGTTAGGTCACGGCTAAAGCATATTCATGCTAAAAGTTGCGGGATCGTACCGAGTTTGGTATCTCACTAGTTGTACATCGTAGTATCTCACCAGTTTTACCTTCTAGGGTTCCTTTGGATTAGACCAACTATACCTAAACCTATACTATATACGTTTATCCATACCTATATATATACCACTGTATATTTATATTAAAAATAAAACAAACCATAACCCATAAATATAAAACTATAATATATAATTACACATCCACCCCACTTAGATATACAATTAATAAAATAATATATTTAGAAAATTATTAAATGTTATTTTATCTATCAACAAATAATAATAAAAAGGAACAAGTATACCCTGGTGGTAACTTAATAGATGTGGTTTTTTTCATGGCCGAGCCGCCGTTTTAGGTGGATGGATTGGTGCATTCTGCCTGAATTTTTGTATATTCATTTGCATAATATATCAGTAGTTGTCATCTTCAATATTTTTTTATTTTTTTATTATGGCAGCAACATACCTAAATTTAATGCTTTCGATGGTCGTAACCGAGTATGTATATACGTATTTTTATAATTATAATCGCTATTATTATTTTTTGTTTTATTTGTGTTGAATGACCACACCAGTCTTGGGAGTTTTGACTATTTTAACACAGAATGTGTTTTAGCCAAGGACTAACTAGCCGAAAATGGAACGCGGGATGGGAACGAAATGTGTGACGGATGATTTTCACGTACAACCGAGCCGTTGGTAGGGAAATGGAATTTCCGCCATTTTAATCGCACAGAAATCGTTCACCATTCGTTGGAAAGCTCTTGATTTATCTCGAATTTATTTCGTTTTTTTTTTTTCGTAGTTTCATACTATAACTATATAAATTGATGTTATAAATGAATAGTAAACAATGACGCTTGTTTGGTTGTCACTTGGTATACCGAAACGTTGGCTTAGAAATATCGTATTACATTTTCTGACTGAACCTCAAGACCCCAACAAATCTTATTTTGAACAAAGCAGTCGAGAAACCAAACCTTAATGTCATACATTTTTATTTATATAAACCATTTATTCAGGATTCCGCCTTTATAGACGGTTCGTCGTTATTTACAATTTCCACTGTATATACATTTTTTGAATTAACTTCCTTCGAAAACTTGTTAAAAAGCAAATAATATTTATAGATACTTGAGACAGTTTGAAAAAGAAAAGTAAAACACAGTACAAGTAATTTCCGTCAATACCCGACACAATTCCTTCTTATCTTCTTTTAGGAGCCATTATTTTTTTCCTGTAATTTATCGACGAAAACCCGTCAATAGGCCGTCGAACAAAGTAGGAAAAGAATATGAACAAAACTTTTAATTGGGGTTGTTTGAGCAACTTGAAGGTCTTTCAACATTATTAATTTCGAGTTCCATTTTGCCGTTTAGGGAGCAACCCGCGACACAGAAGTTGCTTAATATCAAACTTGTTTGAGATATTTAGCGTGTACTTGAGAGGCTTCAGTCAATTGGTTGAAAATCTTGAGAAGTTTTGCGATAAGTTTTAATAAGTAACGATTAATTATTGTATAAGAGGAAAGTTTTGTCATTATGAAAGATGGGTTGGACAGGGGGGGGGGTCCGGAGGAATATTTCATCCGTAAATTATGAGGAGGACGGAGCGAAGGTGGTTTTTAGAGTAATTATCTCAGCTGTTCCCTCTCTCAGCTGAGCCTGATGATGGGACGTGGACGGTCGAGGGGAGGGTGAGAGGGGGTGATTGTGGTGCGATGATGAGGGAGGGGTAGGGGGAGGGGGTGACCCAGTAAAGGGGCAATGAACCCCCCTCCCCCCGGCCCGCGTCCTCCGTTCGACCATCAACTGTTCTTGCCGCTCACTTCACCACACCTTCGGCAACAGCTGATGGCGGAAGGTCAGATCTACCCGGCGAATCTACCGCGAGATCGTTAGACAGCTCGGCGCACGGTGTAACGATTTCGTACCGGCTCGCTGTTGGGCCGATATGCGAAGGCTGGGGCTGGAGGGACAAAATAATTTGTTTGCCTCTTCCCAGGAAATTTCACGCTGATTCCAAATATTCCCCTTGAACACATATCAATCAAATCAAATCAACTTTATTGTACGAAGAAATTATGTTTCCATTATGTACAAGCAATAACGTAACAATTATTACAGCCGCTCGAGATCTTATTAGAAAGAGAAAAAATTAATTTAAAAAAAAATGTACAATTAAATGCAAGGTAATCCAAAACTATGAAAAATGTAAATACCTAGGAGTTATATTTGATCATAACTTGAAATTCAATTTCCATATTGAGATTTTGGTTTCAAAACTGAGAAAATTATTTTATGTTTTTAAGGAAGCTCGAAATTTTCTATCTGTTGTGCAATTGAGAACCTGTTAGGTACTTTGGCTTATTTTTTCATGTTAAAACATGCTATTTTCGTATGGAAGTGCTGGTGAATCAGTACTAGGATCCTTGCAGGTTGCACAGAATGTTATACATGAAATAGCCCTTCGGAAGAGCACGTTCTCAATGATGTACTCAACGTGAGGCAATTATTTTCATTTCAATCGTGCTTAATTGTACATAAAACTGGTAATTAACCTAAGCATAATATACAGTGCCACGCACACACGTACTGCAGTATCATCCAACATTCAATTGCCTAAATTTAATACTGAACTTGCAAAAAAGAATGGATCTGCAAAGTTTTATTGTTCCTTTATGCTTGTAGATTTAATCCTGACAACTTCAGTAGTTTTGTGCATTTTCGGACAAGAGTTTTGAGCAGGAAGGATAAAGAAATTTGATCTGTAGTGTATTCATTGAAGTGGTTTGTGCGTTGCGCAAGTGACTACTAAGTTTGTAGATCACATGATTGTTATTAGCTGAGACCAGCTCCACCAGCCGCCACAAGTTCTTATGAACTTATTTGGTTGGTGTACAGGAGGAAATTTACTAATTTTTTAATTTTTTATTCCATCGGCTTGTATACATTTCACATTGTATTTTCTTTCTGTCAATAAATTGATATTCTATTCTATTCTATTCTATACGGGCCCCAGGGAAAGAAAGAAAAAACCTGATTTCGCTTCCAGTTTTTATTTTAGATAGTGGAAGCACAAAAGATTTTTAGTCTTCAAAAATCAAAATTTTACCCATTTTACGTTTCAGACCATTCTGAACAACTTTGGTTCCGTGGTTTTCTGACCACGTGATCGCAAATCCTTGTAACAAGCTTAATTTCCACAACTTTCAACCGGTTTAGATGAAATTTTCAGGGATTATGCGGGTTAGTGGGTTGATGGTCCACAAAGTCCAAGTACAATACTCCACTCTGCCCATGCGCGAACGTAAATGCCATCAAGCATCATTTTCTCAAAGGTTATCAGTCCGATCACGTTCGAATTCGGGGTCCAGCAACACACACACACACACTCATACACATACACAGTAAGACACTGAACGAAAGTTGTTCAGAATAGTCTAAAATGTAAAAAATGCGAGTGGAAATTTACCACTGTCAAAAACAACAACCGTTTAATTCTAGTAGAGACTACAACTTTTCCTTCTCTCAAAAGTGAAAACAATGCTTCCACTACCTATATATTGCAGCATTTAGACACCAATACTTCACTATTTAACAACACAGACAATAGTTAATAAACTCGATTTTGCAACATTAGAGTAAATTCCATTGGAACTATATCACCTGATAATTCCAATATTAACATTGTATCAGCTGATATTTACAAGGCAATTTTTATGCATTCCAGTACCACTATCTAGCGATTTTTTATGGAATTTAGAGCTTGATCTGCTAATCAATAGATCCGCTAGCAGCACTTCAAAAATCGCTCTTAAAAGTTCGAACTTGTATTTCGGTGTTTGAGCCACTAGGGAAAACGAACCGTTCAAAGAAGAGCGTTGCGGATGGTTTTAATCGATTTTTTGGGATCAAGTTTATCATTGACCAGCAAAAAAGCATTAGTGTTACCTTGAATATTTTTGAGATCTCAATTTTTGAATGTTTTGCCCTTAAATGCTACCGTTTTGGGTTGACACGAATTGATGCCGAATTTTTAAGACCATCTATAACTCAAATGGGATCTTTAACGCAATTTTTATAAAGTTTGGTCTATTAATTTCGTAGAAGAGCCACAGACGGCCAACGCGGATGGCGGAATTTGTGAGAATTACATTTTTTCCGACTTACTATTGCCTATTAACAGCAACAGTACCTACCTACGTTTCTGTCTTCAGTCAGTTTCGTATTGTTTGGATAATGTGTGAAAGGTCACTATTATGGTTAGATCATTTGACAGCCCGTTACAATCGCTCGGTGTGGGATGTATAATACATGCGATGGTATGTTTCTGTAGTGAAAACCCCGTTGAAATCAGACGTGTGTAGACACAAAAACACGCATTAAAGGGGGGTCCCACCCCATTCCCGCTCTCCAGCAAGGGGCAAAAAGCGACCTCGCCTTCAAGACCACTCGGTAGAGTTGAAAGTACTTAAGTGCTCTGGTACTCAAGTACCTACTTATTTCAATTACTATCGTTAGAACTTAAATTTTCCACTTCAGAGGCGTGTTAATGAAAGGCGTAGAATGGAATTAGTGATTCAACAGGTTCAAGTACTTTGAAAGTACTTGCCAAGTACAAATTCAATTAATATACCCGTTTCGACTTCAAGCCACCCAAATGCAAGTACAAGTACCTACTAGTAACTTGTAATTGTAATTCAAGTACAGTAAGTTCATTACGATTTTTTGTTGAAAATATTCCGCTTCGGTATGGCTTTCCGTTTCCGAATGAAATCTATCGGAGCCTTACTTTTTCTTAAAGAAAGGGAGAAACAAATTATTTTCAAAAATAAGGCGTGCCCGGTAAAGTTCAAGTCTCGAGAAAGCCCCCAAGATTTGAATTTTGTATTTCGGAGGATCTGAAATAGATACCCAGAGGGTCCCTGCCTTTTTTGAATTCCGCTTCCCTCCGTTTAAGAAATTTTTAAGCATCCAAATAGCTCATCTTTTCCTTCAGTCGTGCAATGACCACCAACTTCCTCATCGTCAAAAATTCAGTGATTACCGACATATTTTTAAGATTTGAGAGGGAAAGGGTTGGTACTTGCGTTGCTTGAAGTACAAATACAATTACAAGTACAAGTACTTGTACTTGCTGATTTTACAAGTACAAGTACCTACTCGTGTACTTGTATTCTTGAACTAAAAAATTTGCATACCTATACCTTTACTTGAACTTGTCTTGGCTATTCAATTACAAAGTACTTGTAATTATTGTACTTGCTACTGCAATTTCATGTACAAGTACTGCTGAAGACTTATACTTGCAATTGCTTTTCAGTGATGCCAACATTACACAAGATAGTGGGGGAACAAATCCTTTGTTGAGATACCGCCCTAGTTTAAAAAAAAGCCTGAGGTCACACTTGGTTCAAAACAGCATCTCCATGTTATTAAGAAGGATGTGGGATGTGATGTCAGAAGGAATGCCAATAAGCTGATTGAGAGTTTCGAATGGGGCTGATGTCCTACGTTAAACAAGCTGCCTGTCTTTTGGCCTATGCCTTTTCAACTAAGAAGGAAACTCAATTTTAAAATAGAGCTGGAAAACTTAGTCCTATTACCTCTTGTAAGGTTGGCAGCAGTGGTTATGGAGGCTGTGGCGTCAAACATGTGATGTCAGTGTGACGACTTATCCAAGCTGCCCAACCTCTTTGCAGTCAGCCGATGATAAGCGGAACTCACACTTTTTCAGCTAATATGGACTAATTTGCGTTTCTTGTTAGCATTCGCATTTTTATTCCATGCATTATTCAGATATTAAAATTAAGTGATGAACTGGTATGAACGAACATAGGCTACAACGAATGAAAATTGCTGGTTACCTCGAAGTTCGTTGTAAACACGATCTCCACTGTAGATCACCGTATGAATCCAATGCTCGTAACTCACAAGCTTGACCCCACAAAATGCCGTCGAAAATGAAACGCCCCGCCTCCATTTGCATGGCTTTCCCGTATATAAAAATACCAACCATGTAGTGCCTTCTTTTCACAACATTATTCCATTATGGTAACAAAACAATATTAGCTTCTAATTTAGAGTAATACATCAGCATTCCTTGACACTACAATGGCTTAGAGGTCATAAGATGTTATGATAAAATGAGAGCATTCCAAAAAGTGGCGATTTTCCTACAATGAAAACTATAGGAGTTACTCTTCCCTAGTAACTCATTGGTTGTACGTGAAAAATCAATAGAAATTCTACCTAGCCTTCACTTTTCGAGTTAATAATAATCTAAAGTGCCGGGTCGTCACAAATTTTGGTGTCGTTACCCAAATTTTAGAATGACCCCCAGCCCAAAAACCTATCCATGCATTTTATTCCATGCATTCTGATACTATACACAAGTGACGAACTGGTTTGAACGAATATAGGCTACAACGTATCCATCCATTTTATTCCATGCATTCTGATACTATACATAAGTGATGAACTAGTTTGAACGAACACAGGCTACAACGAACGAAAATTGCCGGTTACTTCGAAGTTCGTTGTAAACACGATTTCCACTGTAGATCCCCGTACGAATCCAATGCTCGTAACTCACAAGCTTGACCTCACAAAATGCCGTCGAAAATGAAACGCCCCGCCTCCATTCGCATGGCTTTCCCGTATATAAAAAAAACGGGACGACCGCTTTTCGCGTGATCCGCAGCAGTCTTTCGGGAGTCCTGGGGAAAAAAGACCTGCCAGCACGTGTAACGTCACCCCGGGTGTAATCACACGTTGAAAGTTGAGGACCGCACACCTTCGGGGCGCGAGAGCCATTTTCACGCGATATGGCGGTGTGATGCTGTAGTGGGGCCAGCATTACGTCCAGCGCGACCTCAAAGGGCCGGACCGATCCTTATCTCTTGACGTTGATTTACGGAGTAATTATGGGGGGCCTATCCCGCATCCCTACACTATACTTCCCTCAAAATCGAAATTTGAATAACACGCATTTCGGGGGTGTTTACCAGTCGAGGGATCTCGCCAACGCCCGGACTATAATAGGGTTCGATGTTGGTTAAAGGCTTTTTCTTCCGTCGAGATTTTAGGCTAGCCTTCCACTCCCGAAAGTGTGGAAAAATGAACAAGAAATGATCCACACATCTACTCACGCATGATCCTGAAGATAATCTCTTATCCGAAACCGAAAAAATTAGCGAAACGGTGCAAAGGTCCCTATGCAGAACCACTTTTCGCATTTTCCTCCATGCATTTCCAAAAATTCAAGCATTTTAATTCCTCCCTTGATGGGAAAAACAATAGATCATTGATATGACTAGTACCTACTGCTTACCAGTAGGTACCTACTACTCAATTGTATACCAACCATGTAGTGCCTTCTTTTCACAAGATTATTCCATTATGGTTACAAAACAATATTAGTTTATAACTTAGAGTAATAAATCACCATTCCTTGACACTACAATGGCTTAGAGGTCATGAGATGTTGTGATTAAATGAGAGCATTCCAAAAAGTGGCGATTTTTCTACTATGAAAACTATGGGAGTTACTCTTCCCTAGTAACTCATTGGTTGTACGTAAAAAATCAATAGAAATTATACCTAGCCTTCACTTTTCGAGTTAATAATAATCTAAAGTGCCAGGTGGTCACAAATTTTGGTGTTGTTACGCAAATTTTAGAATGACCCCCAGCCCAAAAACATATCCATGTTAACACGGAAATTTCATCTACCTACTGATTTTTCCTTCTCGCCATAATTTAGGATTTATTACACTCGTGTTTTCTTCAGATTTTCATTTCTATTTGGCAGTGATTGGCAGGTGAACTTTCCAGATGTTTTCAGCTGGCATGACTTTGAAACTAAGTAGGTGTTTGTATATTCACCCCCCCCCCCCCCCCACATCATAAATCGCTCGACCCATGTCCTACGATCTCGTAATCGAACCGCTTCGGCCGTAATCAAAATTCCGTTCTTGCGCTCAAAAATCGAGCTTTCCAAACGAAATGTTTGTTGGCTAGCACTTTTTGAGCACATTAAATTGGTCAAATTCCAGAAAACCTGCTAAAGAAATCATTAAAAATGGCTAAAAACGGCCAAAAATCGTTAAATTTATAATGTTTAGCAGAATTTCTGTCAAAACAACATAATTAACGATTGGCTAGGACATTAAACGATTTTTGCACTGAACTATGCTGAGAAAAACATATTTAAATTACATTAATATTTGCATAACATCGATCAAAATTTCAAAAAATCTAAACATCCAAAATCTTTTTTATCGCCGAATTTTATTTAGTAAGAAGAGTTGCTTGCCATATAACACTGGTAATTAACAATATTTTTGCACTCGAATTCCTCAAATTTCGCTCATACGATTATGCTACATGATTGGAACTTTTTTTTTTCCATTTCTATTATCATTCAAGATTAACAGGACGTTTCCATTTGTTTTCGTCACGTCAAGAGCGTCACGTCACGGTGGGGTTTTTTTTATTGATTTTCACGTATAACCAATGCGTTACTAGGGAAGTGTAGTTTTCATAGCAGGAAAATCGTTAGCCACTTTTTGGAATGCTCTCATTTTATCACAGCATCTCACAATCCCTAAGCCTCTGTAGTGTCAAGGAAAGCTGATTTATTACGCTCAGTTATAAACTAATATTGCTAAGTAACCATTATGAACTAATAATGTGTAAAATCAATTAAATGATCTGACTGTAGAACCGTAGGTCTACCGTCCGTTTTTTTGTTATCAATCGTATTTTGTTTTTCTCCATTCAGTTTTACTTAATTATTTAAATTGTTATGATCTTCATCACAATTACTGACTTTCTTCCAATTCCTAACATACCACTCAACGTGAATGACGGTAAATTGTGGAATGGGGCTTGTACGGTAATAAATAAATAACGATATAATTGCTGAGTCCTTTTGTGAGAACGGTAGTAATTCTTGAAATTGATACAACAAATAAAACAGTTTAGTATTTCATCTGTTCATCATCTCCTTTTCATTGAGATACCTAACCTAAATTCTGGATTTTCCTGCTGTTTTCGCCCAGAGAACGGTCGTTTCACGCGGGCTTAATCTAAAAAAAGAAAATAATTAGACTCCGGCGATATAAATCCAACTGAGACCTCGGCAATCTCCGAAAATAGGCCTTGGGAACTATAAACTCCCTTCCAGCGTTCTATTGTAATTCAGTCTTTTTAGAACGAAAACAGTCAACTACAACGCGAAGCACTGCCATCCTTTCCCACCGAGCATTAATGGAAAAACGCTTTCGTTATGGTCCTTTGGGCCGCACTCTCATTCTCGAGTGGTTTCAGCGTTAACGGTGCCGTAAAGATTACAGTACATTTACAGTATTCATGATGACAATGCATTCACAGTATTCATGGTTACAATATATTTCCTTCGGTGAATCCGTCGAGATTGGTCAAGGGAAGACGGTGCATATTGGAGGGGGATGGTATATAAGGAATATTTATACTCATAAGAAGTATACGAGAGTCCCGCATTCGTTAAATATACAGAGTTGAAATGATTGCAGTACATTTACAATATATATGATGACGAAAACTTTTCAGTTACTAAGATTACAATAAACTAGAGGCCTGTTAGGGCTTGGAAAGCCCTAATCTAGAACACGATCAAGATAAGGACAGCAACGAACGGCGACACTTAGGGGAAATCGGTCCGCGAAGTTCTTCACAATTTCAAAGATCGTTCAGAAATAACTCTCCTAGATGTTAGTAACTACACTACGTTTCTTACTTACCGTGGCAACTGTTGTAACTGCCACAGCCTAATAAACAGAGAGTCTCCCTATCAAATTTCGACTTCCTCCAGTGAACAGGAAAGGATTTAGCTCACTCAGCTAATCAGAAAAGACCCCATCACTACGTTTCTTACTTACCGACACCTGGGGCCGTGCTGATTCGGAATTATATATAAAGACCGTTCGGAATTATATATAAAGTCCGCTAAGTTCTTCAGTTTCAATTTCTTCGTTCCGAAATGACTCTCCTAGATGTTAGTAACTACACTACGTTTCTTACTTACCGTGAATTGAAGGCAACTGTTGTTACCGCCACAGCCTAATAAACAACTCTCGTTGATAAGGACCGCCTAGAATACGATCAAGGCGGGTATAGAGACGAACGGCGACACTCTTGCAACAAACTTGGGGCCGTGCTGATTCGAATGAGCCGTCTAACACTGAAATCGGACCGCGAAGTTCTTCACAATTTCAAAGACCGTTTGGAATTATATATAAAGATTATTACCTTTAGTACCTAACTAGATCATAAAAGATGATGTTTGTATAGGGGTTTGCTATACTATTCAAACTCATAATATGAGGAACACATAAGTTTCAGAGCAAAGAAGTAGTAAATTTTCAATATCCATGATGGCAATACATCCTCATTATTCAAGACTGCAACATTATAATATTTTCTTCAGTAAATCCATCGTCCTTGATTGAGAGAAGATAGAGACGTTGATGCTTAGGCTGAATTATTCAGACTTATAATAAACTTATTAAAAAAAAATGCGTGTTCGTAACATAAAGTGATTTAGCGGCTACAATATCTTCTCAATATCATTATGTATAAAACTCAAAGATTGTTTCTATCTATGTATGTTTCTATACATGGATGTTGCCAATAGACGGCTAAACGGCTGGACCGATTCTGATGGGAACGGTAGCAAAATGATCAGCAAGTTCACAAACATCGTTCCCCTTCGCAACCGATTTGTTTGGTTCCCGAACTTTTGTTATTATGGTTGTAGTTTGTTACCGGCGGGAACTCGTGACTAGGAGACGAGTTGCAAAACGGGTGTTCCGAGTGAAGCATGGTAACCGGTTAGTCTACGATATAAGTCCAATTGCATTACCACTGGTTATGATACACATCTTTTAATAACTCCGTCAACTATAGTTCCAATCGTAATCTATTTTACGGGAGTCCTGTATTTTGTCCTCACGTGTACCTCACATGTACATGTTTCTTTCTAGGTACTACTACATGTTTCAATTGTGATGCACCTCAACGGGAGGCGAACGAAACTAGCCAGAGTGGCTAGTATACTTATTTATGTATTTACCTATTTAATCATGTTTGCAAAATTAACTGAAAAGGATCACCTGTGTGTAAGCAATTATTCAGACAACCACGCTCAGATTCCTGGCCGCTTACTGCTCAGTGGTTAACATAATACGGTTAGATGAATCGAAAGCTTTCCAACGCCTAACGAAATATTTTTGTGCGA
This sequence comes from Adelphocoris suturalis, assembly GCA_030762985.1. Classification (NCBI taxonomy): domain Eukaryota; kingdom Metazoa; phylum Arthropoda; class Insecta; order Hemiptera; family Miridae; genus Adelphocoris; species Adelphocoris suturalis. The sequence continues at coordinate 18,317,595 of CM061046.1, forward strand.
CTGTTCCGTAGAAACGATTTGGTTGTAAGCGATAATCATCAGAAAATAGGAGCGTAACGCACTATATATTATTTAACGGTGATTTTGTCTCATTTTTGGCCGGATTAAGATGGCAAAAACATGTTCCATGTTAATAAACAAAGTTCAAAAGCTATGACTAGATTAACCACACCGACTTCGAAGTAGTACTGAAAATGTGGTTCTGGCTTGAAATATCGTAATATTCGGTCAGTGGAAAATCGTACCGTGAAATATAAGTAAAAATTTCGACCCGTTGAAAATACACTCTTTCGAGTCCGATCGAATGACTCATTCGAAACGACAAACATTTTACGACTCCACCCTAAAAAAATACAAGCTTTAGTCATATTGAACGTCAGTCGCAAACCATTTATAGGGTTTTAACGTCCACACCACACTTTGAAGTTTGATAATATTAGAATAACATTCAGTTCGCATCTCTGTCCTCAATGTAAAATCAACGTTCGGCATCAAACATTTACGTGGAATTGTTTTTCTTCTGTATAACGGGATGAACGTTAACGGATTTAGCTGGAGGCTGTTATTAATTTAGCTCATCCCTCTAATCTTGCATTCGTTGAATGAAATCAGCGAAATCCGATTTATTAAAAACGAAAATACCTAATTTGATTAACTAATCACTTCTCAGTAACCCTGTCCACAAATTACCTTTCAAGATGGTGGCGATTAAAACATTGAACCCATGTATAAACCTGTTTGAAATATTAATATCATTGAAGGATGGTAAATACTTTCGGTTTGGCTTTAAGCCTAGACCATATACCTATACAATTTTGGTTTATTAACCCTGGAATGCCCCGTGGGGTTTGTCAAACCCCAATCGCGATTTGAAGTCAGTTTATCATGTTGAATCCCGCACGTCTGGCTTTTCTCTCCCCCTTCTATATCACCCCCCACTTCTTCCCTAAAGGCTTCGGCCTTTTTCCAGTTTAGTACGTTCAAAACTTCTGTGTAGTGTAGTACTTTCTTGTGCCTGGGGTTTGACAAACCCCGTGGGGGAGTTAACCGCTAGTGATTTTCTCTATAGCAAGTGTTATTTTTGTGGGCGTTCCCACAATGTTGTTATGGGCTCATTGTTAGAAATGGCTGAAAAATGCAAGTTTTCGGATCCTGAAGACATTAGATCCATGTTGGAACAGTTGGAGGAAGAAGATATATACTTTGGTGTAGAAAATTCAAACATTCAAGATAATGTCGAGTCACAAGAAGTTGCCTCCGATGAAGAAGCGTCAAAAGTGACAGTTTTGGAGAAACTAGTTCGATGTTCCATCTGTGAACATTATAGATCTTCAAAGTGTTGAGAATGTTGATCCTATTGCTTGGTGCCAATTTTATGTTACCTTTTCATTCTAGTTCTTGGGTTTTGTAAGTGGTATCAAACTATTCTCAGAAAATTGTTTTGTAGATTTTATTCATTTATTTATTTTTGTTTTTAAATGAAAATGTGCTAATTTTATATTGAAATTTTGTTACAATGAGGTACCTTTCTGCTATTATTTTTTTCTTCTGAGCGTGAGGTTTGCCTTACTATTACTTTTTTCGTCATGAGTTTAGGTACCAACTTCATGTTTCTCCACACTCTTGATAACAGAATTAAAATAAAATTTGATTCAAGTGTAAGTTTTTTTGAATTTTCTAACATTTTTAAAGTTGGGGTTTGACACACCCCACCGGGGAGTTAAGTGTTGGAAATTTAGCAGGGACATTCCAGGGTTAATAATGAACCTTTGTAATCGAACGAGAAGAAAACATTTTAAATTTGAATAAATTCCCTCAAAATTTTTTGGTTTACGTTTCAAGATGCGAGAATCCAAAAATCGAATTAAAAAAAAAATTCTATCATTAGTAGTTATTGCGCATGCGCGAATATGCATTCCTTTTTAAACTAGCCTGATTTCAACAGTTTTTATCTGATTTTGGAGAAATATTCAGGGAATGTGCAGGTTAGTCCTTAAATGGTCCAATATTAATTCCATAATTCTCCAATCATTACTCCATTTTGCGCATGCGCAAACGTAAATTCCTTCAATCATAATTTATTTACGCCCTAGTCGTCCAATCCCGCTAAAATTTGGTGCATAGTTGGGGGACAATGGTTTAATTATTCCATGTTAATTTCAACATGATTGCATCAACATTAGCTCCTGCGCATGAACGAACGTGAACTCCAAGAACAAGGTCTAGTTTTTATCAGATTTTGATTGCATTTTCTGAGAATTTGTGGGTTAGGCTAAAGATTGTATCCTACCAATTACTTCAAGCATAATTTTTCCGTATTTTAAACATCTTTACTGTGAAGCGTAAAATAGCGGGGTCATGGAACTGTGAAAGTGTGAACCCTTCTCAAAGGCTCGATGCGCCATGTTCTGATCATATTCTACAGATGGGGTTTAACAGTTAAATATACCAATGATCTGCGTAGAAGGGCTATCTAACAGAAATAATAAACCATTGTGTAATAATTTTCAGCGTTTTGCAATATACGCATTTTGAAACGTAAAGTATATTAAACCACATAGTGGATGATGAGAATTACATAGTTTTCTTGGTCGATTTAAAAGGTTTTTGTCGATAACTATAAACCAAATGATAACTTAAAAAAAGCCCCCTGCTGTATACTGCCCCCCCCCCTCCCAAAATCGTTATTTATAGGTGAAAACGAATATGTTTGGTCAAATTTCATGTTTTCTTAAGGATTTACAAATGGCAACATTGTGCAACGCAAACGTACGCAATTGATATCTACAACGTTTGCTTAAATGGGAACCCCCACTTTTTACTGCAGATTTGATTCAAAAGGAATGTATAAATTTACTGTAAATGACCCATGAATGACCCATAATTTGATTTTCTTATTTCGCACAAAAATACGCAATTCCGCACTAAATGTACGAAAATTGTGCAATAATGAATTCTTGAAGACATTTAATTACAACATGTGATACATGATTATGGGGTATTTTTTCATGCTGCATCGCATAATGATGTTCATTTATTGCTATTTGCAACACCGACATTTTAGTACGCTATTTGCTGAGTGGAAATGAGTAGGAAAAGTGCATTTCTGGTAAATTTGTCAGTGTTTTCCCAAGTTAGTGGTGCAAATAATAAGTGAACATCATTGCGAGTCTCAGCATGAAAAGATAGGTATCTACCACAAAATCAGATACTACATGTGATGATTGAATATCTTCGCAAACTCAGTATTCAACCATTTTCGCCCTTTTAGAGCGGAATTGTGCATTTTTACAGCGGAATTGCGCCCGTTTCTGCTCAATAAAAAAATCGAGTTATGAGTCATTCCTTCATGAGTTTTACCTAGAATTTAAATCTACAATAAAAAATGGAGTTCCTATTTGGAAAAAAAAAAAAAAAAAAAAAAAAAAAAAAAAAAACAAAAAAAAAAAAAAAACCAGGTGTGCTAAAGACCACACGGGAGAAGTGTAAACTTCTATGACGATTTTCTGCTAAATATAATAAATATAAAATATATTATGGAAATATTATGGACCCTCGGTAACTTTCCGCCTTGAGCCTTATGCTAAAATGCTAAAACATGGAACATGCTTTCTTCCCGCTAATTCGTAAATGTAAATAAATTTAAAATTGTGACGTAAATGTTTTACTGATCGAAATTGGAACACAGTACCTAGGTAGGTAATTTTCTGTTATGGTTTGCATCCACAACTACTATAACCAAGATTAACTTCTCAACCAAGTCACAACAAAACAAGCAGCATTGTTTACTATATCCATATAATAACATAAATAAATATAAAACTACGACATGAAAAAGAAGAATAAGTACGAAAGAAATGCGTGATAAATTGAGAGAAAATCGTATTCACACCCCGCTAAATTTTTCGACGTGGTGCGCCTATAGAAGTTTACACTTCAAAAAAAGAAAAAAAAAAAAAAAAAGTTGATGTCAATTTTGCACGTTTGCGCAAGTGCGCAATGCGCATTTTTGTCATTTTTGGTACCCTAAAAAGAAAACTCGTAAAAAAAAAAAAAATAAAAAAAAAAAAAATTACCCATAAATATTGTGATGTTTAGCACGGGTACCTAACTGTTAATGGATGATTCAGTATAAATTCATGGCACGTGTCTAATGAAAACTCCAGGTAACGGGATATTTACTGTTTTTAAGAAATTATTAAAGTACCAGATTTTTGGTTGTGAACGCTTGTTTGGTTAAGTCCTACAATAACTAGCGTAGAGTTTAACAACATATAAAAGTATTATTATGCATTAATGTAGGTTTTACATGTAATATAAATAAAGGTATATGATATTGGTCACAAAATAGTTTGCTTCATAATTTCGCTGTTGTGTTTTGTTAAGGAATTGATTATTCTTTACGCTCTTAAGTATCGCATTCCTGGTCGGTTTCGGTTATTCAGTTCCGTGCGGGTGAGCCAAGTTGGGTGTGGCCCATTGCTACCGAGTATTCATAATGTGGTTGTGTGTACATGAATCAATAATATGCATCCAAACAGCTACTAAAGGAACCTGAATAAACTCACAAAATTGCAGCAAACAATTCAAATAAGTAATGCGAATAATGCCAAATGGTTGGATTGGCATTCCTGACTTAATCAATTAGTTGTTAATTGAATATTTTATTATGATGTAGCATTCCGACCCCAGCCGTTTTTCAATAATTGAAAGCGGACGAGGTAATGCCGCGAGAGTTGCCTCGAATTTATTTATGATGGAGAGTGGGCAGAAATTCCATTAAAACTTAATTATGTATTCCCCGATTTTGAATTCATTCGAATGGAAGATGATTTACAAATCGGATGAGCTCATTCAATGTAAAATGTATTTATTTTGTTGTTGTTGTTGTGCGATCCAAATTAATGATGTTTTTTTAACGGTTAGGTAACTTGCATGGAATAAAACCGTTCTAATTTATAATCAACATATTCATTTCCGCTGTTTATGTGTTATTGGAATTTGAATCGGGCTTGCTATCTTAATTAAAACGGAAATATGTAATATATTAATTTCTAGGATTCGGTAAGTACTCCCGGAAAATTATTTCATGAAGTGTAACTAACTACCTACGAGACTCTGAGTGGCACAAGATGATGTAGTTTTACTCAATTTCTGCCTTAAGAATTCTGATGATTAGTTTAATTATGAGCAAGTAATAGAATTATACTACGATCCTTAGCATAATTATAAAATCTGACGAGGGAATTAAGAATGACGGCGCTACTCGTTCTAGTGGCAGTTTGGGGAATCGAGCAGTTTAGTGGGTAAGCAGTTAGCTACTTTTGTGTGTGGCCAAAACACCCACCCTTCAGTATGACACCGAACATAATTGTTGCGCAACGTATCAGTTATATGGCACCCGAATTAGTAATATCGACGCTATCTCACTCTAGTTTTAATTAAAAGAACCAAACAGTTTGGTGTTGTAAGCCGGTTCTTAGAGGGAAAAGGGAATGACTCTAAAGGGAAGGATGATAAAAAATAGTCACTATACCTTGGCAAGATGTGACTACTGAAGGTGGGCATGATCTGACCACGATACAGCTGCTTGAGGTCTGTTGAAGGTCTTCGCTGAGTTGTTTACGTAGGACGTATATGTGGTACTGGGTGTGGATGAGATGAATTGCCAAGGGTAAAGGGCTATCTTTAACTCACCATTACCACTGTGCCGAAAGAGAAGAACACTTGTGTATATGAGGGTGTTTCTATCCCTAATCAAGCTAGAAGTGTTAGTGTCTATTGGGGATTGCTGTTCAAAATGACTATTTTCGGGAACATGATACTTTCTGAGGTGTTATCGGGTTGTGGTGTGGTTTCTGTCAGAGGGACTTTATGTTGGATGGGGAAGCAAGTATCAAAACTGCAATGCAAATGACTATGGCAATATTCTTAGCACTTACCGTGTCTCTCCTTGGCCACTCACTCACAAAGGTCCGATGTTCCGTGGAACTAATGCTGAAAAGTGTATATTTACTGTGCGTTACTCCTGATGCGCTGCAAGTTCAGGACTCTGGATGCATGTCTAGTTATCCCTAAGAGTCACAGGTGACTCGTCAAAAAAATGACTCTAAGTGTACCTAGGGGGAGTTTTACACCTAAACGTCCAAACGCATACCAGTAATTGCGTGTCTATTTACAAGAGGGAGCCAGGATAGCTTTGAAAAGAAAGATAGTTACTATTTAACAGTCATATAATTACTAAGGGTTTTCTTCAACACAGACAACTGATAAAATACAAAGAGTAATGAAATTAGTATTGCGTGGCTATTACAACCACTTCGTAATTCTCGTAGAAGATACTTATTAACAGTGAGATAAGAATAACAAGAAATGTTCGAAGTTACTATGTTACTGTTTGGCTGAAGGCCGTAACTAAAGTTGAGAATTAATGAATGTCTAACACACTAGACTTCGTGCCTAAGAAAGTATTTCTAGCTCTGAGGATGTACCAGGGTACTTGTGAGTAGAGATTCAAATATAAATGTAACGTGATTAAAACATAGTCCATATCTAAGCAACAACAATATTTATATAAATGTGACTCTTACTTAGAGTTCTTGATACCTCTTAAACGGCTGTGACTGTTACAGAAACATTCAACATTAACAAGGTGTGTCCATGCCGCAAAAGTGTTTATTAGAATAACTGAAAACAGGGCGTGACTATGCTGCAATATAAAAATATACTTATAATTTCAATAGAAAAAGAAATGCAACGTACTATTATTACACATCCTACTTGCCCGAGGGCGTCAATAACTGTATTCTATACTACATGACTATTTACCAATATGGACACAAGTGTCTTTCTACTGAAAGGCATCAACATGCAACTGTTACCGATCCTATTTGTCATAGGGCATCAGCAACCAAAGGTGTGAGGAAGTGACTATTTGTCAAAAGGACACAACAGAAGCAATTATTGGAACAATTACATAGATTTGTAACGTGTCTAAACTTAGTTGCTCTGCTCATAGATAGAATTACAATAAGCGTGTTTACCTATATGCATTGGCCGGAGGGAAAACTTGATATTAATCACTGAGTCGTAGGGCGATCGATCATCCAGGAGGCAGGAAGAACAGCAGTATCGTGTCTAGGGCGGAGTGACTGGTCACTTTAATGGTACCGAGCAAAATGGTTATCAGTCCAGGATATTTTATCACTTGTTGGCACTTGAGCATAAGATAGGTAACTGTATGACTTTGAATACGAGAGTCGAGGGAAACTTTACTACGAACGGTTGAAAAATAGAAACAGGAGGGCAACTATGGGTAGCCTTAGATACTGGGGTTTTATGGCGCTCTCTTGAAAGCAAAGAAAACAAACTGAACTGGCAGAAGGTCTGAAACGAACTGTGTTGAGTCCCTTGTCAAGTTTTGGTGGTTATGCCGATCCACTCGGGATAGCCCCCGATTAGGTGTCACCAGAAAGAGGAAAGAGGCTCCCTCCCATCTGTGGTTAATTAGGCGGGAGCCTACAGTGGGGGAGAGTAGGAAGCAGTTTTAGCAATATACACTAAGCGATATATGCCCGAAATGGGGAATCGTCATGGTTATTTTTCATTTGTTCAATAGGAAGATCTGAGTGAGAGCTTTCCAAAAAGATGCTATCCGATATGCATATGACCAATAATACGGCTCTTGAAATTCATTTGCGCAATGACGTCACGGCCTTCACCTACCTGGGGGGAACCCTCATCTTCCTAGGAACTCCCTAGAGCTAAGTCACACATGATCTTCCTACCCATTTATTGGCCAAACTACATGGTATTTTGAGCTGAAAATTGCCACTAGGGTATTTTCAAGTACGCTGAATCCGAATTTGAGGTCAGATGAATGAAATTCCAACACATTAAACCTTTGCATGCTCCACAGTACGGCAGAGTTGGTTGGCACTTGTGGATGACTTCTCAGCATATCAATGGGATTTCCAAAACCTTAAAAGTTGGTCCAACAAACTGAAGCATAAAAAGTTTTTGTTGGAATAGGCATTAAGTTAGTGGCAGGATACCGGTTTCCAGGAGAATACATTTGGAGAAATAAGAGAAAAATATAATAGCAGACTTGATTCCAAAATAGGACGCAATTATTCTAAGAGTGTGAAAATCAGGTAGAGTAATATCAGCTACAATCTGATTACATAGTTTTTTCAATATCGTTGCAGTTCCAATGATATTTCTTCAGAGGGTTACTAATGACAAATATGCTGCCTGTCAATAATGTTGGGAGTTTATAAGTTCGTAAAACGTTCATTCATGCAACTGAAGAGGGTGAATGGGTGACATTTAAGAAGAATGCGACTTGTTTTCAATGCCAGTGATCATAGGTGGATTGGCTATTGGGAATCCGGTTTGTTTGTCGGATTCTTTCCATAGAAAATGGGGATTCTAAAGCGATATGAGATGGGACCTAGTAGAAAGTTTCTGCTCATTTCCACAAAAAATATGGCAATTGAAAAAAGAAGTTTGCACAGTACCTTCTACTGAAAAATTACGACAGTTACTTTTATTCAATCACTCTTATACAGCTCCGATTCATCTATAGATGACAAGAACATATACAGATATATGACAAGACACAAAACTTTCAATGTGCATTTGGAATTGGCTGGAAGATCACCAACCTTATTATACATGGCTTCGGTTCCATTTCGAACCTAAATATTTTGGTGTATAAAATTACTTGTCTCAATATAAGAAAACAGCATAAATATCGATATCCTAGATTTAGGTGTTATCGGATTTTGACCATTCGCCTCATATAAAATTGTGTGAATCTTGATGTAGCTGCACAGATCGATCATCATTTTCTACTCCAAGATGTTATTGAAGATGACATCAAACCATATTCCAAAAGTAAAATATTAGGTCATACGAGCGTAGTGTGCAAATTTGCATGCATTGATTTTCTGCTAAATTTATTGAACCCAAGATAAAAATAATTTGCAAGAATATTTTCGGTAGATGTCGTACACATAGTACATCTCACAGCAATGCTGGGGTGGGCGTTACCTACACATGTGTATATAAACCGCGCAATAAATTTTCCCGATAACATCGTTGAGTGTATCGGAGCGGAAGGGAGAAAGGGAAGAGCCCTTGGCGAGGAAAGGAAATGTCATTTCCAAGATTTTTCGATCCGCTCACCGCTTCCTAAGGGTGGAAAGACGAAAAAAGGCTGCAGAAATACTTGCAGATTCATACGATACCATTTGCCTCAAGCGTTTTTATATAGAACCCGGGAGTCTTTTCCATTACGGAAGGTAGAAGAGGTAGGAGACGTGAGAGAGAAAAATGTGGTGGATGGTAGAAGCAAGGAAGAAAAGGTAAAAAATCCTTAAAGGGATTGCGGGTCGAAGGTGAGCTATGTAAAGGATGGGCGTAGGCTTTTGAGAGAAAATGCAGTAGAGAGGACGATCTTTTATCGTTACAGCCCATCAGTAGTATGTTAGGTACATTCTTTACCGCGGAAGGGAATATTTTCAGGAATAGTCGGTAGTTGGGCCATTATATAAGGGAATATAGGTGGGAGGAGAGAGAGGTATCGGTACATGAATGTGTATATACAGTGTGATGTTGGAAAAATGTCTACATCTCGTGGGGTTTGAGGATCAGTGAGAAGGATTTCGAAGAAAGAAAAAGATTACCTATGCTGTACAGTGGAAGTTTCGGGTATATTCTGGTATATTAAACATATGGTGGTGCTCCCTGTTTAACATGAAACTAATGAGCATCAAGTAGTGAGTGGTTTCAGACTCAGAGTAGCGCAGTGCCGTGTAATATAGGTAGTACGAGTATAATATAAATAAGGTAGTTTAATTAAAAGTTTTACATCTGCAGCAATCAACTTTATAAATAAAGTCATGATGAAATTTATATTGAGTGATCTAGTAGCTATTTTTGGACTATCCTTCAGGTTTAAGTAAAACCGGACAAATAGGCAATGTAATGGGAAAATGATGCTTGATGGGTGTTCCGTTTGTGCATGCACAAAAGCGACCATTGAGTAGGAAGCGATGACGTTCGTTGGTGACCATCTACACCTGGAACACCTGAAAATGACATCGAAATCAGATGAAAACATTTTAAGGCAGGCACGTTACAAGGATTTTGAGGTTCGTGCATCTGTAGTAGTTACTAATGATACGATCGTGATGAAACTCATAGGGGGTAATCAAATCGTCATCACCCAACTAACCACCGAATGTGATAGAGATCAAAAGATCTTACCGTGAGAAATTGGCACTCAATTGCTTTTACGAATGCACAAGCGCAGTGCAAAACTAGTCATTTTGAATTATCACATTGACTGGGCACCATTCTCAGCCTACCTCACACAGTCCCTGGAAATGTCATCAAAATCTAATGAAAACTGTAGATTTCATATTCAAAATAACGCAGCAGCTACCAATCATATTTATGATCATGGTGAACTTGATATGCGACGAATAATGTATTTTGCCGACCACCTTCCGAATTCGGATCGGACAACCACTGTGAAAAAATTACGCTTGATGGAATTTACGATAGTGTATGCGCAGAGTGAATTATTGATTTGTAAGAAATAGAACTAACAAACAGCCTGACTCGCACCTGCACATTTCATGAAAATCTGATGGAAACTGTCGAAGTTAAGCTAATTACTTACAAATATTCGCAGACACACAGACAAACACATTCAGAAACAGAAGAAACCATAGTTGTTCAAAACGATCTAAAACGTAACATGCGAGTAATTTTTTTAAACAATTTCCCAAAAGTTAAATCACTGCAAGCACTAGATACCTGTATGTTGACTTTGAAGCTGAATGACGGAGGTAATACCCAATGATTCAAATAGTTGCATTTTAATATATCTCAAATATTCAAAAAATGTTCAGGTTAGTTAAACAAGTAGGTCTCATTAAGTAATTTCCGAAAAAATATAATTTCCCTTGTCGATATTGAAATGTCGTTGTTCGGTCACAACTAAAAAGAAGGTTACTGTGCCAAAAATATTTAGTGGTCAAGGTAACTCGGTTGACGTTAGTCAAGGGGGAGGTGGGAAAAAAGAGAGAAAGTGGACTATATTTGTCGGCTCTAAGATGGGGTACACAACTCCTGAACAATGGTGCCAATTCTCATTAGCATACTTACGTCTGTTCTGTTTGGCCTTGTCGGTTGCTCACCGGTTTACAGTATGAAGCGAAATTGGTAAGAGTCCGCCCTAAATCTTTATAGTTCCTGATACATGTTTTTAAATATTATTATTATTTTATAGTTCTATTTAGCATTCAAACTTTATTTCAACATGAAATGCCATGTCTAGCACAGTGCAAGGCGTCAATGCGGTTACCGCCAGGGGCACGATTCTAAGGGGAGCCATGGAGTAACTCTGCCACTAAACGGACGTCATTGGCATATCAATAGCTGTGGGTAAGACAGATATGGCAAGTAGCTGCTCGATTAACCACAATTTTTTCCTTTTTTGGGGGTGGGGTCACGAAAGGGGACACGGCATAGGCTACCCGAAGAATGTCCCGCAAGCCAGTGGCCTAACCCTGCCATTAGTATTGCCAAATGGGATTGGGTCAATGTTGTACTAGGAGATCTAATCCTCAATAATGCGTAGAGATACCATTTCAAAGGAGTTATCACCGATGGCACTTCTCGCTAAACATCACCCCCCCCCCCCCCCCCCAATCTTTTCGTGTTTTATGATGTTCAAAGCTTTTCTTCGAATATACAGGAAGAGATTTGGTTGCAATCTCTACATCACATCAATGAAGCCAAATACTCGTAGTACATTTTAGGGGTTAAAAAAACGTTTGGAGTATAGGATAGATATGGTTTATTTTGTTCAATAATGCACTTTTCCCAACCCTTCCCCACAGAGTTTACATTAACGCTTACGCTTCGAGATACGCAGATTCCAAGAATTGGAATACAAAATAATATATTTTTATTACCCAAGATATTTTTATTCCAAGCTGTTGGTTTTGAAACGAAAATCCACATTACCGAAAAATTGGATTTTTGTTTCTGGGGATATGGGAATGTGTTTGCGTCTGCGCTCGTTAGCTATCAAACTACAGTAACTACACACCTCAAAAGAATTAAAGTATCACTTTTCCTTGTAGACGCTAAAGACACCTGGGGCCTATTTCATGAAACAACAAGTTACAAGCCTACAAGTTAACAAATACAGGTACTTGTAATGCACGGTAAACTAGATCAAGTGTTTCACCAAAACAAGGAGTACATGTGTAGAAAAGTTAAACTTGAAGAAGCTAAGTTTACAAGTGTAACAGGAAAAAAAAAAAAAAAAAAAAAAAAAAAACTCGGCGCTCCGCGCCTCGCCAGGGGGCAAGCCCCCTGGACCCCCGGTTACCTCTATTTACTTACTTCGGACGAAATTATTGAAACACAGAATGTGTTTGCGTTGTCGCGCAACCAAGTGACAACCAAACAAGCGTCATTGTTTACTATTCATTTATAACATCAATTTATATAGTTATAGTATGAAACTACGAAAAAAAATACGAAATAAATTCGTGATAAATCAAGAGCGATTTATCAAGTAAATGTCCTAAAGAGGCTACATCCGAAATTACAGCTTCCTAGAGTGTAAAGTATAGAAATTAGCTTTAAAAGCCACTAATCTGATCCGGACCCTGGACATCGTCAAGTAAATGTCCTAAAGAGGCTACATACGAAATTACAGCTTCCTAGAGTGTAAAGCATAGAAATTAGCTTTAAGAGCCACACATCTGATCTGGACCCTGAGCATCGTCAAGTAAATGTCCTAAAGAGGCTACATACGAAATTACAGCTTCCTAGAGTGTAAAGCATAGAAATTAGCTTTAAGAGCCACACATCTGATCCGGACCCTGAGCATCGTCAAGTAAATGTCCTAAAGAGGCTACAAACGAAATTACAGCTTCCTAGAGTGTAAAGTATAGAAATTACCTATTCAAATTATTTAACCTCCGCTTCACAAATCAAACCGTTTTCGTAATACTCAGATCACCTGCTATGAATCAAATCATCGAAACACAAGCTCAATGAAATCATCAGAAATTAACAAGCGGTTGCAATCATGTTCACAATATCAATTATTGAGAATGATCACCTGTGTGTAAACAATTATTTATATAACCATGCTCATAACTCAGTTTGTTGGACACGCACTTCGCAGTAGTTAACATAATATTGTTGGATAAATCGAGAGCTTTCGAACGAATGGTCAACGAATTTTGTGGGATGAAAAACGACGAAGTACCATTTCCCTAGCAACGACTCGGTTATACGTGAAAATCATCCGTCACACATTTCGTTACCATCCCGCGTTCCATTTTCGGCTAGTTAGTCCATGGCTAAAACACATTCTGTGTTAAAAAAAGCGTTTGGGGACAAACGGAATGAACAACGACAAGCGGGATGCCGAAATTGAAGTTTTGTCAGAGTATCATAATATAAAAACGGTGTTTAGTACACGATAAGATGTTTATCGTACATGACAAGGAGTAATGATTGGAAGACAGACAAATTATAAACTGAAAAGTTGAGAAAGTGTGTATTTTATTACAACTTATATTCTGATGGATTCTGAATCGGATTTTTCTCCTTCATTCAGCGGAAATGATTTATCATTTCATCAAGTCATAATGCTGCTGGGTTAGGAATGTCGTCTGTAACTTCGAGGTGATCTTCACCCTTCACTTTTTCTTCATTGGTGGGGAGATCCTCAATACCCGATCAGGGAAAATTGCACAGGGTCACGCACTATTTGAATCTGTCAAGGGTCTCGGAAGACATCCTAAATCTCTAGCTAAACTCGAAAATACCCACGAAATGAGCGTTTATTCGTGGCCGAAAAAATCTTGTACGCTGACTTCTTCTTTCTTGTCTGTATTCTTCAGCAGAAGATGATTCCCACGTGTGTAACACGACACACACACACACACACATATGAAATATATTGTAGACTTAGTCCGATTTGTCTATTTAGCAATTGTTATGATCATGTCTAGGGGTGCATATCCAGAAATGGGTTTGCACCCTCGGGAGGCCGCCATGGTGGATTGGGTCCGGGCTTGGCCGGGACGCCACGGCCCAAGCCACCTTTTGGGTGGTTACGGGCGAGCTATTTGGTCTGCAACCGATATTTTAGTTTTCCTATTTATTTTTTCTTTAATGAATTTTTAAATAAAGTTTTTCCATAAAATTGTACGGCTGCATACATAAATTTGTGTTAATTCGATTATTTGGGAGTTGTTGAATTTGCATGTGTTATTTGGTCTGTTTGTTTTTGACTATTGTTATGCACATATTCGTGATGGCAAATAAAACTACCCATCTATCTATCTAGGGTCTTTGACGTCTACAAGAAAAACTGATCCTTTAATTCTTTTGAGGTGTGTATCGAAACTATAGTAAGTACTGTAACAGTAACTATCTTATTCAGGCAGATACCATTGAAAATATTCTTTCAACCCTTCGCAGTCATCGATAATATTATATGGAGGTCAACTCAAAAACAATTTAACGTTATAAATTCGTTGAACGAACATACAAACAACGCTCTGAATCGTACCGATACCTAATCTTAAACAACAAGAAAAAAAAAAAAAAATTTTTTTAGTCAGTTACATCGGTTTATTATAGAAGATAAAAATCCATAAACAATGAAAAAAATCGGAACAGACAACAAGGTTTCATCATTATCAGGACGTTTCCTCACGACACGCATGCACCTGGTGGTGAGTCAGCAGCACCAAGCTCCTCTGTCGTCAACAAAAGGAAGCCAGAATCACCACCGGTTGCGATTCTAATCAGAAAACCCCCGGCCTCGGACGTTCATCCAGCTCTCCGTGACTCATTTTTTCTTTAGGTGTCAGCCCATTTTTTTTTCCTCTCCTCCTCTTCCATCGTCTATCTTCGGCCCGTTATCGGTGAACGTGTGGATTTCGAAACTGAAAATAATATGTACACTTCGTTATCAGCGGTGATGAAATTTGTTTTGACTGGAGTTTCGCCTAAGGTCGGATACGAGAAAAACATCGTGAAGTAGTTATCTGCACCGCTCACGGTCCGACCTTCGTTTTTAAAGAATGATACTAAATCACTATCGATCACGGACTCACAAAAACTGTTAAGAAAAAGTTGTAGTCGTGCGTGCAGCATCACCATATGAGCAAACTCTTTTTTTCCAATATATGCATGCTTTTTTTTTTTTTTTTTTTTAACTAAGCACTTGTACACAAATTGTTATCTGACAAATTTATGAGAACAATGTTTTTTATTTTTATTGTTTTTTTTTCTCGTGAATCTAAGCCGCAAATAGACCAGAAGGATCATTAGCGGCATCCGCATCAATCGAGATATTTAAGGGGGCACAGTTTCGATGCCATTGAAAATCGGTCGCTAGATGTACTGCCCTCATGAACACTATTGACAGACTGGAGTGGGAAAAATACTAACGTAGCCCGCAGAAAAAGGCATCGGTGCATTCTGCCACAAGAGATACAATGATAAATTTGTAACCCTTCCAGCTGATAAAAATACCACGGAAATAATAACAGATACGAACTATCGCTAAACTAGGTTACGTGTAAACCTCGTTCGTAAATAAACTACGCTGATGTCCAACTGAAATACTACCTGTTCCTACCTGTAAATACAGCTGGTAAACTCAGCTATCACACTGTCAAACATCTAATCAACTTTTCCTAAACTGCTACCTGAGTGAGTTGGCGTCGAAATAACTCATTCGCAAGCCAGACATCTGACCTGTGATATGATAGGTATCACACATAAAGGTGGGAGGGTGAGGCACGCTCAGAAATAGCTAATCTTATTAACTTTCGGACAGAAGCTACTAGTGGGTCAGGAGCGATGAAGTTAATGAGGTACCATATATAGTCTAAATTTAAGTGGAATGAAGGAATAAAGTATTGTCTGGATACATATAGATCACAGTAAAGCTCAGCTTCTCTCTGGTACAACTGAAGGGTGTGGACCTTGCCTGGCCTCAGATTGAACGCCAACCCATGGAGAGGGGCTCGGAGATCCCAAGGGGAGATCCAGGAAGTAGATGTTGGACAGATCTATCACAAACATTTTCACGAGCTTCTGCAGTTTAAACGAATGTCTGTGGGTACGACGGATATGGTCAGTAGTTACCCAATTTACCACTATTCGACCCTTTTTTTTAAGATGGGTTACAAAAGGGCTATCGGGAACAAGCCCTGAAGGTTGCTACGCAGAGCAACAAGGTAATTTCTGGCTAAAGCAATGAGGGCATTGGCTCTGTGTTAGATGTCGTAGATTAAATCCTCGATCCGCATAGGCAACATATTAATTGGGCTTTATCACCAATCGCATCACCAATGGGCTCAATCCGCAACAACATCAGTAGACTCATTTTTATTAATCTCTCTCATTTTTATAGTAGAGAGCATTTCACATTATTTTCTCACTTGAAGTGATGAGCTTTGTTCCATAGATATTTTTGTTGATTAATACGATTTTTTAATAAATTTTACGTGTTTGCAACCATCTAAATTTTGTTATATATGAACACGGCAGAGCCTAACCTATTAGGGCCATTCCCGTTCAGGTCTTATGAAAAACAAAACTACAGGACTAAAAGAGATTTTTATGCCTCAAATATATTTATATGTAGACGAACCGAAGCAAACCAAATGATGCGGATTCAGCATTTTATAATATTTTCCTCATTAGGTTTGGCTCGGTTTCCATCATCGGTGAAAACCATCGTACGAATGAACTCATGATCACTCGTGAATAAATAATGAATAAAAACAATGATAGGTCTCTGTTGTCGGATTCCGGAGCGTTTTCAATGTTGCGAGAGTTTGGTCCAGAAAGTAGAGTCTAACCATGCAAAAACATGACAAATATGAGCGTTTCTTCCAGTTGGATGGAGCTCAAAAGCGATCTAATTCAATAAACACGTACGATGGCCGAGTAGATGTATGTTCCGGTGGGCATCGCCGTGCGTGAATGAACACTGCCTTTCCTTGGGTTGAGTTTTCTGCATGGATGTGCGCATATTTAAAAAGTGTCCATACGATAAATAGCCAGGCTTTTCCAGGGTGGAAGGTAGCTATCTTGAGGGAGGTGTGCGATCGAGTGTAGGCTATAAGGGATGGAAGGTGATAATAACAGAAGGGTCGCCCTCATACTCGTACACATTTTGAAGAGGGCGTAAAAATTGTATTCGTGAAGGGAAAATTGGAATTGTGTTCGATGGTCAAGGGTAAATCTAAAATTTATTTATTGAAACAAATATGCGAAAAAATCCGAAAGAACAAAAAAAAAAAAAAAACCGGTAAATCCGAAATTCCCAAGGTTTGTTGTACAACTGGACTAAAATTGGAATCGAACCAAATAAGAATCATGAAAATCGCAGCCTGGGTGGCGTAGACAAAATTTGTCGGACGTGTTTTTCTGGCTTTACCACCTCCAACCCCCCCCCCCCCCCCATCTTTAATCACTGAATTAAAAATTTCCGAGGTTTTTGTACAACAAGACTAAAATTGGGATCGATCAAACAAAGAATCTCGTGAATCGGTTGAGAATTGTGGCCTGGGCAGCGTCGACAAAATTTATCACACACACACACACACACTCTTTTTTTCTCATGCTTGGAAAAGGAGGAGCATTCTTACTTGGAAGTTATTGGATAGGTCGTCCCTCTTGAAATACGAAGCCTTACACGTATGATCTAGCTTCTGAGAGACGTCCTAAAAAGCAGAACTGACTCAAACTCAGAAAAAATGTCCTGGTTAATGGGCTGAAGATCAAAATTATCTGTTCCAAATAAACTAACCCTGTACAACCGTCCTAAAGCCAGTATAGACTCCATCATGATGTAATGGTGGAAACTGTAGATGAAACTATCAAGAAAATTGTCATAACCCACCAAGAGCTACTGAGAGGTCAGGTCAAAATCGAAGCTGTCCATTTGCTTGATGTAAGCAACCTGCTGAGAAGACTGAACAGAAGAAAACCACTCGAACTAGCACGGTGAAAGTGAGATAATAACAATTGTTCATCCAATATCAGACTTTGTCAAAACACGTTCTGTATCTTTGTTTTGGATTGATAATGTAGTAAATTTAACCTCGAAATCAAATTGCTAACAAGTTGTAAACTTGGTGTGATAATAATAAATGTTTAAAAAAAAATCTTGGACCCGGTAATTATAATCGTAATTGTAATCTCAACTCAAATGCTTATGATTGTAATCTTCATAATGATTATGAATATGCCTGACTCTGCATAAGGGCCATCACGACATCGTGAGACGAGAAAGCAAAGTACGCAGGGGGTTCTATCTAAAACCATCCAGAATATTTTCCTTTTTCACTGCATTTTCTTTTAAATTGATAATATGTTAACATTTTATGACATGCCAGTAGATGAAATAAATAAACTTGTTCAGTACTAGGTATATTGCCATGAAATGGAAAGGAGCACATCTTCATGGAAGTCGCACATGAAAATTTATTTCGCAGTCCGTCTTTCCACCAAAGGTTATTTACCGTCAACGTCATTGTACAGATTAGCAAAATATCAATATACATTTACAAATGAGTGGAAATCATTCAAGATATTTCGTTTTTAGCTGGGTCTAACAAATCTAGAGACCTCTTGCGAGCTTCCCAGAAATCGGTACTCTCACGTCAGTAGAGTCAAAGATTGAGCTCGCAAATGGAACTGCAAGACGAATGTCATTATAATAAATTACCATCAGTTTGTCACAGTTTGAAGTTATTTCCTTACTTCCATCCCCAAATAGAAGGTTATTCATGTTACGAAGTCATTAAACCTCGTTGATAATAATTTCTGAAATGAAAATCGAGCGAGTGCGGATCGCGTGATGTTTTTGCCCCAGAAGAACACGGCATAATGTGTGGCTGCGAGTTGTTCTTAACAGGTTTAATGAGGCCATTTGCAATGCAAGTGGTGTGCGATGTGAAATTTTTAGCTTGACCGCGTCCCGCTCCCTTGCCGTCTTCGCATTTTTTCCCGTAACGTGTGAGCTGTTTGTTCCTTTTTATCCTCCGTAGGCTTCGAAAGGCATCCGATTTGCATTAACGATAGATTTACCTCTTGTAAAGTTCATCACGCTTCGTATATCAGACTAAAGATTGAAAAATGACTAAATTATCATTAAATTGACTAAACAACTAACTAAATAGAATCTCGTGTACATTGCTTGGGTAGTTTTTATTCCTACAATTTTCTTCTGACACAGCATCTTTCACCACTGGTACCCCCATAGTTCGATCTTGATAACAGATTTCGGTGTTGGCAGCTCATTTCAGTTAAATCGCAGTTAAGGAATAATACTTATTGGGAGGTGAGGGGAAAAATTGTTACGGCTCTTCCTCATATATATATATTATTTTTTTTCTTTTTTTAAGATGGTCCGAGCGCTTTCGCTTCACAGCCTCATTTATAAGGGCTTCATAGCCTCAGGGATTTATACTTTATAAGGACGTTTCCGTTTAGTTGACATAAGTTGTAATTGAAAAGAGCAGCGGATTGGTAAAGGGACCACCAGGTATGTTTGGGGTCTTTCTGTAGAAAAGGTTTTATTTATATTATAACTAGCTGGTTACCCGTGCGTTGCGCGGATCCACCTGTACGGTTTAGTCGGTGCTTCACTCGGAACACCCGTATAGCAACCCGTCAAGGCTTCTCCACTTGTCACGAATTTCCGCCGCTAACAAACTGCCAGTTAGCAACTACAATAACGAAAATTCGGGAACTAAACAAATCGGTTGCGAAGGGTAGCGCCGTTTATGAAGTAGAAGGATGTTCTGGGCGTTCAGACCTAGCCTATGTTGCACCGGAATTTTACGACCGCTCCCATCAGAATCGGTCCAGCCGTTTATTGGGTTGGTATGCACATACAAACATAAAACCAAACTGAGTTTTATACTATAATTAGCCACTCCGGCTCGCTTCACTCGCCTCCACGTCCAGCCGAGGGGATATTTTCGTGGAACTATACAACGTTCTTCTTCAAAATCCGATTTTCATTGTTGAGTCATAGTTGACATTGTTGGGTTTCCACAACTTAGTCGCAAGTGATTTAGATCATACCCACTAAACTATTTGGTTCCACTAACTTACTACTAGAGTAGAGTAGCCATTACTAATTACCGTGGAAGAGATCTTATATATTTATAGGTAGGTATGTTGAGTGTCATTGTTGAGGACGAGAAGATGTGGTACACACAGCTGTTTCACATATTGACAAACTGGTAGAGAAAGATGCCGACTAACTTACACCCTCACCCCACACTTCTATTGATGACCCTTTGTGTGGAGCTATCGGTATTTCAGCTATTTAGTTTCAAGGTTATTCACTTGTCGGTCAGCTGTCGGAAGCGATAGGGGCCCGAACTTGACCGTGAAAAAGGAGCAGCTCCGATCGCGCAGTACGTCGCGTCCTCCCTTTTGTCGCGATGCCCCCGTCGGGAAGCCGGACGAACGAATTATAGAAATCCGCCGAGCGGAAACGGCCTTCCCGTTCGCGACAACTACGAAACGCCAGCGAATCCCGCGGTGCCCGTATCATCATCACCCCAAAAAAAAAAAAAAAAAAAAAAAAAAGGTTCCAAAACGACTGATTACAGTTGTTATCTGCGAAAGGATGGTTTTCACCCGTGTTTTGCGTTTTGTGTAGGACAGCCTATTTTTTGTTTGGTACTTTGTCCTCACAGACTTTTGTGAATGTTGGTAGGAGGAGAGCGAGGCTTGTCCAGTAGGTTGTGAGTGATCCCGAGCACCTAACGAGTCGAAGGGAAAACTTTTTCTTTTTCGATAGCGGAGTTTCCTGTTGGGTGGCGTTATACATACAGCGAACAAAAAGAGGTCCCCTGGCCGAGATGGGGTTAAACTTTTCCTTCGGGAAAACATCGGATGGGTTCAGTGAGCGTCGAAAAGGGATGAATGTGGTTGATAGAATTGGAACACGTGGCTGAAGTTTCCCGTTCTATTTGTGAGGTGAGATACACGCGGCCCATACGTTGGTTTCTGTTTTGGAAAGTAGGTATATTATTATAGGTTACGGGACGCCACTAAAACTGAATTGGCTCTCAAACGTGCACGCATATTTCAATGATTCATTGAACTGATTCTCAACTCTGGGCATATGTTTACTGACTTCACTGTTCCAGAACTCTATAATTTCATCAGGATTACAACACGTTACTGTTAAAACACCCCTAACTAAAACTAGGAAAGTTGGTGTTGAACCCACCCTGCTATCGCAAAAGGATTTCTCCAAAGGGAAAATAAGATTCATCTTGAGGATGATGACTGGGCTTTGGAAAACATTTGAATGGGGTTGGAGCCTTCACAGGAGAACAGTGTGCAAATTGTGCCCGCAGTTAGTAGGAACAGCATCCCATCTGCGCTCCGAATGTCTGCACCTAATGTCAGACTGTACAGACATTGGTACGTTCGATCCAGAGGTGATTGTAAGGGTCGACGACCGAGTTGGGGAAAAATCAGCTTGGTGGAGAAAAGAGGTTGGTTACAGAACTTATTTACTGTTAAATAAGGGATTGCTACGCACACTTGCCACCATCTCGGAGAGGTGACACCCTATAAAAACGGTGACACTAGAAACAATACCATATACTGGGACGTAGCAATAGTTATGTTGCAAATACAGTTATGTATAAATCTATGCACTTTTGCCTTTCTCCGCAGCGTACTGCACTCAAAATCAGTTCAGGTGTGCTGCAGCGACCGTGAATTTTAAAAACCTGCGTCTCTGGACGTAATAAGAACAGCAGAGTCCTTTTCCCTCCGTTCACATCCCAAAATCATTTCATGTAAAGTTGTACAAGTAGAAACGGCGATGGGACAGCAATCGTCATTGGAAAATACAATTCCTTGAGGTGCACCGACGGATGATTCTGGAATCAAAGATAGCTGAAGATCATTTTTGGCCCTTTATAATGATTTTTATTTATTCCGAAGATGTTCGGGTATAGATCGATTTCGATGCAAGAACTCAGGTATCAGTCAAGTGTAAGAGACTTCCTGAAGCCCCTGAATTGATAATAAAAAGAAAGTGAAGGATTAGCTGCTCTACACCTTGGACAAGTAACCGTGAGTCATCTTGATCCAGGTTTTCTTTTGAAGGAGAATGATGGATCTAGGGACATGAATTGAATAGTTTCCTAATCGCGAGATACCTAGCTGACAAGAATCCAGATAAAATGTAGAAGACGGCAAATAATGCAGGCCAGCAACAGAGAAATCAGGGGCAGGAAGATCATAAAGGAAGAGCGTGAATAGCACGGATGGATAGTTAAGCAAGTTAGCCAAGATCTGGGGGCGGCTAACTCGTTGATTATTTGCAAGGATGTACAGTGAGGTATCTTCAATACATCCGAAAGAGTCGCTTGTCACAATAACAATGTCACCCTGGGAGCCATCATGGTGGGAGGGTCCGGGCCAGCTAAGCATCCAAGTTCTGATTAGCCAAGGCTTGTATTTACTTTCCTAACTTATCACCATAAAGCTACCATATCGTTGGATCAGCACCCTATCATAATCATTTAAGAAAGCAGTTTTACAATACCAACTCGCCTGGCTTACGTAGGTTCAAAGCTAAAGTTGTGCCAAAGAATGAATTTCATTGATTTAATGGACAATCGAAGTGAGTCTCTACTTTAAGTCAGCTAGTATGTATTTGTCAGCGTGTGTGCATGCGTGCGTACGTGCGTCCGTGTGTGCTTGCTTGCGTGTGAGTTGCGCTACTGGCCGCAGTTTTGGAGCTATCAACTTGAAATTCGGTTGGTAGACTCTTTTGACATTCGGAATAAGCTGCATAGTTTTTGGTGGCGCTATGGCGTTAAAAAATATACATTTCAGAAGCTATTCACATGACATTTTGTAGATGGACTCCTTAGCCACCAAGAATTCGCTGTATAGTTTAAGGCGTCACCTCAAAGCTAAAGAAACTACCCTCCCAAAATTTGAGGGTTTTACGTTTCAGGATGAGTAGATTTCGAAAATCGAAATAAAAGCTGCCAAGTTAGGCCAATAGTTTAATATTTCTCTACAGGTTACCCTTTTACGTAGATCACCATGCTTTTTCGACCAATCCGAATGTGCAGCATTTCGAATCAAAAGAAATCTACAATCTGATTCTTTTGAAATCAATAATAAATTATTATATTGTATATATACATATATAAATATGATTAAGAAGCAAAGTCGAGCACATTATACCAGACAATCAGATGTTCAAACTTTGTCAGGAACCTGGCCAGCGGCCCACCTAGTTCAACGTGTTATTAGTGTTCCTTGAAGAAGCTTATACAACATTCACCCAAATGGAATTTTATGCACGTTTTAAGCAATGTTGTATAAAGCAAATATATACATTTAACATCTCGATTCAAAATCTCAGTTTATATTAGCAGCTCCTAGAAAATCCGTTAATCCCGTTTCCTCCATCATTCACGAGTGATCACCAACTCCCACCCTTATCTCCAATCCCTTCGAACCTCCCCAAAACTTCTCACCGGATTAACGACGAAAACTCCGCGACATCATGCCAATTTCCCCCGAACAACAGAATCCTCTCCTTTCCACCCCATAATAAGAGCACTCAAAAGAGTTCTATTCATTTTAACAACATTAATAAATTTGCTCCTCCTTGTTTCCTCACTGTATTTCGGAACTAAAGAGGGATCATTAAGACGGAAAAGCTAAGTTGGGAACATAAATTAAGTATTATGTTCCGAGGCAGGCGCTTTAGTGAATAGGACTGATCGTTAGGGACGGTCATATCTCAGGAATGGAGCCGCCCGTACCCTTGCTTCTTCCTTCCATTAATCCATTTTAATTGTTATTCTCGGCCCAAGAATTAAAGAGATTAATAGGTTATTAAGTTATAAGAGTCCCTTTATCTTTTGGGGTTGTTGGGAGAGGCTTTCCCCCTCCCGCCCTCCCCCTTTTCCGAGAGCTGTTCCAGAGTTTAAATTTATTTTCGAAAACACAATAGCTCCCTGCCTTTCTCTAACTTATCCTCTCGCCGTGTATGCCTTCTTTCGGAGGAGGCATTTACTTTTCAGAGGCTTAAAAATACACCCCGGCTAATATATGTGATAAGGTTCCAGTAAAAACTGGATATTTTAAGCCGTTTGTTGTCCGGATTATGAGTTGGAGTTGTCTTCATAAATCTTCAGCTCTGATAACGTTTTTTTGCGTTGCTCCCAAGGTGATTTTTGTTTTCGTTGTAGGTCGTTTTCACTCCAAGATTATACTCTGGGGCGCCTAATCCCTGAGATACTGCAGTCAGAGTGGATGTGGATACCAAATAAACAGGAGCTTTTTCTGTGGAATGACAAAGCCTTTTTGAAATCGAGAGAAACCATCGCATACCTCTCCTCGCTCTTCTGTTTATCTTAATTATAACTTTACATCCTAGTGATGATTTTTGACGTAGGTATATGTATTATTTTCACCAATGAACCTTTGAAATTTACCAGGAAAAAAATACCCTTCCTCTTCATAACTTGCTGGTTTACACTTTTTTCCCAATTCGTAGAGTCCGAAATGAGAATAAACCAAAATCCGCCGTAACACGCAGTTCTGAGCTATCCTTCCAAACTACTGTACTATAACTGGTTCAATTAAAATTGGTTTAAAAATCACAATGCAATGGGCTATTTAGATGGCTACAAAAGTTTAAATCTCAGAGGGGGACCCCTAAATCACAGAACACAATCCTTGATCTTAAACCTCGTGCATATATTAATCCCAATAAATTTGCAAATGAGGTAATTTTTAAATAAAAAACAAAACATGGATAATAAAATCTTTATCCTCCATCTGTTTACTTAAGGTTTTTGTTTAAAAAGACCAACAATTTAATTCTGTTTGGGCCCAGACGATTTCTCTTCTGGTCGCAGATGTTTCCTGCCGTACTAAAAAGTCTCTCGGTAAAAACAGTAGAAGGAGGCACACACAGATATTTTACAGCTAATTTTCTCAGTCTTGAGTGGGGACTAGAAAACCAGTACGACCCTAACATCCCTATCCCTATAACAGGTGGGGTTTTCGGCGTGGGAATGAGTGATGAAATGATGTCAGTACGTTGCAGTACACAACGGTTGCACGGTACAACCATCTTCATTGTTAGATGGTTGCAATAGTATCGTAGTGTAATAAAACGCCCATCACCGGGCGGTATCGGTATCGGCTTTAGGCGATCGATTCTCGATACCGATACCAATGCCTAAGAATCGGTGGTATAGTATATATAAGTTACGTACACACTAGGCGACACTAGGCGTATTGTAACAGCAAACTGCTGATCACGCATTACTATCCTATATATACAGCCCGTAGGCGGCTCCAACCTTCAGTCTTGTTCCGCCGTCCGAGCCATCTTCATCTTATTATTTCTAACACCAAGTCCGTATCAAGTCCGTATTGTGTTATATTCCAATAAATCAGTTTTTAAAAACTCTAACAACGTGAGTTATTCTATTTTTGGCGCAGTCTCCGGATCGGTAGTGTTTTCTTCGACGCATACGACGTAAACTCTATCGGAACCTACATTTTACAACTCCGGTTCGGATCGGTAGTGTTTCTTCGACGAATACGACGGAACTCTATTGGGATTACCAACGGGCAAGACTCCTTACAGCATGACACTCCAACATCTGTAAGTAAACAACCAATACGAGACCTACTACTTCTTCATTCGCACACACCCATTATTTTTCGCACACACCCAGTGCTCATCATTATTTTCGCACACACCCAGTGCTCATCATTATTTTCGCACACACCCAGTGCTCATCATTATTTTCGCACACACCCAGTGCTCATCATTATTTTCGCACACACCCAGTGCTCATCATTAATTTCGCACACACCCAGTGCTCATCATTAATTTCGCACGCAACCAGTGCTCATCATTAATTTCGCACGCAACCAGTGCTCATCGTATTATTTCTCGCACGCACCCAGTGCAATTCGAATTCGCACACACCTAGTGCAATTCAAACTCGCCCATACCTGGTGCGATTAAGTACCTTCATAAGTACTCACCAACAGTTAACTTGGAAACAAATAACTTTTGTCGTTCACTCAAGTAAACAAGTCGTTCACTCCAAGTAAACAAGTTAACTTGGACACAAATAACTTTTGTCGTTCACTCGACGGAACCTTGGCTGACAATCTTTATCTCAGCCAACTCACATCCTGTTCGCCCCGCGAGAGCCTGACGTTATCTCTCGTCTTATCGGGGGGAGGAGGCACCCGCGGAGAAACTCTGACGACCTTCACCTCTCACGACCTTCACAAGATCGTAATTTAAGTTCCCGCTTCAACTACATTCGATTTCATTTCATTAATTCAACCAATTTCATTGTTTGTGCTATTTCATCTTTTATTTTGACTAATCTTTTACTCTAATTAATTGATTAATTCATAAATTTCATTTTATTTCCTTGTATTGTATGTGCATGTCTACTGTTTAACTAACTGATAACTGAATTCCACACCAAAATTCCCAAAGTCAAAGAACCGAAACCCCAAACTAGCTTTTGGGATTGGAGCTCACAACGACTCCACAGAACCATGGATTCTAATAACGTCGCTAATATTCCCCTTCCACTCGGACCACCACCAATAAATGGGGCCGCCCTGATTCGTCAGGCACTGAACCCCATACCCGAAATACCCGAAATAAATCCACCACAATTTCCCCCTGAAAATCAACCACAACTTCCACTTGAAAATCCACCACTTCCGCCCGAACACAATTTCCCACAAGTAAACCCACAACTAGGTCCAAACCAACAAATACCCCAAATATTCCGAAAAGAATATGATAGGTTAATCCCGGAATTTAACGGGGAACCCCTCGTTTTACCCAAATTTATAAAACAATGTGATAAAATATTTGAGAAATTCCACGACCACAACGACCCAGATAACTTTCAAAATGAAGTAATCATGGGGACATTCACTTCAAAGTTAGGTCCCAAAGTAACGGAAAAAATATTCATAAATTCTATAGATAACTATCAGGAACTAAGGGGAGCGCTACTTCAAACTTATAGCGACAAAAGGGATACATACACTCTATTACAAGAAATGAGTGAATTGAAACAACTCCCACAAGAGGATTGTTTCAATTTCCACGACCGTCTTTGCCATCTATTAAATGCGCAGGTTGCCTACATCAAACTGAATATGGGCAGCGCTGCTCCGATTTTAACGGAGTATATGAAAAATTACGCCCTAAGAGTGTTTGCTCATGGTATTTCGGAACCATTGGGTGGCCTCTTAAGGACCAAAGGCCCAACCAGTTTGGGAATGGCTCTCACTATGTTGACAAACGACTTCAACCTAAAACCCAGGAACAAACCTTCCCCGGGTTATTCCTCCGCTCATCCGGCTTATCAACCTGCCGCTGCGTCAACGAGCCGGAACGTCCCAAGACCAAACCCCTCGTTTCAACCACAAACATCGCGCTTCACGCCCAGACCCACTCAAAACCAATACCAAACACCAGTTGCTAAAGCCTACCAACTATTGCAAAGCCTTGCCCAAGGCGGCCAGTCGAGGCCCGGCCCACCTTGGCAACCGAAACCTCAATATCAACCGAAACCTCAATATACCCCAAATCAATATCAAAACCAAACCTCCCCAAACCAAAACGCGCAAACATACAATAGGCCTGCTCAACAACCCAAAACATCTCAAACTAATTCCCATAGAACCCCAACGGCGAAACCCCAATCTCAAAAATGGACGCCTATGTCTTGGAGAACATCCAACCCAAATTTCCATAACCTCGAAAATGACGAACCCCAAATTCCCGACTCTGAGGAACAAAATCGGGACCATGAAACTTGGCAAATCTTACAAGATGAACAGACCCAGGACATCGACCCGATCTATGAACATAACATAGACGAAATCACAGATTTTTTAGACCACACCAGCCTCGAACCCCCACATACGACCTAATGTCACTATATACTAAATCGACTGACGAACTAACGTACATAATTATGCCTAAACTAAACCTAAAAATTCTAATCGATACTGGTGCTTCTGCAAGTTTCATAAACCCCGAAATAGCCAACAAATTTTTTCCCGACAAAATTTCCCAAAGTACTTTCCTTGTAAAAACCGTACATGGAATTTCTAAGGCAAAAACTAACGCAATGGTCCCATGTGGCGAACTCTTCCAAACCAAAGGTCTAAATTTAAAATTTAACATCTTCGATTTCCACAGCAGATTTGACCTCCTCTTGGGCTTAGACAATCTTAGACTACTGCGAGCCGGAATAATGCTGCATGAAAACGTCCTAAGAACACCAAAGGTTGACATACCCCTCCAATTTTTAAACCTCAAAACCAACGAAATCCATAACATTGACAGTAGGTGCGTCCAACAAATCAAATTGAAAATAAACAATGTTAAAGAAGGTGACGCTATCGTCCCTTACCAAAAGATAGGTCCCATAGAAATACCACAATGCTTAGTACGAGTAGACGACTTCGAAGCCCACGTTCACGTCCTAAATTCAGAAGAAAAACCCACGAGACTCGTACAAACATTCCCTGTAACAGTTGAACAGATTACCCCGAACGAATTAACACCATCACACGAATCACAAAATCCGAGTCAAAACTTCAACAATTTCGACTGTCCCAAATTCAAATTCGACCTAGGACAACTCAGGATGGACCATATGAACGAGGAAGAAAAAACAGCTATCTCCCAGTTAGTAATAAAATACGCGGATATCTTTCATCAAGACGGCACTTACCTGACCTTCACAAACAACGTAAAACATGTGATTAGGACGACAGACAATGTACCGGTATACGCGAAAAACTATAGGTTCCCCGAAATATACAGAGAGGAACTAGACAAACAAATGGAGGAATTACTTCAACAAGGCATCGTTAGAAACTCTGAAAGCCCTTGGAACGCCCCCATTTGGATTGTCCCAAAAAAGGCAGACAATAGCGGTAAACAAAAATTTCGAGTTGTTGTCGATTACAGGAAGCTTAACCAAAAAACGATAGAGGACAAATACCCTCTTCCCCAAGTCTCAGAATTACTAGACAAATTAGGGAGGTGCCAATACTTTAGTACGATCGATTTGAAATCCTCATTTCACCAGATTGAGATGGATCCGAACAGTATTGAGAAAACAGCGTTCAGCACGCCCACACGCCATCTAGAATGGACTAGAGTCCCATTCGGATTGCGTAATGCACCCTCGACTTTCCAACGTGCTATTGACACCATATTACGCGGAATTGCTAACGAGTACTGTTGTGTCTACCTCGACGACATAATAGTATTCAGTACTAGCCTGCAAGAGCACATCCAACGCTTAGAAGCCGTTTTTAAACGCCTTAGGGACGCGAACTTAAAGGTACAACTCGACAAAACAGACTTCCTCAAACGCGAAGTTAGTTATTTAGGACATGTAGTAACCCCACAGGGAGTAAAACCTAACCCCGATAAAATATCAGCCATACAGAAATATCCTATTCCTAAAACACCAAAGGAAATCAAGGGTTTTCTAGGACTGTTAGGGTACTACAGAAAATTTATCAACAACTTCGCCCGACTGACTAAACCCTTAACTCAATGTTTAAAAAAGGATGCGACGATAGACATAACGGACCCCGATTACGTAAACTGCTTTGAAACGTGTAAAACCCTTCTGTGTAATGATCCGATACTTCAGTATCCTGACTTTACCAAACCTTTCCACCTCACAACGGACGCGAGTAACGTAGCATTAGGGGCTGTTCTCAGCCAAATAACTAATAATGCGGACCTCCCGATTGCCTACGCCAGTCGTACACTAAATGACTCTGAACAGAAATACTCGCCCATTGAGAAAGAACTCCTTGCAATAGTATACGCTGTGGGTTATTTCCGACCATACCTTTTTGGAAGGAAGTTCACAATCTACACAGACCATCGCCCCCTTCAGTGGTTATTTTCCCACAAAGAACCTAGCTCAAGGCTGTTCGCCTGGAAAACCAAACTTCAGGCTTACGACTTTGAGATAGTATACAAAAAGGGAGCATTAAACACGAACGCTGACGCGCTGTCCCGACCGCCGCAAACAAAATCTGTCTCGCCGAATCCAAAATCTGTCTCGCAAAATCTAAACGCAATCGAAAACGAGTATGAGTCTTCCGACTCAGTGATAGCCAACTTTGATCCGGAGGAGGGAGGAGAAACTCACTCTCACTCCGATAACTTAGAAACTTTGTCTGGCCTTACAGTACACTCGAATTTTATCGGCAACACCGTAACGACAATAAGTATCAGAGACCAACCCGTGAACCTATGCACTAACCAAATATTACTCACTACCGTACGACACCCTGTTTTTAAACCCGTTACGACGATCAAATTATTCGGAAACAAAACGCGCATGATAGTAACAGTCAGCGAATCACAATTCGAATCCGAAATTACAAAATTTGTTAAAGAATTTATTCACCCAAAGGTCAAATATGGTATATATTTCGAAACTGATACCTATGAGAAATTTGTGCAAGTAGTCACCAAACAATTCACCCATACGGAGATAGACATCACGAGATACACCAAAAAACTGAGGGACATACAAACAAACGAAGAACAAACCAAAATAATCCGCAACTACCATGAAGGTCACACTAATCACAGAGGAATAGAAGAAACATACGAGAAGTTAAAACGAGAATTCTACTGGCCCAATTTAAAGACAACAATACAAAAATTCATTAATAATTGTGAATTATGCCTTAGGAGCAAATATGAGAGATCTCCCCTTAAAATCAAATATAACGTAACACCAACCGCCTCACGGCCATTAGAGACCCTTCATATCGATAAATTCACAATAGAAAATACGAAATTCCTCACAGTGATCTGTACATTTTCCCGTTACGCGCAAGCGTACCCCCTAAATTCATCCACAAGCATGGAACTGGTAAACGGACTCCTAAAATTTTTTACTCACCACGGTATACCTAATTCTATAGTATCGGACAACGGTGCCGAATTTCAGAGCAGCCTCATAAAGGAACTACTGGATTTACACAAAATAAACATTCATTATATTTCTTCCCAACACCCGGAGTCAAACGGAATCATAGAAAGATTCCATTCAACCCTAATTGAACACGTGAGACTCCTAAACCAACAAGAAGCGTTCAAGACCTCCAACACCCGTACCAAAGTCAATTATGCGATCATCGCATACAACAACACGATACACTCAGTATCGAAACTAACCCCTTTTGAACTACTTTACGGACACATAAACAACAGACCATTAGTAGAAATAGATTTAGATAAACTAATAACAAATAATTACCTCAACGAACACAAGGAAAAAACCAAGGCTCTTTATACTCACATGACAGACAAGTTCAAAGAACACAAAGAAAACCTGACCAACACGAAAAACATAGGACGAATAGACCCCCCAGAATTGCCACCCGAAGTTTTTGTCAAAACAACACAACGTCAAAGTAAGTCAAAACCCAAATTTAATAAAGAACAGTTAAAGGAAATTGATCCAATAACAAAAACAGCCCTCATACAACCCCGTCACCACAATACTAAAGAAAAAATACATTTAACAAACATCAAACCCCCACGGAAGTTTTATCAAACCAACGTGCAAAACGCTTGGGATGATCAAGCACCGCCCTCCGAAACTCTTGCCCATAAATACGGTTTGAAAATAACAAGACAAAACCTCCTTACCTTAAAACCAGGAAACTGGGTCGATGATATGATCATCAATTTCTATATGGAACTCTTAGACGAAAGGAGTCGCAATAATAGAAACTTACCCTCGACCCACTGTTTCAACACCTTCCTTTATCCTCTACTGAAATCTGGGGGCTACGACAGAGTAAGGAAATTCACGAGTAGGTCCGACATATTCGGAAAAGACTTTATCATCTTTCCGATCCATGAAAACAACCATTGGTCTTTGGTCATAGTAGACGTCAAAGAAAAAGAAATTAGGTACCTAGACTCCCTTTCCGAAAACAGACTCAAACTAGGAACAGCTAACAAAATCGCAATCGAGATCCTCGAGAACATCCAATCTTACCTAGCCTTCGAATACCTCGAGAAAAAGAATGTTATGCTCGATTCCGAAAACTGGAGAACCACCCTTCTGAGGACTGTTCCCCAACAAGAAAATTTCGATGACTGTGGTGTGTTTATGTGCCAATTCGCTAAAAAACTAACACATAAAGAAGCCCTGTCCTTCGAACAAAAGGATATTCCCCAACTTCGAGAACAAATGTGTTCCGAAATTTTAAAGGGTTCACTGTCCTAAAACTCCTTATCGATTTTCATTGTTCCAGGATCGTTCTCCCCCTTTTTCTCATGGCGACGTACGGAATCGAGGTTATCGATGTAACCTCAAACCCTGGGCTCATTGCAGTGAATATGAAACCCGCAAAAATTGTCAAGGGCTACCACACCCTTTCACACTATTACGACCTCAATCAAATTTTGGATCAACTCAACCTCCTGCGACTGACTTACAACGAAACCCTCAAAACATTCCACAACAGTTCCCACACCGCCGAAAAAACAATGATGCTCACAGCCACCGTAAACCACACCTTCAGACTTATAGACCAGAAACTAGACAATATCGTAATAACTCCACCCAAAACTAGATCTAAACGGGGACTGATTAACGGGCTAGGCACGTTAGTAAAATTCATCACTGGTAATCTAGACTCCCGCGATGAGGAGAAATACAATAAAATCCTGAACCATTTATCAAACAAGCAAGAGGACCTTCAGGAACAAATAAAGTCACAGTATTCTATCAACCAAGCAATATTAGAGAATTTTAACAAAACCATAGATACCATAGCACACAATAACCGCGTGATCATCAAGGAATTAAGACATCTCAAATATATAAACTTGGAGTTAGGACGAGTCAACGCAATTATCACTACACTAGAACACCTTCAAACGCTCCTCAACCTACTTCTAAGCGCCCTACAAGACATTGAAAACTCACTCACATTTTGCAAACTAGGAAAATTACATCCTAGCATAGTCGACTCTCGGGAACTCTTCACTGAATTACAAAGATTGTCCAAATTCTACGGCAACACGTTCCTAGATTACTCCAATAAGGCCCTGTTTGAGATTCAATCCTACATTCAAGTCCAATGTTTCGTGGGAAGTAGCGAAATCATTTACTTCTTAGATATACCCATTGTGGACCCAGAAAACTTCGATTTGTATTACGTGGAACCCTTACCAACACAGTTAGAAAACGCTCAAATAGTAACCATCATCCCAAAGAAAAAATTCTTCCTCAAATCCCAAACAAGCTCAAGAATCGTAGCATTACGCCACGAGTGCCCTGCCGGTCACCTATCTCTCTGTCCAAGTCACCTAACATCGGAATTAGATCTACCATGCGAAATTCAATTCCTACAAACAGGTTCCACCACTCAATGCAAGTACGTCAATCTTGACATCCCCACCAATTACGTGAACTTAATACCGGAAATCAACCAATACCTTCTTGTCTTCCCACACGGAGACACGATTCAAATTATTAATACAGAAGGGACAGAAGTCCGAACCCTATACGGAATCCATCTCGCGAAACCAGGGACGGACCGATTAGTATACCATGACCAAACTTTGTTTGCCCCCCGAAAGGAACTGTCCGGCCGACCCCTGATCATGAACTCCATCAAACTACAATTACAACCCTCTCAATATCCGGAATCGGAAATTCAACTAAAAGGTCTCGACCTTAACCTAGTTCACATGCCCGATGCCCGCGCAATTCCCATCTCGTATTATGAGAAACTCAAAACACCCAGCTTTTGGACCATCCTCCTGTACTTATTCCTCGTGTCACTCGTCACATACATTATGACCCAGTACTACCGCCACAAAAGAAAAGTAAGGCTTTCCCCAAACCATCAGTAACCGTATTTTTATTGTGCAACATTACAATACAAAACAGTAGTACAGTACAATACAATACAGTGCAAGCATCTGTAACCTAATTTCTGTAATTTGTAATCAAAACTCTGTTTTTCTCTGTATTATCATGTAATAGGTTTTAGGTTGTACTTTGTTATTGTACTAATTTTCATACTAGTATTTTTGTATTAATTTGTATTAATCTTGTATTTTTGTATTTTTGTAATTTTGCATTTTTGTATTAATTTTGTATTTTTGTAATAATTTGTACTAATTTTTTGTACCAATTTTCGTACTAGTATTATGTGGTAGTATTATGACATTGTTATAATGGAAATGTAATGTAACGTAATGTTTGTAATATCATATTTGTAATAATACGGACTAACTTAACTTTGAAACTTTAAATTTTGAACTTTGAAACTTTTGAAAATTTTGTTAACCCCAAAATTTTGTCTCGGCGGGGAGGAGTTACGTACACACTATATATATATATATATATATATATATTTCTACATATATATATATATATATATATATATATATATATATATATATATAAGTTACGTACACACTAGGCGACACTAGGCGTATTGTAACAGCAAACTGCTGATCACGCATTACTATCCTATATATACAGCCCGTAGGCGGCTCCAACCTTCAGTCTTGTTCCGCCGTCCGAGCCATCTTCATCTTGTTTATTTCTAACACCAAGTCCGTATCAAGTCCGTATTGTGTTATATTCCAATAAATCAGTTTTTAAAAACTCTAACAACGTGAGTTATTCTATTTTTGGCGCAGTCTCCGGATCGATAGTGTTTTCTTCGACGCATACGACGTAAACTCTATCGGAACCTACATTTTACAACTCCGGTTCGGATCGGTAGTGTTTCTTCGACGAATACGACGGAACTCTATTGGGATTACCAACGGGCAAGACTCCTTACAGCATGACACTCCAACATCTGTAAGTAAACAACCAATACGAGACCTACTACTTCTTCAGTAATTATTCGCACACACCCAGTGCTCATCGTTAATTTCGCACACACCCAGTGCTCATAATTAATTTCGCACACACCCAGTGCTCATAATTAATTTCGCACACACCCAGTGCTCATCGTTAATTTCGCACGCAACCAGTGCTCATCGTATTATTTCTCGCACACACCCAGTGCTCATAATTAATTTCGCACACACCCAGTGCTCATAATTAATTTCGCACACACCCAGTGCTCATCGTTAATTTCGCACGCAACCAGTGCTCATCGTATTATTTCTCGCACGCACCCAGTGCAATTCGAATTCGCACACACCTAGTGCAATTCAAACTCGCCCACACCTGGTGCGATTTCACCAACAGTTAACTTGGAAACAAATAACTTTTGTCGTTCACTCCAAGTAAACAAGTTAACTTGGACACAAATAACTTTTGTCGTTCACTCGACGGAACCTTGGCTGACAATCTTTATCTCAGCCAACTCACATCCTGTTCGCCCCGCGAGAGCCTGACGTTATCTCTCGTCTTATCGGAGGGGGAGAGGCACCCGCGGAGGAACTCTGACGACCTTCACCTCTCACGACCTTCGCAAGATCGTAATTTAAGTTCCCGCGTCAACTACATTCGATTTTATTTCATTAATTCAACCAATTTCATTGTTTGTGCTATTTCATCTTTTATTTTGACTAATCTTTTACTCTAATTAATTAATTAATTCATAAATTTCATTTTATTTCCTTGTATTGTATGTGCATGTCTACTGTTTAACTAACTGATAACTGAATTCCACACCAAAATTCCCAAAGTCAAAGAACCGAAACCCCAAACTAGCTTTTGGGATTGGAGCTCACAACGACTCCACAGAACCATGGATTCTAATAACGTCGCTAATATTCCCCTTCCACTCGGACCACCACCAATAAATGGGGCCGCCCTGATTCGTCAGGCACTGAACCCCATACCCGAAATACCCGAAATAAATCCACCACAATTTCCCCCTGAAAATCAACCACAACTTCCAATTGAAAATCCACCACTTCCGCCCGAACACAATTTCCCACAAGTAAACCCACAACTAGGTCCAAACCAACAAATACCCCAAATATTCCGAAAAGAATATGATAGGTTAATCCCGGAATTTAACGGGGAACCCCTCGTTTTACCCAAATTTATAAAACAATGTGATAAAATATTTGAGAAATTCCACGACCACAACGACCCAGATAACTTTCAAAATGAAGTAATCATGGGGACATTCACTTCAAAGTTAGGTCCCAAAGTAACGGAAAAAATATTCATAAATTCTATAGATAACTATCAGGAACTAAGGGGAGCGCTACTTCAAACTTATAGCGACAAAAGGGATACGTATACTCTATTACAAGAAATGAGTGAATTGAAACAGCTCCCACAAGAGGATTGTTTCAATTTCCACGACCGTCTTTGCCATCTATTAAATGCGCAGGTTGCCTACATCAAACTGAATATGGGCAGCGCTGCTCCGATTTTAACGGAGTATATGAAAAATTACGCCCTAAGAGTGTTCGCTCATGGTATTTCGGAACCATTGGGTGGCCTCTTAAGGACCAAAGGCCCAACCAGTTTGGGAATGGCTCTCACTATGTTGACAAACGACTTCAACCTAAAACCCAGGAACAAACCTTCCCCAGGTTATTCCTCCGCTCATCCGGCTTATCAACCTGCCGCTGCGTCAACGAGCCGGAACGTCCCAAGACCAAACCCCTCGTTTCAACCACAAACATCGCGCTTCACGCCCAGACCCACTCAAAACCAATACCAAACACCAGTTGCTAAAGCCTACCAACTATTGCAAAGCCTTGCCCAAGGCGGCCAGTCGAGGCCCGGCCCACCTTGGCAACCGAAACCTCAATACCAACCGAAACCTCAATATACCCCAAATCAATATCAAAACCAAACCTCCCCAAACCAAAACGCGCAAACATACAATAGGCCTGCTCAACAACCCAAAACATCTCAAACTAATTCCCATAGAACCCCAACGGCGAAACCCCAATCTCAAAAATGGACGCCTATGTCTTGGAGAACATCCAACCCAAATTTCCATAACCTCGAAAATGACGAACCCCAAATTCCCGACTCTGAGGAACAAAATCGGGACCACGAAACTTGGCAAATCTTACAAGATGAACAGACCCAGGACATCGACCCGATCTATGAACATAACATAGACGAAATCACAGATTTTTTAGACCACACCAGCCTCGAACCCCCACATACGACCTAATGTCACTATACTCTAAACCGACTGACGAACTAACGTACATAACTATGCCTAAACTAAACCTAAAAATTCTAATCGATACTGGTGCTTCTGCAAGTTTTATAAACCCCGAAATAGCCAACAAATTTTTCCCCGACAAAATTTCCCAAAGTACTTTCCTTGTAAAAACCGTACACGGAATTTCTAAGGCAAAAACTAACGCAATGGTCCCATGTGGCGAACTCTTCCAAACCAAAGGTCTAAATTTAAAATTTAACATCTTCGATTTCCACAGCAGATTTGACCTCCTCTTGGGCTTAGACAATCTTAGACTACTGCGAGCCGGAATAATGCTGCATGAAAACGTCCTAAGAACACCAAAGGTTGACATACCCCTCCAA
Source organism: Adelphocoris suturalis (assembly GCA_030762985.1). NCBI lineage: Eukaryota > Metazoa > Arthropoda > Insecta > Hemiptera > Miridae > Adelphocoris > Adelphocoris suturalis. Next base: position 18,355,307 of record CM061046.1, read on the forward strand.
TTTTTAAACCTCAAAACCAACGAAATCCATAACATTGACAGTAGGTGCGTCCAACAAATCAAATTGAAAATAAACAATGTTAAAGAAGGTGACGCTATCGTCCCTTACCAAAAGATAGGTCCCATAGAAATACCACAATGCTTAGTACGAGTAGACAACTTCGAAGCCCATGTTCACGTCCTAAATTCAGAAGAAAAACCCACGAGACTCGTACAAACATTCCCTGTAACAGTTGAACAGATTACCCCGAACGAATTAACACCATCACACGAATCACAAAATCCGAGTCAAAACTTCAACAATTTCGACTGTCCCAAATTCAAATTCGATCTAGGACAACTCAGGATGGACCATATGAACGAGGAAGAAAAAACAGCTATCTCCCAGTTAGTAATAAAATACGCGGATATCTTTCATCAAGACGGCACTTACCTGACCTTCACAAACAACGTAAAACATGTGATTAGGACGACAGACAATGTACCGGTATACGCGAAAAACTATAGGTTCCCCGAAATATACAGAGAGGAACTAGACAAACAAATGGAGGAATTACTTCAACAAGGCATCGTTAGAAACTCTGAAAGCCCTTGGAACGCCCCCATTTGGATTGTCCCAAAAAAGGCAGACAATAGCGGTAAACAAAAATTTCGAGTTGTTGTCGATTACAGGAAGCTTAACCAAAAAACGATAGAGGACAAATACCCTCTTCCCCAAGTCTCAGAATTACTAGACAAATTAGGGAGGTGCCAATACTTTAGTACGATCGATTTGAAATCCTCATTTCACCAGATTGAGATGGATCCGAACAGTATTGAGAAAACAGCGTTCAGCACGCCCACACGCCATCTAGAATGGACTAGAGTCCCATTCGGATTGCGTAATGCACCCTCGACTTTCCAACGTGCTATTGACACCATATTACGCGGAATTGCTAACGAGTACTGTTGTGTCTACCTCGACGACATAATAGTATTCAGTACTAGCCTGCAAGAGCACATCCAACGCTTAGAAGCCGTTTTTAAACGCCTTAGGGACGCGAACTTAAAGGTACAACTCGACAAAACAGACTTCCTCAAACGCGAAGTTAGTTATTTAGGACATGTAGTAACCCCACAGGGAGTAAAACCTAACCCCGATAAAATATCAGCCATACAGAAATATCCTATTCCTAAAACACCAAAGGAAATCAAGGGTTTTCTAGGACTGTTAGGGTACTACAGAAAATTTATCAACAACTTCGCCCGACTGACTAAACCCTTAACTCAATGTTTAAAAAAGGATGCGACGATAGACATAACGGACCCCGATTACGTAAACTGCTTTGAAACGTGTAAAAACCTCCTGTGCAATGATCCGATACTTCAGTATCCTGACTTTACCAAACCTTTCCACCTCACAACGGACGCGAGTAACGTAGCATTAGGAGCTGTTCTCAGCCAAATAACTAACAATGCGGACCTCCCGATTGCCTACGCCAGTCGTACACTAAATGACTCTGAACAGAAATACTCGCCCATCGAGAAAGAACTCCTTGCAATAGTCTACGCTGTGGGTTATTTCCGACCATACCTTTTTGGAAGGAAGTTCACAATCTACACAGACCATCGCCCCCTTCAGTGGTTATTTTCCCACAAAGAACCTAGCTCAAGGCTGTTCGCCTGGAAAACCAAACTTCAGGCTTACGACTTTGAGATAGTATACAAAAAGGGAGCATTAAACACGAACGCTGACGCGCTGTCCCGACCGCCGCAAACAAAGTCTGTCTCGCCGAGTCCAAAATCTGTCTCGCAAAATCTAAACGCAATCGAAAACGAGTATGAGTCTTCCGACTCAGTGATAGCCAACTTTGATCCGGAGGAGGGAGGAGAAACTCACTCTCACTCCGATAACTTAGAAACTTTGTCTGGCCTTACAGTACACTCGAATTTTATCGGCAACACCGTAACGACAATAAGTATCAGAGACCAACCCGTGAACCTATGCACTAATCAAATATTACTCACTACCGTACGACACCCTGTTTTTAAACCCGTTACGACGATCAAATTATTCGGAAACAAAACGCGCATGATAGTAACAGTCAGCGAATCACAATTCGAATCCGAAATTACAAAATTTGTTAAGGAATTTATTCACCCAAAGGTCAAATATGGTATATATTTTGAAACTGATACCTATGAGAAATTTGTGCAAGTAGTCACCAAACAATTCACCCATACGGAAATAGACATCACGAGGTACACCAAAAAACTAAGAGACATACAAACTAACGAAGAACAAACCAAAATAATCCGCAACTACCATGAAGGTCACACTAATCACAGAGGAATAGAAGAAACATACGAGAAGTTAAAACGAGAATTCTACTGGCCCAATTTAAAGACAACAATACAAAAATTCATTAATAATTGCGAATTATGCCTTAGGAGCAAATATGAGAGATCTCCCCTCAAAATCAAATATAACGTAACACCAACCGCCTCACGGCCATTGGAGACCCTTCACATCGATAAATTCACAATAGAAAATACGAAATTCCTCACAGTAATCTGTACATTCTCCCGTTACGCGCAAGCATACCCCCTAAACTCGTCCACAAGCATGGAACTAGTAAACGGACTCCTAAAATTTTTTACTCACCACGGTATACCTAATTCTATAGTATCGGACAACGGTGCCGAATTTCAGAGCAGCCTCATAAAGGAACTTCTGGATTTACACAAAATAAATATTCATTATATTTCTTCCCAACACCCAGAGTCAAACGGAATCATAGAAAGATTCCATTCAACCCTAATTGAACACGTGAGACTCCTAAACCAACAAGAAGCGTTCAAGACCTCCAACACCCGTACCAAAGTCAATTACGCGATCATCGCATACAACAATACGATACACTCAGTATCGAAACTAACCCCTTTTGAACTACTTTACGGACACATAAACAACAGACCATTAGTAGAAATAGATTTAGATAAACTAATAACAAATAATTACCTCAACGAACACAAGGAAAAAACCAAGGCTCTTTACACTCACATGACAGACAAGTTCAGAGAACACAAAGAAAACCTGACCAACACAAAAAACATAGGACGAATAGACCCCCCAGAATTGCCACCTGAAGTTTTTGTCAAAACAACGCAACGTCAAAGTAAGTCAAAACCCAAATTTAATAAAGAACAGTTAAAGGAAATTGATCCAATAACAAAAACAGCCCTCATACAACCCCGTCACCACAACACTAAAGAAAAAATACATTTAACAAACATCAAACCCCCACGGAAGTTTTATCAAACCAACGTGCAAAACGCTTGGGATGATCAAGCACCGCCCTCCGAAACTCTTGCCCATAAATACGGCTTAAAAATAACGAGACAAAACCTCCTTACTCTAAAACCAGGAAACTGGGTCGATGATATGATCATCAATTTCTATATGGAACTCTTAGACGAAAGGAGTCGCAATAATAGAAACTTACCCTCGACCCACTGTTTCAACACCTTCCTTTATCCTCTACTGAAATCTGGGGGCTACGACAGAGTAAGGAAATTCACGAGTAGGTCCGACATATTCGGAAAAGACTTTATCATCTTTCCGATCCATGAAAACAACCATTGGTCCTTGGTCATAGTAGACGTCAAAGAAAAAGAAATTAGGTACCTAGACTCCCTTTCCGAAAACAGACTCAAGCTAGGAACAGCTAACAAAATCGCAATCGAGATCCTCGAGAACATCCAATCTTACCTAGCCTTCGAATACCTCGAGAAAAGGAATGTTATGCTCGATTCCGAAAACTGGAGAACCACCCTTCTGAGGACTGTTCCCCAACAAGAAAATTTCGATGACTGTGGTGTGTTTATGTGCCAATTTGCAAAAAAATTAACACATAAAGAAGCCCTGTCCTTCGAACAAAAGGATATTCCCCAACTTCGAGAACAAATGTGTTCCGAAATTTTAAAGGGTTCACTGTCCTAAAACTCCTTATCGATTTTCATTGTTCCAGGATCGTTCTCCCCCTTTTTCTCATGGCGACGTACGGAATCGAGGTTATCGATGTAACCTCAAACCCTGGGCTCATTGCGGTGAATATGAAACCCGCAAAAATTGTCAAGGGCTACCACACCCTTTCACACTATTACGACCTCAATCAAATTTTGGATCAACTCAACCTCCTGCGACTGACTTACAACGAAACCCTCAAAACATTCCACAACAGCTCCCACACCGCCGAAAAAACGATGATGCTCACAGCCACCGTAAACCACACCTTCAGACTTATAGACCAGAAACTAGACAATATCATAATAACTCCACCCAAAACTAGATCTAAACGGGGACTGATTAACGGGCTAGGCACGTTAGTAAAATTCATCACTGGTAATCTAGACTCCCGCGATGAGGAGAAATACAATAAAATCCTGAACCATTTATCAAACAAGCAAGAGGACCTTCAAGAACAAATAAAGTCACAGTATTCTATCAACCAAGCAATATTAGAGAATTTTAACAAAACCATAGATACCATAGCACACAATAACCGCGTGATCATCAAAGAATTAAGACATCTCAAATATATAAACTTGGAGTTAGGACGAGTCAACGCAATTATCACTACACTAGAACACCTTCAAACGCTCCTCAACCTACTTCTAAGCGCCCTACAAGACATTGAAAACTCACTCACATTTTGCAAACTAGGAAAATTACATCCTAGCATAGTCGACTCTCGGGAACTCTTCACTGAATTACAAAGATTGTCCAAATTCTACGGCAACACGTTCCTAGATTACTCCAATAAGGCCCTGTTTGAGATTCAATCCTACATTCAAGTCCAATGTTTCGTGGGAAGTAGCGAAATCATTTACTTCTTAGATATACCCATTGTGGACCCAGAAAATTTCGATTTGTATTACGTGGAACCCTTACCAACACAGTTAGAAAACGCTCAAATAGTAACCATCATCCCAAAGAAAAAATTCTTCCTCAAATCCCAAACAAGCTCAAGAATCGTAGCATTACGCCACGAGTGCCCTGCCGGTCACCTATCTCTCTGTCCAAACCACCTAACATCGGAATTAGATCTACCATGCGAAATTCAATTCCTACAAACAGGTTCCACCACTCAATGCAAGTACGTCAATCTTGACATCCCCACCAATTACGTGAACTTAATACCGGAAATCAACCAATACCTTCTTGTCTTCCCACACGGAGACACGATTCAAATTATTAATACAGAAGGGACAGAAGTCCGAACCCTATACGGAATCCATCTCGCGAAACCAGGGACGGACCGATTAGTATACCATGACCAAACTTTGTTTGCCCCCCGAAAGGAACTGTCCGGCCGACCCCTGATCATGAACTCCATCAAACTACAATTACAACCCTCTCAATATCCGGAATCGGAAATTCAACTAAAAGGTCTCGACCTTAACCTAGTTCACATGCCCGATGCCCGCGCAATTCCCATCTCGTATTATGAGAAACTCAAAACACCCAGCTTTTGGACCATCCTCCTGTACTTATTCCTCGTGTCACTCGTCACATACATTATGACCCAGTACTACCGCCACAAAAGAAAAGTAAGGCTTTCCCCAAACCATCAGTAACCGTATTTTTATTGTACAACATTACAATACAAAACAGTAGTACAGTACAATACAATACAGTGCAAGCATCTGTAACCTAATTTCTGTAATTTGTAATCAAAACTCTGTTTTTCTCTGTATTATCATGTAATAGGTTTTAGGTTGTACTTTGTTAATGTACTAATTTTCATACTAGTATTTTTGTATTAATTTGTATTAATCTTGTATTTTTGTATTTTTGTAATTCTGCATTTTTGTATTAATTTTGTATTTTTGCAATAATTTGTACTAATTTTTTGTACCAATTTTCGTACTAGTATTATGTGGTAGTATTATGACATTGTTATAATGGAAATGTAATGTAACGTAATGTTTGTAATATCATATTTGTAATAATGCGGACTAACTTAACTTTGAAACTTTAAATTTTGAACTTTGAAAATTTTTATTAATTTTGAACTTTGAACTTTGAAAATTTTGTTAACCCCAAAATTTTGTCTCGGCGGGGAGGAGTTACGTACACACTAGGCGACACTAGGCGTATTGTAACAGCAAACTGCTGATCACGCATTACTATCCTATATATACAGCCCGTAGGCGGCTCCAACCTTCAGTCTTGTTCCGCCGTCCGAGCCATCTTCATCTTGTTTATTTCTAACACCAAGTCCGTATCAAGTCCGTATTGTGTTATATTCCAATAAATCAGTTTTTAAAAACTCTAACAACGTGAGTTATTCTATTTTATATATATATATATATATATATATATATATATATATATATATATATATATATATATATATATGGGGTGCCATAGTCAAAGTATTTTTCAGTGCTGAGTCAATTGCGACCCCTCCCAGACCTCTAAGATTTATTGTAAGTCAAGAAAACAGATTTTTAGGTGAAAAATGCCCATGATTGACTAAAATTTCATAGTTTTCGAGTTGTACTGCTTGTACTAAAATTTTCTTTGCGATCTAGTCACAAAGCTGTCCCCTTAGTTTTATTCAGGTCACGGTTTTCCTCAATTGTCAGAATTCAAGTGCCTAATTTGATTATATCCACAACTTTTCTTTGAAAATTTGCTATATAATACTCATGCTGTATGAATAGTTTTTTTTTTTTTAGTGGAAATGTATTATATTCACTAATTTAATTACTTTATTCAAGTACCTTGTTGATAAAATATGCACATAGGAACAAAACAATCTTTTTTTTAAATGTTAACAGCATTATGTGGACATTAACAACCATAAATGATTTATACAAATTTCAATCAACTTATGTTAAAACTCATTTGGTAGGGGATAAAAACACTTGCTTTGTTCTATACTCTAAATTTCTTCAGATATCTGATTTGATTTCTGAATTGTTGTACCTAATATTTAGTGTGATTCATGAGGAAATGGGCAGTGATAATACGTAAAACTTTTTAAGACCGCCGCAACCCTTGAATAACTTCTGCTACTCAAACCAAAAAGAGCCTTGTTCATTAACTGGGGTCATTAGCTGTTGAGCTAGTTTTTCAGTCCGCAAGCTCTGTTTTACTAGCAAAAAGACTAATCGTCAAGTGGACCCGTCAGGTAAGTCAGTCTTTGCGTGTATACCAGCTTAAAACTTCTTTCTAGTTTCCTGGTGTTTTAATACCAGGTTCCAAACCAAACATCAGGAAGCGGGTATTGTAGATGGCTTTGCCCTTCAATTGAGTTCTTACCACAAAGAATAGTCCCCTCGTTACGGATCAACTTGAATGTTATGATTACATCTCCTCAAAGTTCAACTCCCGCCATTTAACTTCAGAACTCGTCGTGCTCAAATTCGCTGTATTTCTCGAATTACCCAAGTTTTCGCCACAGCTCCGGGATAATAACGTGAAGTAATAATAGCTTCCCGGTAAAACTTTCTCTTCACAAGATATCTTTAAACCCTTTGATGTGTGCAACTGAAGCGAGCGCTGATAGTGTCACGTAGGACGGGGTCGCTACGCGCATGGTAATTTTCATCGCGGAAGATGTGAACCTCATACGACCAAAGGCACTCGGGGAAAAGGCAACTTTGAAAACGGGAGGTAGTCGAGAAAAGATAACAGTATCATTATTTGTCTCTGCTCTTCGAGAGAGAGAGAGTCAGCTTTGAAAACTTTAATTTTGGAATGACAGATAAGGCAATTATAGCAAAGAAAGCCCCTTTTCCTAGTGGTCATTTATACAATCTAATAGTAATATTTTGAGCTCATTATATAAAATTTATCTGAAATCGAAGGTATGAAAATGACATTTTCGTGCGTCTCATTCTTCCAGCCGTGATACTGAAAAACAACTCGTCAACAATTCTTGAAGATGGAGTTTTAACATTCTCCCATTAATTTCGAAACGCCCTGTTCACTGGTGAAGTCAAAATATGAAAATTCAAATTGTAAAATATTAAAAACTACTAGAGAAACTTTGAAATCCTACATTTTCAGTCAAAAACATCTCAAGTTCTCGAAATGATATTAAAAAACGTCTGCCAAGTTGGGTGTGGCACGTTTACCTAACATGAATGTATAGATTATAAAGTTGTAAATGATCTTGAAAAATTCCATAGCGGAAAAGAGTAAGTCAAAAAGTAGCGTGAAATGTCATAATTGGTCAATTAAGAAATGATTGATTATATAATTAAATACCTATTCTCATCAATCAACTAATTTTACTTACGTTTATTTGGTTCTTCTATGTTCTGGACGTGGCAAAACTATTTTAGTTAAAACTAGAGTAACGCGTGGATCTTCTCCAGTGCAACAGAAATCGTGCATTATGATATTATTTCGAAATAAATAAGCTTAACTCGCTCATTCTCTGAAAATTTCATCAAAATCGGATGAAAACTGTAGAAATTAGGCTCGTTTAAAAAGGAATACACATCCACGCATGCGAAGTTGCTACTAAAGATAGGATTATGTTGAAATCGTTAGGAAGTTCTCAAATTAAACTCTTTCACCTATCATCCAGATTTTAGCGAAGTAGGATGACGGGGGCGTGAGAAAATGATGCTTGAAGGAATTTAAGTTCGCGCATGCGCCGAGTGAAGTATTGATTTGGGAACAACGAAAATCATAGGGGACCATCTTCACCCTAACCCACACATACCATGAAAATTTTATAAGAACCGGTTGAATATTGTAAAATTAAGCTTATTACAAGTATTTGCGGAGATACACACTTAGACAAACACACACACAGGTGTACACACATAGAGATAGAGAGCGAAAAACACGGAACGAAAGTTGTTCGAAATAGTCTAAAACGTAAAATGCGAGTGAAAATTTTACCACTGAAAAAAAAAAAAAAAAAAAAAAAAAAAAAAACAACCACCATTTGATTTTAGTGGAGACTACAACTTTTCAATCACTCGAAAGTGGAAACAATGCTTCCGCTACCTATAGGTAAACGGGAGCAATAAGAAATGAAATGTAGCATTTTGGAACCAATACTTCACTGATAGGTACATCCGCACGGACAATGTTTAATAAACTTGATTTCGTATCGTTAGAATAAATTCCATTGGAACTATATCACTTGATAATTTCAATATCATTGGCATTATGTCAGCTGATATATACAAGGCAATTTTTATGTATTCCAGAATTACTATCTAGGGATCTTTGATGGAATTAAGAGCTTGATCGACTATTTAATACATTCGCTATATCAGCGCATTAGAAATCACGCTTAGAAATTCGAAGGTGTTTTTCGTACTTCGAGCCGTTAGGGAAAACGAACCGTTTAACATACAGCTTTGAGGATGGTTTCAATCGATTCTTTGCGATCATATTTATCTTCGACAAACAAAAAATCATTACTGTTACCTTAAAAGTTTTTGAGATCTAGATTTTTTAATATTTAGCCACTTAATGCCACCCTTTAGGGTTGACACAAATTGTTACCGAGCTTCTAGGACAATCCAGACCCCAAATGCGATTTTTAACGTATGTTTCATTAAGTTTGGTCTTATAATTTTGGAAAAAAGCCGCGGACGGTGGATGGCGGACGAACCGAATTTTTTTATTCTATTTTTGGATTCTACGCATTTTGAAACGTAAAAGAATTTTTTTCTTGGCCGATTACAAACTTTCATGAAATAATAAACCAAGATGCTAGATAACAGTCGTAGCGCCACTATGGGACATGATAATCAAAATCTGATTTCACCATTGAATAAAAAAATGAATAAGCAATAGACAAATAATTTTTGGGAGTGGTTGTATATTTATAATATTGATGACTGCAAAACCCACCCATAACAGCACAAAGGTATAGGAATTTCATATTTATGTGATTATTCTTGTGAACGATGTAAACTATTCTTTGTATGAGGCAGACAACCAAAGCCGGAATCTAACCCTGATTTCCATGCACATACAAATTCTACTTGAAGCGAAACACGATAAATACATATAGATTTTTTTAAAGCGAAAGAGCGATGGCGCGGCGATCCTCTTTTTTATGTGCTTTGGCACCACTTGGGAGATACCCTCTATCACTCTCTCTCTCACCGGTCGTGCGATGGAATGGATTGTGGGGGAGGAGGGGGGTAGGTTTTTCGGTAGAGGCGAGAAGGTTATGGCAGGAGGAAGGTTATGGCAGGAAGAGAGGTTATAGTGGGTGGGGCTCTATTGGACACCCGCGTCCTCCAGTTACGTGCTTGGAATCCTCGCTTGACTTTCATGTTGCTGGTTTTCCAGCTCCAAATTCAATCTGCTTTTCGAACGATGTCTGAATCTCAATAACTTCCAGTTGACCGAACCCGGCGAATTATACGGTATCGCCTTTGATCTCCTACGGTACTTAGCAAATGATATTCAGAACCCCGATACCATCACGAATTTCGGCTAGGGCGGCTATGATAATTTGTATTCCCTCACTCCAACTCTAACGTACAGCCAGTCATTGATTTTCAAAATTCAAATTAGCTAGACCATTCAAATGTAAAATGTGGTCCTTAGGTTTAAAATTCACTAGATTTGAATGGCATTATCTGGTGTAGGGTTGGAGGTAACATATAAATTAATCAGGGCAGCCCACTGTGCAGAAAAACAACATAAAGAAATAATAAACCTTTGGGTAATAATTTTCAGCGTTTTCTTAGTTCACCGACATACTGTTCTCAAGAAATTATCAGTTGACGATCCATGGAATCATAATTACTCGAAGATGTTATGATTTTCACATGATCGAGCACGCATGACTTGAAACGAAAACCAAGGGAATCGACGAACCATCCTGTTTACGAAGAAAAACGGTATTAGGTCCGGGAGCCCTGGAATGCCCTATATGAGCAGGTCCGTTTTTCTTTCTCTGACGTCAGTCTTTTTTCCAGAATTCCACGGTCGGCGAATCGCCAACTCAAGTGCTCATCAGGCGGTGAAATTTCGGACGTTCTGACGCGACCAACCGCTTGCGACGGTGCCGGATCTGAATTGCGGTAGATATGCAAAGTTTGTATGACAACTCAATAGTGTAGGTCAACCGGATGTAGTTTAGTATGGAACCTTCAAGAATCAAATAACGAGATTGGTGATTAGAGGAATTACTATGAAAGTAAACGGGGAAAGATAGGATTAGAAAAATAGTTAGGTTCATATGGACGAATAAAATTGGTCGAATAAGATAGTACGAGTCAAAATTAGTGAATATAAAGTATACGTATAGATAACAAACTAAGAGTTAACCGGCACAGTCTATGTTATCAAAATTGATCTCAGAGTTTCATTCGGAACACGAAATTTCAGGCGATTGATACTACAACAAATCACAACAAATTCAAAAACGCTGTAAATGATTATACAAAGGTTTATGATTTCTGTATTATAGCCCTTCTTCGCAGATCACAGATCAATAATTATTAAACCCAGAATATAGTACATTAACACTCTCAATGCGGGTGTCCACCGGTGGTCCTTCCCCTCAACCTGCCGTGCACTCGTGGTGGACGAGGCCAAGTTTGATGGAGCCTTACGTTCAAAAAGCAGTATTTCAGTGGGAAAACTGTTTTAAGGTCCCGTAAGAGAGGATAACCCTTCAGTCTCTCCGAAATGATCTGAGAAAAATCGGGAATGGATCAAAGTCATGCCAGCCGTATTTTACGTAACTATAGCGAAGGAGCCGTTTTGTTTTCGCTGTGCATTTTGCTTCCGAGTTTACCCGGCAATAAGCAAGTGGAAATTTTAAATTATGCGGACATATATTTTTTCACAATTGTTTGTGTGCACGAACACAAACAGAAGAAGAATCAAAAATATCTAGATGAACTTGTTATTGATCTAGATGATTGATTAATAATATTTAAAATTTAAAATACAAATTTTGAGTTAAACAATCAGCGCTAACTCGGCACTATTGTCATACGTCACTGGAAGGATTCTTATTCCACCAGCACCCTTAGCTGGACAAATTGTCCGCAAAACTTATCTGGTTACCAAAGCTGATTTGCTTGATTGAGCGAAACCTCTTTTTTTAGGGGTGAATGGGCCAGTGATGGACTATTGATGGTTTTCGAATATTTAATTGACATCAGCGGGGTCAACAACGTCCGCTAGTCATAAGGAAAACGGTCGTTGCTGTTGGAAGGGTTCGTGTCAGAAGAAAATTTGCGATTAGATTTTGCTGCATTCTATCAATTTTTGGTGGGAAACCGTCCGTCCGCGGTCTCATAATATTAGTGGGATACGAAGCGAAGCTCAAAAAGTTGGCTAAAATTGAATTATTTCAAGTTTTTTCACAGTTATTCCAAAATGTGCATCCAACAGTCATTTTCATACAGTGTTGTAGACGTAAAAAAACAAAGGGATTAGTTCCCAAAAACAATAAATTACGTGATTAAATAAGGGAAATAATAAACAACAATTAAAAATCAAGATAATTTTGGACATGCCCCCCCCCCCCCCCCCACCCCCCCCCCCCCCCCCCCCCCCCCCCCCCCCCCCCCCCCCCCCCGCAGTGTGAGAATAGGCGAAGTTTGAAAAACACGATAAATGTGATCAGGTTTAAAGAACTTTTGTACAGAATCAAACAATCTAGTTTAATAAAGTCTATCAACATTAGAAGCGCATTTTTCAAAATCTAGTCTTAGTAAAGTCCGATTTTAATCACTTTGTGCAAAGTCATTACATCAAACCATAATGACATTATGGTTCGATGCAATGACAATATTATTAATGACATTTTTATGTGACAATGCGGCTTGAGGCCACGGGTGGGTTAAGAAACTCCTTCTTCCCTTTATTGCTATTACCCAAGGAAGTCCAAGAGTAGACGAACTCTGACTGTGAAACTCGATAAATGTCTTGTTCAGTTTTAGCAAATCAAGCTATTTCGGATTTTGTATCAACGTTCAAGCAAATGTTTTGGTATTTTACCTTCAGTAAATGAACACTGTGCCATTTCATTACATTAAACCATAATATGTGACAATGTGACGTGTGGGGTGACGGGTGAGTAATGTAGCTCCCTCTTTCCACTTTTGTTGCGACTCAAGAAAGTCCAAGAATAGGCGAACACAGCTAAAATTCGACGAATATTTTATTCTGGATCGAACTTGTTTTGTTCTTGTGTACTTGTTGTGCTTGTTGGATCGAATCAAGCTAGTGCTGAGTGTCTACCATCAGAGAGGGAGGGAAGACTTTAGCACATCAAAATCCCTTAGTGACCTTGATATTGGTCTGATTTTGGTCTGCCAAAGCTAATTCGACTAAGGGTGAAAGAGTTATCCGTTTCAAATTTTCAACCTTGAAATTTTTTTCGTGATTATTTTCTTGTTCAATGTGGCTTACATCAGCTGGTATTTACAAGGGGATGTCTACGTTTTCCGGCCAACTCTCTGGCGGTCATTGATGGAATTTAGAGATAGATGGGCTAATCAATAGATTTGCTAGCAGTGCATTATTTCTCCATGTTCTCACGCTTAGAAATGCGAAGGTGTTTCTTTGATGTTCTATCCCTTAGGGAAAACGAAAGGTTCAATGTACAGCGTCACCGGTGGTTTTAATCGGTTCTTAGGGATTATATTTATCATTAACAAGTAGAAAATCATTACTGTCACTTTGAAAGTTTTCGAGATTTCGATTTTCGAAAGTGTTCGCTCTTCATTACATCCCTTTACAGGGTTGATAACAATTGATGCTGAGCTTTTAGGATCATCTAGACCCCAAATGTGCTTGTTAAACTAGGTTTCATAAAGTTTGATTTAATAGTTTCGGAGAAGAACTCTGGACGGTGGACGGATATATATATATATAATATATATATCTACGCATCATGACGTAAACCAAAAAATTTTGAAGGGGGAGGGTTAGTTTTTTTTTGTCAATTACACAGGTTCACTATTGAAAATAATAAACCAAAATCTTAGTGCCAATGTGAATGGGTTTTATTCTGTGATTGTAAGAGATGGCGCTAAAGTCGAAATGTGTCTCCTCTTTTCTATACATACTAATAAAAATATTGCAAATCTAATACTACGAAAATGTTCTTTTGGCAAAAAGAGTCTCGGCCACATTATACTAAAAAAAAAATTTTTTTTATTCAAAAATTTTATTTCTAATTTTTTTGAATTGAAAGTAGAAAATTGATCATGGAAATAATTGACGGATAGTTTTTTATCCCCCCTCTCTTTCTCTCTCACACACATAACTGGCTTTAAAATCTATTGGCAGTACCTGCTGCTGCATCATCCCCACTACGTTGTTATTTCTAGTGATAATCAGAAATTCGATGCATTATTCATGCGTGCCAATTTATTTGGTGTATGGCCCCCAAAAATCCTTTTTCGTGCTCGCAGTTTATTGAACCGCCGACCCCAATCCCCACCCTTCAACATCGTCCAATGTTAATTAAAAAAATGGTCTTGGCGAAAAGCGGGCCGAGGTGACTCATTCACCGACAGGCCGTTCACTCCCGACAGAAAGGGAAATGATGCAACAGAGGTGAACGCCTCCCTGTCCCGGGGGTTTCAGTAAGAGAGGATTTTACAAAATCTCTTTCGAAGGCTCAGAAAGCTGAGTCTCCCCCTCCATTCATTTCGCCTTTTCGCCGCTCTCGTTTGTTTGAGCGGAGGTCTGGCCTGCGAGTTGACAAATTGCGCTCGCCGGTCTATTGTTCGCTGGTGGGCCCGCTCGCGGGAGATTTCGGGCGACGCTCGCTCGGCGGTCTAAGGAAAATTTTTCGGTGAAAGGGCGAGCGTGGGATCGTGAGCCTTGTTCCGTCCTTGAGTCGCACCGATTCGGGAGATTCTCAAAAGTTGATGATATGTACCAACTACCAAGAGGATAAAGTAGTATGGAGATGAAACACCCAGCAAAATATCACACGAGTTATTTTTTTCAATATTGTAACTCTTATACACTGTATGGGACATTTATATTGGTTGATGACCCCAGATAACATCGAAGAGCTCATTAATTGCTACATTTAAAGTTCTTTCGAAGAACCACCCTAGTTCTACCAGGGGAAATCATGGTGGATTACAATAGCATGACATAGCAAATTGGCTAGCTGGGTTTATTGAAATCAAAATTCAGTTTTTCTGCAATTTTCCGAAATATTCGTATTGAACTTTACAAACAGTTTTATGTTTAGGGAGATTCTCAAAGTTGATGATATGTACCAACTACCAAGAGGATAAAAGTAGTATAGAGATGAAACACCCAGCAAAATATTACACGATATATTTTTTTCAATTTTGTAACTCTCATAAACTAAATGGGACAGATATGTTGGTTGACCACAGATAACATTGAAGAGCTTGTTAATTGCTACATTTACAGTTCTTTCGATGAACCACCCTAGTTCTACCAGGGGAAATATGATGGATTATGATAGCACGACATCGCAAATTGGCTAGGTGGGTATATTGAAATCAAAATTAAGTTTTACTGCAATTTTCCAAGACATTTGTATTGAACTTTACAAACAGTTTTATGTTTAGGAAGATTCTCAAAGTTGATGATATATACCATACCAAGCGGATAAAATTAGTATGGAGATGAAACACCCAGCAAAATATTGCACGAGTTTTTTTCAATGTATTAACTCTCATAAACTGTATGGGACAGTTATGTTGGTTGACCCCAGATAACATTTAAGAGCTTGTTAATTGCTGCATTTACAGTTCTTTCGATGAACCACCCAAGTTCTATCAGGGGAAATCATGGTGGATTATGATTGCATGACATAACAAATTGGCTAGCTGGGTTTATTGAAATCAAAATTCAGTTTCGCTGCAATTTTCTAAGATATTTGTATCGAACTTTACAAACAATTTTGTGTTTAGATCTAAACTGTACAATAATATGAACCAACTACCAAGAGGATAAAAGTAGTGTGGAGATGAAACACCTAGCAAAATATTACACGATATATTTTTTTCAATTTCGTAACTCTTATACCTACACTGTATGGGACATTTATGTTGGTTGACCCCAGATTACATTGAAGAGCTTGTTAATTGCTACATTTACAGTTCTTTCGATGAACCACCCAAGTTCTATCTGGGGTAATCATGGTGGATTATGATTGCATGACATAACAAATTGGCTAGCTGGGTTTATTGAAATTAAAATTCAGTTTCGCTGCAATTTTTTAAGATATTTGTATTGAACTTTACAAACAATTTTGTATTTAGATCTAAACTGTGCAATAATATGTACCAACTACCAAGAGGATAAAAGTAGTATGGAGATGAAACACCCAGCAAAATATCACACGAGTTATTTCTCCAATATTGTAACTCTTATACACTGTATGGGACAGTTATGTTGGTAGACCCCAGATAACATCGAAGAGCTTGTTAATTGCTATATTTACAGTTCTTTCGATGAACCACCCTAGTTCTACCAGGGGAAATCATGGTGGATAATGATTGCATGACATAGCAAATTGGCTAGTTGGTTTCATTGAAATCAAAATTCAGTTTACTGCGATTTTCCAAGATATTTGTATTGAACTTTACAAATAGTTCTATGTATAGCTCCAAACTGTACAACAAAACCTTGGTTCAGCCTAAACATAAGTGGCCACTAGAAATTGAGAGGTAAGTAGGTACCTGATTGAAAGGTGAAATGTCTACAGGACAATTTTAAGAATATTAAATGTTTTACTGAGGTCTAGGGCCCAAATATAGAGTTCAAAGAGTCGTTATGAGTTATTTAGGTAGTATGATGAAGATGATGTGATGAATGAGCCAGAAGACAAGTCTGAAAAGGTTTCTGAAGAAGCATGGTTGTGGTGAAACTGTGTTCTGGTGATATGTGTGACCACACAAGTAGGTAAATATCCTTCGCCTATCTATACGAAAGGTGATATTTAACGACATAGAATAAGATAAATTGGGTGGGGCTGCATTGGGATAGGCTGCATGCTAGAACGAAGTAAATCACTTGCGACGAAGTTGTTGAAACCCATTTCAAAACAGAAGTTAGTGAAAAAACGTCGTCTATTTCCATCCACGAAAAATAAAGAGTTACAATGTTAAATCGATTTCGACGGTTAGGCCATCATCAGTAACATATTCTCGATCGATCGACCGATATCGATTTAACCGTCGAAATCGATTTAACATTGTAACTCTTTATTTTTCGTGGAAATAGACAACGATTTTTTACTAACTTCAGTTTTGCATGGGATGGAGTACCTGGTGATTAAAATATGTATTTAATCGTTGTATTTCCCTTCCAAGTAATTTCCGGATCAGTTCGAAGAAAAATGACATAAAAAATCCGATAAACCAAGACAAAAAACTTCATATGAACCAGGATAAAGGAAGATTTTTTTGATCAACAGATGTATTATAATACAAGCGAAAAAAGAGTGTCCACCATGTTCCACAATCACCATTCACTATGGCACCCTCCTATTTTTTGTAGTTTAACATGTGGTGTACCGTTGCCTCCTACCTTAAGCTGGACAGTTACCTATAGCTTCTAATTGCTTGACTACAGCCCGTAGTACTATCTAATTGCGGGACGGCAAAGGCCCACATCTCTATCTAATTGCTAGATCATGCAGGCCCATAGTTATAACCTAGTCACCAGACCACGTAGGCTCATAGCTAATAGGACGGTAAAAAGAACTACCTACCTATCGTGAAACTATAAACTGACAAATTAAAAGAATCGGATATACAATGTATCCACACCGAAGAATGGAAAAACGCACTGATTCAGATAAGTTTATGCTGTCAACCTCGAAGAAGAAACGATTCTAGGAAGAGAGATTGTCGATACATAACAACTTATTACAAATAGGTACATCCTGAAATGTTTCTAGTCTCACCCATGATGGAAAATGTTGTGGATAGTAAGTAGTAGAAATTTTTGAAAGAGGGGAACCTTCATCCGTTGGAATTTCACTCTTTTGACCTCAGATTCGGACACAGTGTACTTAAAAATCTGTAATATTAATTTCCAGCTCAAAAAAGCGTTTAGTTTGGCCAATAAACGGGTAGTAAGGTCAAGCGTGACATGGAAGGGCAAGGGAGCAGAGAGATCTCCTCAGGCGGGCAGGATCTACGGCGTCATCGTGCAAATGAGTTTCAAGAGCCGGTTTCCTGGTACCCACTATATAGCAACTTTTTGATTAGCTGTCACTCAGGTTTTTCTATTGAGCAAGTAAAGTATAATTATGGAAATTCCCCATTGAACCTGTGGGCTTCCATTGTGTGAAGGGCTTCCAGGGTCATGAATTTTTACTAATTTTATACCTACTTTCTTAATTGTGGCGATTGATGAGGAAAGTACCTGTACGACTACTGTACATTGAAGAATAAGAAGAAAAAGCATTTATTGACCAAGAAATAATGAAAGTATCACAAAGACCATTTGTTTATCAACATAATTACATTACATTACTCTCTGTACATGGATGTTCTAAAAAATTCAGAATTAGTAAGAAGATTCATAATTTTCATCATATATAGGGAACATGTGCGTTTGTTCTTTCCATGTAGGTACGTTCTCTTCGTGTTCTCACGATACGTTGACAGTTGACCATGTTTTAGTATTTCCATTGTCAGTTGGGGTGTCAATAATGTCACCGTCGGCTCATCAAACGCTAATAAGGTGAACTCCTGACTGGAAATAAGATCATCTTCTTTTTCAACGGCTTCGTGCAAGCGATTGAACGGTTCTCATTACTATCGACGGCGTTGAGGAAAACCCGGTCGGAAATAATACCGCACCTGATCAGCGTTTCAAACCCCCGGCTCACACGTGTTTCACGAACTGGTTCGAGGGTATGAGGTCGCTTGACCTTTTGTGGATTTGGACTCAGTGCAACAGTCCTTTGGTTGCTCCTACCGCTAAGTGATGGATCGGTCGAGTCGTGACACGCGTGATGACTGCGGTGGAGCCGCACGTACTCCAAACGCGAAACTCCACATCGGACACCTGATGGCATCATATTGGCATTTAGCGTTGATGTACAGAAATATTACGGGTTATGTTAACGACGCGTGATGGACCTGCCGAAATGATTAATAGGTCCTCTGGAAACCCAGTCAACAACGGATATTTTTAGATTCTAAAATATACGGTGGTAGTGAACAGAATGGCATATTTTCACCAAACATGTCAGAGTGTCTAAAATGAACGCATTGCTCTTATTTTTTCTGTCAACTCCATCATCAAAAGCTGTTCTCACAGATTTTGTAAATATTTGTTTCAAAAAGCCAGTATGCATAATCATTTTTTCACAGATGGGATTTCTAGGATTGGATGAATGAGTAGGTCAACTCGAGTTTATTAATCAATAATCCATTTCATCTTATTTCTGACAAGTGATTCAATGGCTATGCTGTTCAATGGGTAATTTTCTGTCACGGGGAGATGGCATAGGAGGAATGATACGATAATTAGTACAAGTAAGACTTGGTACATGACCTTTTCCGTCGATTCACAAGGCCAGCTAAAGGTTGACGTTAGGATTTAGGCACTCCTAGATGCCTATAAATCTGATGAAACCTGCTCATTTACTATGCTTGAACGAGTTGATTTTTTTTATTTTAAATCTTGGGCTATGCTTTGTCCAGCAACTGTGATGGACGAGTGAAACCTATTAGCTTTTCTTTTAATTTAGAACATACTTGAGACTTTTTCTTATTTTTGATAGGCTTAGAAAGTTTTTTCTGCAAAAAGGTCCTCGTACAATATTTTGCTTTTGTTCAAAGCCTCATCAACTGTTGATTTCCGCTGTACGGGGTTGCTTATGAATTACATTTTCCTAAATGAGAGAAAACTGCGAATGCAGTAGTCAAGCTACTGGCGAAAGTACTTACTGCATCATAAGTATGTGCCTACTAGATACATATTTATAACAGCTGACCCGAGCGCCGTAGTTACAATGCGATTTTTGCTTAGTTCCACCAGTTATGATTTGCTCTCATTTTGTTAATTTTTTTTCCTGCCAAAGTTCTAGCCCTTAGGAAAAGCAAAACAGATGAATGTACAGCAACCCAAATGGTTCCATCCAATTCATCGAGATGATTTCTGTAAATGAGACCCAAAAAACATTATTATTAAGAAAGTTTTTGACATCTTGATTTTACAATATTTCAGCCCTTAAAAACTACCCTTTAGGGTTTGATCAAACTGATGCCGATGTTACTGGCACATCCCCAGCCAATGTATGATTTTTGAACTAAACTTTATGATGTGTTGTCCAGACGTTTTGGAGGAAAGCGTCGGACAATGGACCGAGACAGGCGGCTTTATTTATTTTATTTTATTTTTCTATTGTACTTATATTTCACTTTTGGAAATTACGTATCTTGAAACATAAACCAACAAATTTTGAGGAAGAGCTTGAAAATTGGTTTTTCTTGGTCGATTACAAATTAATGTTCATTATTGAAATGAATAAACCAACATTTTTGGATTGCCCGAATCCAGATATCAGTATGTCAAGGTACTTCTTCTCTGATATCTCTAAAACAATGAATTTGGATTGGTTGAATGATTGAAACCATTTACAAGATCCACCCTTAACATGAATGTATTTTAATGTGTGAAAGTTTTTGGGCTGGGAGTCTTGCGAAAATTTCCGTCACATTTTTGAAACGGGACTACCAATCAACAACCCATAGTTACGTTAAATTTATAATGATTTTCCAATAACAACTCATCCAACTAATGGTTTAATAGTATTGAAGGTGGTAACAAGGCAATCGCTGTTGGGATTTTATCTTACCACAGCTGCGACAACTGGCTCTTTCTGGTCACACAGTAGAGACATGTTTTGTTAATAGGAAAACGACAGGTTTATTCAAAGCCCAAAAACATACATGCTCAAATGTTTTTCTGTGCTAGCGGAGAAATTGTTATTTGGAGACTCTACAAAGAGAGAAGTTTAAGTTTAATTTTGCTTAGTTTGCTTTATACTTTCATTACAGAATAGTGAGATTTCTTATTACTACTTATAGAAGAGAAAGCTGTTTTCTAGTTTTAACATGGGTATGTCTTACCACTGGGGGTCAGCCATTTTCC
This sequence comes from Adelphocoris suturalis, assembly GCA_030762985.1. NCBI lineage: Eukaryota > Metazoa > Arthropoda > Insecta > Hemiptera > Miridae > Adelphocoris > Adelphocoris suturalis. The sequence continues at coordinate 18,376,418 of CM061046.1, forward strand.
TCGGCTTTTTACCAGCTTTTATTGTCATCAGTTCATGGACTTCCTCCATCATAGTTCACGATGATTCCAAAAATCAACGCGGCTTCTAAGTTCGTCCGCTAGTTCCCTAGAACTTGAGAAAAACGTTCTTTCTACATTTTTGTTGGATATTAACTTTAATACCTATTTTAGAAAGGTATTGATGAATTTGCACATGCTCTGAAGTTGAATATGCCTCTGCTAACTCTAATGTATTTTGAAGTTTTATTATCCTTGTATAATTGATTCTCTCATGTACTTGCTAGATCCTTTTCATCTAACTATTTATATATATGATTAAATTACATACGTATATATATATATATATACATTACACACACACACACACACAGGCAGTTATGCATATATATATATATATATATATATATATATATATATATATATATATATATATATATATATATATATATGTATATAAAATTATTATAATTTTATTTTATTTTATATTATTTTTTTTTTAAATAATATAAGCAGTTAGTGATTTTTTTAACTTGATGGTTTCTTGGACAAAGCTGTTGGGACCACATCGACCACATAGACCAATATTTTTATTTTGAGCTAATTTTCGGGCGGTTCGTTTTCTTGAGTAGAACTTACTTATTTTATAATAATTATTATCCCACTGTTTTCTTTTTTTTTTTACTTTTTCTTTACTTTGAGGAACCATCATTGGTGCCAGTTTTGTTCAACAACCTTACATCTTGTAATACAGGAGGGTGAACTTGTATTCCCCACACCTTTGGTAATTAGACACTGTACTGTCACAATGAACTTAGGTTTAGCTGTATTAAATCTAATAGTCTATATAAATAATAACTCTAGTCACTTTTACAAGGCAAACACTCGGACAATATCAAATTTATTGGAACCTCTCTCTTCCAACATAACCAGCTGATAATTATAATAATGTTAAACATTTGTTTATATCTAATAGTTCTGGCAACACTACAGACACAGAGTTCCTACTAGATATGATGAAGTTATGAATTTAGGTAATATTCCAAGCTAAGACATTCCCTCAGAGTGCTGGAAGGACTGAATGTTGCTGTAAAGTTGGTGCAAGCAGGTTTCGCTTTTGAACCATTACCATTTGTAAAACCAAAGTGCTCCCAATCTAACATTCAAGCTCCATTCTAGATATAACAGTTCGATAACCTAACCTAAGAAGCCTGTAGATTTAGGAAAAGCGACACACAAAATGAATGATTCTGATTGATCTCCAGACATATCAGTAATTCATATAAAAAGTCTGCCAAGTTGTGTTTGGCACGAAGCTTCCTCGCTTACCTATCATCTTCTTCCAACTATCATCCAAATTTAAGCGAACTCGAAACGACTAGAGAGTGAAAGATGGAACATGGTAGAATTTACGTTTGCGCATGCGCAGAGTGAGGTATTGAGTCAAGAACGATGAAACTTATAGGGGACTGTCTACGCCCTAACCCGCACATACCCTGAAAGTTTCATTCAAATTGGATGAAAACTGTGGAAAATAAGCTTGTTACAAGGATTTGCGGACACACGACAGACAGACACGGAACCAAAGTTGTTCAAAATGGACTAAAACGTAAAATGCGAGTGGAAATTTAGATTTTGGAAACCAAATTTTTTTTCTCCCAATAGTGAAAACCATCCTTCCGCTACCTTCAGGTAGACTCGGAAGCCATACGGTTATAGGCCACGACCGACTTTATAATAAAATTTCCCTGAAACTAAACCGTTACGCACTATGTATAGCTAACTAAATTATTTTAATAACTAGGGTGCCACACCAACCTAGCTAGCCAATTTCAAACTCTTCGCGAACTATTTGATATGCCACCAAAAAGAGGTCTACGCTGGGGCAAGTGTGCCAGACAAGCCGGCAACTGGGGTCTTTGACGCGATCACGTCCTAATTAGAAAGACAGGTGCTGCGCGGAGTTTTACATAAGCTCCCATTTTCACCGGCTAAGTGCTTCCAAGAAGACCGTTGGCCGGCGCCCAGCTTTCAGGTGCTCTTGAAATGCTCGATGTCACTGCCAAAATTTTTCATTGCAATAATCGCTATCTATCACGACAGCCTTTTTTCTTTTTAATTTTTTTTTTTCTTCACTAGAGTGGAGGGGCCAGTGAAACCTTAAGAGAAATTTCGACTTTGACAAGCAGTTAAGTTATGTTTTTTCGTTTGTTCATTCAAATTCGAATCTTACATCTATTGCTGCATCAAGATGTTATCAAACTGCTCAGTATTGAAAAAATCTCCCATTCAAGCCACAAACCATCATAAATTCGTTGTTTCGAAATAAATTTTTTGACCCAGTATTTTATTACCAAATTTTTAGTTGCATCTGTGATTGACACCCTACGGTTGACACAGCATTTCATCTGCAATAAATGATTCCGTGTACCGACTAACCATTTATTTAAACATTTTATAAATAAATTGAGAATTTGAACTTAGTTTTATTAATCTAAATTTTAAATTAAGATGAGTATTCATAAAGTCAAAGTTGTAAATATCTCCGGATGTTTCGTCACAAAATACTTAGGTGCAATGTTTTCTCAACACCATAGGAACAATACGTTTCTAATGGTGAACTAGCAGCTTGTGAGTTGCTATGTATTTATATAAATATAAAAAATAAATAACGAATGACAAGAACGAATAGAGATCCATATTGAAATCACTGAGGGTAGCATCAGTTTGAGGACTGATAATTGACATTGTTATTCTGTAATGTCATCTTTGATTATTTTCAAAATATGATAGCATAAATGCAATGTACACAAAAAACTGATTAGAAAAACCGTGGGAACAATCGAGTTTGAAAATGTGGAGAGCATGGTGAAGCGAAATAAAACAATAGTAACTCCTTAGCAAAATCCCAAGAAACAGCACCAAAGAAATGACAACATTAGGTTTTGTTGGGTAAAACTTCATCCAGATTTCACAATACCCCGCCTGAAACCTTTTCCCGCCTTTATACTTCACTGAGAAGGTATTTTGTATCAAAATTCAGAATAATCAGACCCGAAACACTATTATGATTTATTATTTAGAAAGCCGCCGGATTCCCCATTAAGTTGCTCGCTTCGCTCGAAAAGTGTAGCTGTGTACATGCAATGGTCTTTTACCCCCTATTCAGGTGCAATACAATTGAATCATGAAGGGGATGCTGCTCGCTTCGCCCGCAAACGGAAGGTCCCTAAGGTTATTTTTAACGCGTGTAGAGGATTTTCCCCTTTTTTCCCTGATTTACGGATTTTTCAGTTTTTCTACCCCCACCTCTCACAACCACCCCTTACTGAGCAGGGGTAGCGTAATTTCGATGCAGCCAATATTTTGCGCCAGAAATGGCTGGTCATATTAAAAAAATAATCGCGCGAATCGGTCAATCCGTTCAAAAGTTATGGAGGTACCCACATACAGGCACATTACTTTATTAATATAAGGAAGAAGATTTTTTTGTGGAGATGTCAATCACCTGTTCCGTGTCAAACACTGGTCCGTCCACCCTACAAGGAAGGGAGTATCTGGTTAGAGCTAAGAACGCTGACGTCAGTGGAAATCCTAAATTCTCTTTTTAGACTCTGGAGTCGGCTCGCGCTAAGCCACGCTTCACACTCTTTTTATTTCCCCTGTTGAATCGAAAACGGATGTTTTTTGTATGAAGCTGTGATCTACTTTCATATGAGTGGCTGTTGGTGTCGCTGATCAGCATATCCCCCTGAATGATTTTTGATAAATCATATTTCCGAGGAATGTCACGCTGATCAGGCATGTGAGTGAGCGAGCGCATGCAAGAAGGGTTGGCTGAAGATTCCAAATTAGGTCCATCTGTACCCAATTGAAAACTCTAAAGCATTTTACAGAGAATGTTAAGAGACCGTTAGCGATAAAATGATAATTTGAAAAAAAATACATAAATTGAATTAACGATGGTTGGATCTTATCGTCATTGTGGGTAAAATGAAAACATACCGCGAACGAGGTCATGCCCCCAAAAAAGGGTAATAACGGTTAATTTGATGTTTTCACTATTCTCAGGTGATTTTTGAGACTGTATTTACGTTCGATCTAAATTTCAAACCTGCTACACAACTAATCTTGGAAGTTTTTAACGACTTGTTGGTAGGGGTAAATGGTGAGGTCATTCCGATAAATCATGATTTTGATTTATTCGTTATTATTATAATTTTTTATTAATGAGAGAAAAATCAGGATTTTGGTTTGATGACGGATTGTTTTGGAGGAGGAAAGTTGGAAGGAGAAATGAACTGTACTGTACTTACACTGTTCTCTTCCAATTCAACTATATATTTTATTAGATTTATTAATAATTTTATTAATTTTATCAACTATATATTATAAGGTTTTTATTGTTATTTAATTTTCATATATATATATATATATATATATATATACAGCGGGGAATCATGATTGGGCCATCTAGCCAGTTCAGTTAAAATATAATATTCGCTCTTATAACCAAAATAATATATTATGCATACGGCATTTCCAATATTTTCTCCCTATAGCATTAAATTGTCACTAACTCCCTCATATTGCGAGTAAACTTAGTCCCTCGCAAATGAAAAAAATAACAGCTTTGGGGGACCCTCACATCTCAAACATTGACGATTTTATATATATATATATATTATATGGCTATAGCCAGTTCAGGAAATATAATGATAACAGCGGAGGATCTATTCGCTCTTCTAACCAAAATAATATAGAAACTGATTGGGCCATCTTTTAATGCATGCATTACTTTCCAATATGTTCTCCCTATAGCATTAAAATGTCACTAACTCCCTCATATTGCGAGTAAACATTAAAAAAAAAAATATATATATATATATATATATATATATATATATATATATATATATATATATAAGACACCATTGGAAAGAACGTTAAGTTTTCTATCGGAATAACGCTATATTATAATAATTATTTTAGGACAGTTAGCACGCGAAAAACAGATTGAAAACAAAACAAACTAAAAATTAAAAAGACTATTTTTTCTCAGGTCTTTGACTTCCAAAATTCAACAACATTTAGGGAGTGCTGCTATTACCAAAAACCGTCCCAAAATTCCGCTTTCTGTTTCAACTTTACTTTTATTCTACTAATATAAGCTGGGAAAGTTATGTTTTTTGTTTGCTTGTTTGTTGAAAATACGCTTCACGAACTAACAAGCTCGAGGACGGTTTCCACGTCATTTTTCTTGCTGAATCGAATGGTAACAGTGTTTTGGATCTATCCAACGATTATTATCGAGTTTTACACGTTAACAAATTGTTTTTCCCCTAAAAACACATCAAATTGAACATAAGAAGTAAACGAGAAACTAATAAGTATTTTGCATCGTTAGATGATATACCCTATAAATATGTAGTACATTTATTTATGTTAGTCTTACTTATCAACATTACAAAAAAAGTAATAATACAACCTTTGCGATCAAATATATTCAAAATACAAGAATCAGTCAAGGTTATAAGTTCCAATTAACTTGTTTACTACGGACGCAGTGTAGGGTGAATTCATAAAGAAAATCTTTCTTCTCTTTCGAATCACAAAGAGAACCAATTTGTGTGGAGTCTACCATCCAAGAAACAAAATTGAATTTCGACGTTTTTTTCTTTTTTCTTTCTTTTTTTTTTGTGAACGATATTGGTTCTGTTCATTCTTACATGTACGTACCAATGTGATTTATAATCAACATCATTCAAAGGTTCAAATGTTTGCAGATTCTGATGGTACCTTCCACGGTTAAAATTGTCAATTTATCTGTCAGTTTATTTTTCCATAATATAACACAGCTGAAATTAAACTTCGTGGAATTTCGGACGAATTGTCGAAGAAGCTCTCTTTCTTCCTATGATATAACATACAGGCAATTTTAGGTAATACACAGCAATTTGTGCTACGTAAGGTGGCCTCGTACCTTGTCATTTTTACCCTGCAGTCCGACAAAGAATTCAATTCAAATTTCAACAATGAAGTTTCATCTTGTACTTATTAATTTTCAACAAAGTGTCCCCTCAACGTAACACAATCAATATAACCTTAGTTGAGTTGAAACTCTTCCTGACAAACATAGCTGCAGTTAATCTACAGTTTGGAATATCTGTTTTTGAAGATCAACCTTTACGAATAAAAACTGGTCGGCTCAACCGACCAAAATCCTTTTCGTATCGTTCAATTTAGTATCAAAATTTCATTACCCGTGAATCCACCCCACCACATTTGACGTGAAAAGTTCGACGCATTTCTTGTTTTTCCTTTTAAGCATTGCTTACTTGGGCAACATCGTTATTTCTCGATGAAGGAGTACCTAATATAGATCTAGAGGATTGCAATATAACCTAAAACTATCCGCGGAGCTTATGTGTCAGTTTGTGCCCACCCTCATGGAAATCGGTGGAAAAGTTTGGTCATTTAGAGCTGACAAACAAACTAATTTCCTATTTATTATCTATATATAGGGATGTAAAACGAAAAACCACTTAAAAAATCATCAAAAGCAACGTCGTAAAAACCTACAAATACTATGTAAGGTGGCTTCGTACCGTGGCATTTTTATCCAGCAGTTCCAAAAAAGAATTCTATTCAAATTTCAGTAATGAAGTTTCAACTTTCACCTAGTTGACCTTTCTACCAAGCGTCCTCTCAATTTAACCTTAGTTACGTTAAAACCATTTCCGACCAACATTGCTGTTGTTAATAAGGTGTTTCGCGTATCCATTTTTCAAGTCTATCTTTACGAATAAAAACTTTTCAGCACAACCCATCGAAATCGTTTCAGTATTGTTGAATTTGCTATCGAAAGTTCTCTACGTGTTAACCCACGACGCTTGTCTGGTTTTTCCCCAATTAAGTACAAAGTTTGTTAATCGGGCGACGCGACGCCGTCAGGTAAAGCTCAGTTCGACGATAAGGAGTCGGTTTGGGGGAGATTCCGATAGCCAATCATCGTCCCAGGAGTGCGAGGAATGAGTTGGAAAAAGTTGAATTCTAGTCCCGTGCATGAAAGACAGGAAACATACATTAATTTTGGTTTATTACTTTCAATAATAAAACTTTTGTAATCGTCCAGGCAAAATAAATCATTCACCCCACCCGCTCCCACCGCCATTTTGGTTTTCATTTCAAGATCCGTAGAATCCAAAAATCGAATTTAAAACATATTGGAAAGTAATGCATGTATCACAGGAATTTCCGTATTTAAAAGGATTCTATACAATTTCGGTGAGAATTAAAATAAGAGAAAAAAATATCACGATTTCTGGTAAATAACCTTCCCCCCTTCAGCCCCCGCCACTGATGATTTGATGATTCTCCATCATTAAACTCCCGTCACGATTTATCAGTATTACCTGCTACATTCACCCTCTTCCATAATGAAATCTGAAACTTCTGAAATATTTTCCAAAAGTAGACCAAATTAATAGCAGCACAAAAAAAGAATCACGAAAATCTGACGAGATTAGTTAAAACATTATGATTTATCCGTATTAACCCCTCCATTGAAATTGAAAACCCCTAGGTACATTTATATTGAATTCGTAATGGGGAAAAAATTAGAATCACGAAAATCTGTCGAGATTTGTAGCTTGGACGGCGCTTGAAAGAATCTGTAATTATCTTCTCCATCCCGCTTCAACAGCGAATTCAAAATTCCCAAGGTTCGAAGCACAAGAAGTCTAAAATTGGAGTCGAGCCAAACATTAATGACGAAAATCGGTTGAGAATTGAAGCCGGGGTTGCGTCGACAAAATTTGTCGCAAATAACCGCGTTTTTTCATCTTTATTCCCTCCATTCTTCCTCTTCCATCACCGGGTTCGAGATTTCCTAGGTTTGTTGCACAACTAGACTAAAATTGGGATCGAACAATGAAAGAATCTCAAAAACCGGTTGAGAATTGTGGTCTGCTCGACAAAATTTTGTTTTCGTTTTTACAAAACTCCCCTCAAAGGCGGAGGGGGCACACCACTAAACTGAAAAATAAACAAATCAATAAAAAGTGGGGAGAACGCCCAGGTTTAGCAGACGCTGGCTCAAGTGATAAGGGAAGTTGCAGGATGAGGAGGAAGAATAGGATGAAAAAAAGAGCTAAAAAAAAAAAAAAAAAAAAAAAAAAAAAAAAAAATCACAGATATACACCTATAGTTTTTTCACCGATTCGGTCTTAGAATGGTCTGAAACGGATTTAAATGCGGTTACTATTTTTCTCACGCGTGGGTTGTCCCCCATCCCCTTGGATCAATTTCAATAGGCGTCTCTCTCATGAACGAATCCTTGCCTATAAGAACTATCTTTGGAGGTACGCCCTTAAAAATCCGTCCGTCCGCCGTCCAGAGCTTTTCTCCAAACATACTAGGCCAAACTTCATGAAACTTGGGTTAAAAATCACATTAGGGGTCTAAATGATCCTAGAAGCTCGGCATCAATTTGTATCAACCCTAAAAAGTAGTATCAAATATTCAACAATTGAGATGTCAAACACTTTCAAGGTAACGGTAATCTAGTCATTGATAATAGAGAGTTTTTGTACTTCTCGTATTCATTTTCTCGTATACGAAAATGGCCTTTCCGAAACGAGAAGAGGTTTTCGTAACGTGGAAACGCTTTTCGGAACGGGAAGAGTCAGCTTTACTCGTGCTCAGCTTTTTCGGAATCGTAATTACGAGACGAAAACTTGACCTTCCTCTAGGATAACACTCTAGAATAACTTAGCAACTATCATGCAGTTGGCATGGATACACATACACACCCGACAAAATCGCCTGAATTTTCCCCGTGCCGTCTTTTGTTGTTGGTTTAACCTTCGTATTTGTCTTTCTTTCGTGTTTTTTCCCCGCACCTCAACCAGAAAGGTCATTAGCGGCATTTTGTTCTTGCTTTTGAAGTTTTATCAAAGATTTCAGCTTTAACATTTTCAAGGTTCATTTCTGTTTCAAGATTTCGTTTCAAGGTTCATTTTACACGTTTTAAAGATTTGTGTTCTTCATGGCAGAATCGTTTTCATATGATGTAGAGGTAAGAGATTTCTTAATTTATGTTATATTTTGGAAATTGTCTACTGTGACAATTGAGTTTTGAGCAGTGATTCACTACAAGAGTCACGTTAACGTCTCTGTAAGAGTTCTCTTCCTCTCGGGCTTACGAAAACGCTACGAGAAATCGATGCAAAAAGGTTAGCATTCATCGTGCTCGCTCTAACAGCTTGTTTTCGTGTTTACGAAAAATACCAATATGAGAAATACAAAAACTCTATAATTATAGTCCCAAAAAAATCTATTAAAACCATCCGCAGCGGTGTGTTCGCTTTCCATAAAGGCTTAGAACTTCGATAAAACACCTTTGGATTTCTAACCGCGAGACAATAGAGAAATCATACGCTGCTAGCGAATCTGTTGATTAGCCTATTGATCTCTAAACACCATCAATGATAGCTAGACAGTGGGACCGGAAGATATAGAAATTGCCTTGTAAATATCAGACCAATATGGACTTACTCATGTGGACTGTGGGGAGCAGCTGCAACATGTCACATTAATAAAATCCAAGTGTTGCAAAACCGGGTATTGCGCATGATAACTGGAGCGGACTGGTTTGTGCGAAATTCAGTTCTCCACAATGATCTTGGAATCCCGATGGTGAAGACTGTGATCAAGGACACTGATATTATTTCAATTGATCTCTAAACACCATCAATGATAACGGATTTCAACGGAATTATCAGGTGATAGAGTTACAATGAAATTTATTCTAAATTTGCGATATTGCATATAGATTCATCTTCCAGGTTTTTACAAACAAAACCATTTAACTGCTTTCCACCCCGATTCTGTATTTGTCAATTTCTGTCAGTCTTGATAAGTCGAGATGCATGGGGACATGGAGGAAGATATAACTAAGTCTGTAGGTAATTATGGGTTAAGATGGAAATGCCCGATTTTGTTACTGTTGTTTACTGATAGTGCAATTAATTTACATTATTGTGGTCTTTTTTTCTTACCTCGCTACTTCCTGTAAACGAGAACATCTATGCAAAATGCATTAATAATATTTTATTTATGTAAATTTATATCCGATTTAATTACAAGGTTAGAAATAGCACGTGGTTGCGTGGGAACCAAATTCACAACTGCACCCACATCTGTACATTTTATTCTACACGCTGGAACCATGTTACGATCACGTTGGTTATTCAAATAGCTGATGTATCTTGGCAATTTTTTCATTTCCCTCACCAATCTGAAATTCTTAGTTTGCTTATCATTAGGCATAACTACTGATCATTATGAATCTGGTTTTACCGAAATTATAGTAGAATGAGAGTTATGCAACTAAAAACGTGGCGACCAGCAGTCTGCCTGTTTGTGGACTGACAAAATAGTAAACAACTTCAACAAATGTCAAGTGTGACATTTGAGCAGTGGGTGAAAAACATCGTAAAATGAACGAGGAGAGGGAACACGTGTTGTTAGCATGGCATCAACTTCGTCCTTGCACCATCCTAATTCACTTGAAGATGATCCTTACGCAACACGTCTAGAAAACTGAGTAAATACATTATTTTTCAATCAACTTGAAGACATCAGTATGTTGCTTCCTATTGTTTCAGAAATTGAAAGGTTCGAGTGGAGATAGCTAATGGGCGTGTGCGTATTCAGAGACGCATGCACAAAAAATGATGTCTTGATAAATTTTGTGTTTCATTTCTCCAACAGACGATGAGTAAAGTAGAGGTATTTCATCTTCCTTAACCACGCTTTTGTGGAATGCACACAAAACGTGGAACAATGGGCCAAGAGCGGTGAAAACTGTTGAAAACTTCGTACCTTTGAGATAAGAAAGATTTGGGTTGAAACTAGTCTTTAATATATAGATTCGAACTTTAAGCATTGTGAACAATTTTTGTGTGATTTGTCCACAATCAAAGTTGTTTAAGCATAATAAACTGTTGATAAATCGACCAAAAAGAAGTGCCATGTAAGGAATTGGGCACAGAATGTAGAAAATGCTAGAAAAATTCTGTTATTAGCAGATGGATAAGAACGAAATGGACATCTTCCTTGAAATTAGCCGTTTTTTACTTCTCAAAACACAAAACACTAGCTTGCTTCGCTCTCCGTTTTTTCGAACTTTAAACTCTTAAAATGTGTGTGTGGCCAGCCACCCCTAAGTGGGATTGATTAAAAAGTTAATGTTGGTAGAACCCACTCAGCAAACACTTTTCGAGCAGAAATTCTTATTTTAACCGAAATCCAGTTTTACTATATTGTTATTAGATAACTTTGGTGTGAGTTTCTTTAGAATTTCAGTAGTTGTTAAACTCCTTTCAATTTCCTTTTGATTCTTCCTCCCACATTAAAAATTCACGAATGATCTAATCAAATAACAAGTACTTTTTTATCTCGATTGAAGTAAAAGGTCCATTAACACGCTATTTTTCTCCCTGACGAACGTATTCACGCAATGGCATTGGAAAAACACTGTTAACTTGTCAAATATTTATTGGTAACTGGTGATATGTCTCATGATATTGAAAACCAATGGTTTAATTTCCTTGCGATCAAAATTGTAACCCATAGCCTCCAAACTTGTAAGTTCCCTCAGCTAAATAAGTTGGAGTCGGTTTTTATACATTATGAAACTTATTCCTTGTAGGAAGTAGAGAGTAAAAAGGAGGAGCGAATATTTTAGATCTTATTAAAATCTTGAAACTCCAAAATTTTGCTATTATTCAGCCATCCTTATATATAATAATGAAAATAATAAATTAAAAAATAAATAAAAATTACCAGCTTCATACATCACACTTTGAAAAGAAAGTGCATTCCATTTCATTTTGGTTGAATGACATCGAAAACAGCTCAGACAAATGTATTTTGTACGTTTTTAAATGTGTACGGTAGCCTACTGTCCTACTACCAGCTGAGCTCACTGGTTCTCATGAAATGCTATAGCCAGCTCGTAACAATAACATATTTGCTACACACTAGGCCAGGGAAAGTACATACTCGATAAAATTGAGATTTTCGAGCTTTTGGCCCACTAGGTATGTGTGGGCCGAATCCAAAATAAATTATACCCACTAGTTTCATTTCATGGAATAACATGAATCTTGAGCATATTGTAGGATGTACCTATGTTCTTGAAAATGTAATCAGTAAGAAGATATCTTCACTATTCAATACTTATATTGCCATGACGAAGAGAAAATGGGTATACATTGTGGGCTCCGAACATGAAAAACTCGAGCTAGAGCGCAGCACGTAAACAAGGACTCTTCCGATTTGCTCTTCTTATGTAGCCGATAAGGGCAGTCGTGGCTGATGCTAACTACTTGTTTTTATTTAGTAGCCGGGTTTTGTTTCTGTTTCTTTATCATTATAATTTATTTGTATTGATCATGTAATTCTCATTTCTGACAAGTATTGATGAGATTGATGGTGCGGGGAACGAATTATAGAGCGAAAAGGGGTGACGCAAGGTATCAACAAGGGGAAACTTAGGTCCTTCGCACCCTAGCGCTCCTAGCGGCGGACCTTCACATATTTTGTTCGGGGAAGAAGTTTGTCCCAAAAACTGTTATACCCGATAGTTAGACTTGATAGTTTCTCCAATAAACAAGATCAGTACTGGGGGGTTTTCTAGTGCGCTGAATACGAATCTGAAGTCAAAAGTGTGAAAATCCAACACATGAAAGTCCCTCATGAGAGTTACGATTTAATGACCGACTAGTTGGTAGGAGGCTTTAAGGTAACATCAGATCTGGCTACATAGGGTTCTCCTCCAGTCTGGGATTTATTGGGTTAGATGATACACTCACATTCAAACATCGCCAAGTAATTGTTGCCAATCAAGAACAAATGGGGTTTTTGAATAGACTAACATTCTCAAAAACAATGGGTCTATGACATCATTTACACTCACCCGGCTGCCATGAAGTCCACCATGACAACATATGATATCATCCGTCTTGAGTGGGTTAAGACTGTACATTGTAATAGATAAAGAAAACTTTTGGAGTTTCTATTATTAGTTTGTATCAAAATATTATGTTTGAGGGTTGGATTGACAAAAAGCGTGACTCAGTAAAAATGATACTGATGGAGTATAATTTATTGTTTTATATGAATACTAAGACCTTTATTATATTCTAAATATGAATTGAAACCTGATTAACCGTGCAGTATTTTGTTACCTTATCTACACTAATTCGTTTCCGTCCGCTCCCAAATATCTATCAATTTGATTCCACATTTGATTGATCCCCCCCCCCCCCCTTCTCATCCGCCCATGCTCTTGAATCACACAGAAACTATTCAACGTGCATCTCAATCAAATTGTCAGGTATGTAGATTAATCGCGATCTAATCAATGGTAGCCTCCGAGATAGGTAATTGTCAGATTCACAAATTAGCAATATCCCAATCACCAATAGCCCGATTCACTCTAGTTTATAATTGTTATAATTTAAGATAGATGACATTAAAACTGAGTTACTGTACAAAAGCCCTCACCAGCGTTCTTTCTGATGATTTCATCTGTTTTATTGAATTGGTTGTTCCTACAATAGTACCTACCCAAATGATATTCAAATTACATCGCAACTAGCGGACCCACGTCCGTTGATAACATTCCTCAGCATTTTGACAAAATTGGAATCTACTTTTGATATTAGAATAGCTATTTTCCATCCTCAGTCAATAAATTACAAATTAGTACAAAAAATTGGAAATTTTGGCGGCGCAAAGTTTGGATACTCGAAGTTTCCAAGGAATGTCTCAGATAATTTGAATCAAAACTAACAAAATATTAATAGTAGTTTATACTTGGGAAACCAACGGAAATCATCTGGTGGCACAGTTATTTTTATAGTGCAGGTAGTACATTATTTATTCGACTTTCATCTGAGTAAAGAGTTAAGAACATGTTTTTCAAATAAAAAATTACCATTCTTATCCAATTATAGTACGGGAACCATGCGTCGTATTTGAGAACAACACTATACGAGTATAGTCATTTTGACCAACGTATAATACGCGGTTTGAACGGGATCATCTCTGCGCTCTGCAACATTTGTGATCTATTTTCGTTTAGTGTAAGCCTGTTTAAGCGTTATTCTGAAATGGCGTCGGGTTACTCAAAATGATTCTATAAATTCCATAATTCATATCTCGAGACCTGAATAGTGTTATCCAAACTTGTCTTGATACGGCCTTTATTCGCTAGCCAATAATCCACATTCCAGTTCTCGTCTATTGAGGATGTTTTCAAGTTAAATTATCAATTTATTGATGCCTCGAAAATCGATTAAGCTTTAATAGACATGGCCGAATGATGAAATATTAGTTTTGCTATAAACTAACCGGCACGTGTTAAATGACTATTGTCGAAGATTAAACGTAATTACGCCTAAAATTAATAGAGCCAGATACCATTTCGCTAATGTCGTTTCCATTATTATTAAACGCCAACAGCTCGTCTCTCTGGAATAACCTCAAAACTGCGATAAACGGCCCGACAACACGTCTGGAACCCCAACCAAAATGGAATTAATAATTGATCAAAAATTGGAACAAGGTCACCTTAGGTGGTTGGTGTGTGTGCAAATATTATTGAGTCTACTGAATTAGGTTTTATGGGTGCCGTCGGCCTTATCAACATTTCGAGAAACCAGGTCGCTCTATGTGATAAATGCGTACAAGATATATGGAGCCCAATTTTCGTATTTTTCGCTTCTCCGGCGACGTAAACAAGTTGTTGACTTCTTCAGCTCACTTCTGAAACTGTTCTGCAATTAAGAGTCTACTATAATTAGAAGGGCACGTTTTTGGGAAAACAAATACAACGCCATAGTTTTAGTACCTACTTAAAATGACTGAGATAATGATTAGCCGTCACTTGCGCCAAGACAGGCACTGATATTGATCGTTGATCGCTATTCAACAATAAACTGAGCCCCTATTTTCTTAGCATTTTAGTTGTATATTTGAGTAAGATGAGGGGTCTTAAACTTACTCGTAGTACACGTAAGGATGCTTCATATTTGAAAGAAATACATACCTATGACTTACCTTACCACTACTATAAAGTCATGGTCATGGTGTCTTGTTTTCTTTTCTCAAAACCTCATTGATTGGCTCCTGCCAACAGCAGCCTATTCATAATGATAGTTGCAATGGCAAAGTAAAGAATTCACTGGCATAAACAGGCTAAAAACAACCGCATCACTATCAATGGTCTCTGCACACATCTCAGTGATTATGCAGACCCTGGCATTGAAAGTTATGCGGCTGTGCCTGAAACTTGGGTGCCAAACTGCTCAACTATTGATAGTGTGGCCAGATCAGCTGTGGGTCAAAACGAAACTTGGGCATCCAAGGACATTTAGTGCGTTTACAGTCTCCTCCCAGGTTGCATGATGGTGACAAGGAATTTTAAGGTTATTTATTTATTTAATGTATTTGAACATGTATGTTCCTTACATTCGAGTATGCTTAAAAAATGCCAATGTGATAAGACCACCTTAAATGCTTATTAAGGAGTACTCCTCAGTAAATACGTCATGTACTCGCTTATGTACAGGTCAAGAGCAATTTTCGTCATAGCAGCAGTCGTCCACATGCGCACTGATCGCATACTCTACAGGCATACAAAACAAGAATTAATAAAAAGTATTTAAGTCCTATTAAAAACCTTCAAATGGCAATCAGTTCATGAAAACCCTAAGAAAGATATTAAATCATAAGAAACGCTTGCATACGTGTCTGCAACACATTGGGACATTTTATGTCTTCAGTTGCAGACTCGTATGTGTTGCAGACTTGTATGCAAGCTCTAAGAGCCACTCAGCTGATCCGGACCCTGGGCATCGTCAAATTATTGTCCTAAAGAGGTTACATACAAAATTTCAGCTTCCTAGAGTGTAGAACATAGAAATTAGCTATAAGAGCCACTCATCTGATCCGGACCCTGGGCATCGTCAAGTAAATGTCCGAAAGAGGCTCCATACGAAGTTAAACTGCCTAGTGTGTAAAGTATAGAAATTACCTATTAAAATGATTTAACCACCACTTCACAAAACAAACCATTCTCGCAATATTCGGATCACCTCCTATGAATCAAATCATCGAAACACCAGCTCAATGAAATCATCAGTAATTAACAAGCGGTTGCAATCATGTTCAAAATATCAATTATTGAGAATGATCATCTGAGTGTACACAATTATTCAAATATCCATGCTCATAACTCAGCTTGTTGGCCAGGCACTTCGCAGCATAATATGGTTGGATAAATCGAGATCTTTCGAACGAATGGTCTACGAATTTTGTGGGATGAAAAACGACGAAGTACCATTTCCCTAGCAACGACTCGGTTGTAAGCTTAACGCTTTTGGTTAACGCTTTTTTCGTTAATGTGCCAAAGTAAAGACATAAACGCTGCAAATTATTACATAATGGTTTATTATTTCTGTATCAGATAGCCATCTATAGTAACCAGCGTGCTCTGGGGCTTACGCCAGTCTCTTTTCTAGTATCCACCTCTGTTCTCGCGTTACAGGCTGCGATCCCGACGGGGAGCAAATGGATGATCGTACAGCCACCCGAGTGGTCTCATTCAATCAACGGAGCTAATTTCTATAGGAATCAAACTAAAACCGTGGGTACACTGGATTCCAAAAGCATCTGGGACCTATCCCAGTCGATTCTGTGTCCAAAATTACTTGGGTGACGACACCCGACTTACCTATGGCAAAAATATAAGTAAACAGCTATTCATCCAGAGGGTTCAGACTCCAACCTGCCCATGTAATGCAATTTTAATTTATAAACGATTTGCTTCGAACTATCTAAGAAGATTTTGGGAAGAAGAAGAACGAAGGATTTTAGATGGGCTGGATCAATTATTTTTGTAACATACTATAGTATGATATAATATACTAAATATACTAGTGTGTTCAAGGTAGGTTAAATGTTATATGGGGTAAAAGTAATAAAATATAATATAAAATATATATTATATCCGTTCCGATACGCCCCTGACGCCTTTCTGCTACTCACCCCCCTCAGGTTGGCGCGGCTTATTATATGGGTGTAACACGTAAAAGTAATAAATATCCATTCTCCTACACCCCTCTGCTACGCCCCTGGTCACCCCAGCCCCCACAAGGTTGCGGCGCGGCGCCTCCTCTCACTCCACCCCCCGCTCACCCCCCTCACCCCCCTCACCACCCACCGTGACCCCCTGCCAAGCGTGCCAGGCGTGCGCGCGTGCGTGAGTCTAACACTCAAAGCCTCGAATAAGACACTTTTTCGCCCGTTTTTGGCCCGTAGCATCTATGCGAGAAAAGCGATCGGGATGGTTAAACGTTAGGACCAACTAGACCCCAAATGGAGTCTACGTGCTAAAGAACGGGTTTTTAAGTGAATCCTTAGGCATTTTATGGCCCGGACGGCAAACAGCGGACGGCGGACGGACATTTCAAATTTGGATTCAACGCACCTTGAAACGTAAAGTGACAAAGTTTGAGGGGGGGTTTTAAAAATGTTTTGCTATACGATCACATAGGCTTATTATTGGAAATAATAAACCAAAAATGTCAAAATAGATTAAAAAACCGGTACAGCCTTTAGGGTTATCATCATAACTTTTTTGGTACGTGGTTAAGAAGGCAAATATGGAAGCTAGCGAAAGTGCGAGCGTGAAAGGGTGTCATTTTTCTGATTTGCGATCTTTGCTTATCTGATCATCTGCTTCAATCGATCGTGATGACCCTTAATTAGCAAGCTTATTTTCCTTGCCCTTGCCACTTTCAGTAGGGGCCACTACCCTTAGTTTTCGTCATGGTAATTATTGATTATTATTCCAGCCCCCCCCCCCCCCCCCCCACATCACGACATCATTGGTTATTAATGATATTCTCTCTAATAGCCATATCAAAGAGATGCGTATCTTACAAGCTTGAAAAATACAGACCATGGCTGTCCCATCTAGTCTCCGGTTGGAAAATTCGCATTCAAGTTGAGTTGGAAAAACGTTCGTCTCTTGCCACCTTCAGATGCCAGTGAACATCCCTTCTGCATCATTCATAGTCATTAGCCCATCAAAGACTCAGTTTTAAGCTGCAGCATCGAATGTTCTATCAAAAATAAATTACGCTTAGGCTTAAAAATGGAAAAATTCATTTACAGGATTCCCCTCGAGATTCCGGAAATGAAATTCGGAAAGAAGAGGCTGGGGGATAGGTCAGCCGGTTAGGAACTTCTATGGTTAGATAAAATGAAATGAACATTAAAGAGCTGTGGTAACTGACTTGGTTTCGATTTTTCGGATCCAAAAGCTCCATTTGCAGCCCACAAGCTGAAGTAGAAGTTGCAAAATGTCCAAGTTTTTACAGTAAAAATCCATAGCTAATAAGTGAAGGTTTCTTCAATAACAGAGGCGGTTTCGCAATTCGGAATCTCATTATTTTTGCATTGGTGGAGCTTTTTTTCTTGGGGCCTTTTGAATTCTGTTAAAATACGATAACTGACAAACGTTCTGTTGAAAGATATGAAGGGGGATTTTTGACGTTTTCTTGACTTTCCTAAGCGGTGAGATCGAAATTATCTTTAGTAGGCTTATTGAAATGTTGAATGATAAGATTATACAAATTTAATTCAAAAATTTATATCGATGTGAGGAAGAGCTTGAGTACCTACGTCACCTAAAATCAAATTATGATCCACAACCATACGTTGAAGATGATCCAGAATTAGAAATTATTAATACACTTGAGATTGAGTCAAAGATCACGTATCTACTAGGTATTTGTAAATCGGACTGGTTAATGTGCTCTGAAGGTTTCAACTTGAAAAAGCATGTAATACTGCAAATTATTGAACAATAAATTGGAGAAATTCTATCGGTCTTTTCTGGGATTTGTAGAAAAATATTTGCATTGTGAAGAACCAAGTGCATAGGAAGGTTCCAGGCTGCATTGAAATCTAAAAAGATTACCTATACCTAAAAGTACCGTCATAATGCTTGTGACAGAACGGAATTCGGAAGTAAAAATGGTTTCTTATGACTTTAATGCGGAGTGGTAAAGTAGAACTCGCCGCTTAGGAAGACGTCATGCTCCCTGTCATGCCTTTCAACACATCGTTTGCTAATTATCGTATTAACAGAGCTCATTAACTCCCAAGACCAAAAACTCCACCAATTCAAAACTAATGAGACTCCGTAGTGCGAAACCGACTGTTGTTGTTCGAACCTTCACTGCTTAACCATGGTTTTTCACTCAAACAACCAGGTGCTAAAATTGAGAACAGCTCTCTCGCATAGGACTAAAATGACTGTGAATAGAGTTCTTTCAATCAATAATAAGATTTTCCACTCCAAAACTATTAGAAGGTTATTAAAAATTAAAAAGTAAAAAATAAAAAAAAAAAAATGTAAAAAAAGTATCTCTTTCTGGCAAACTTGATTTCTGTGCTGAAAATGGAGCTTTTGGATCAGACGATTTGAAACTAAGTCAAATATTAGTTCTTTGTTAATTTAATTTTGATTTAGTATTAGAGATTCCTAATCGGCTGACTAATCCCCCTGGCTATTCTTTCCAACACAACCTGTAATGTTAACACTTCATTTTTGGTGCCGAAGATCACTTATCTCCTTCAGCCCAGCACAAATGTACACAGAAGATACAAGGTTCACAACGCACAATCTGCATTAGGTAAAACCAGGGGTTCAAATGCTTCCATCAGAAATGATTGATGATATCCTTGGTGATAAGTTCTGAAGAAACCAATATCTTCATCCATTTTGAATAGTGGAAGTCGTATTTAAGGAGTCTAAAGGCAATCCTGCCTAGTGGTCTTTCTCTCTGGATTCAACAACCTGGGAGAAGACTGTATTCACAGTCACTGTCCTTGGATATGCCTTTGTTTTGACCCACAGGTAACCTAGTCACTCAATCAATTGAGAAGTTTGTTACCCGAGGTTTTGGCATAGCCGCATAACTCCCAATGGCAAGGGTCTGTATAACCGGGCTGAGATGTATAAAGAGACCATTGACAGTGAATCGGTTGTTTTTAGCCTCTAACTATTCCATTGGCTTTCATCGATCAACGCAGTTAGGCTGCTACCGACATGGACCACTCAATGAGTTTTAGTAGCCAGCAGATCAGAACACTAAAAGACTATGACCATGACTGACTTCACAGAAGAGGAAAGAAGGTTACATGTAAGTAGTAGCAGTGATACCAGACCCTCTGTTAGCTTCTTGACATATTTCGCCGTCTCATAGAGCGATTTCATTGAGCTTTTAGTAAAACCTGGGTTGTACCATAAAACTAGGAGACCCATGTCATGCTTTTCATTCACCGATTTCGTGAGGCATTTCGCGAAACATAATTATCACATCTGCTGCTTCTACCTGAGATTGAAAACATACCTAATGTCTAAGAACTTGTATTTCAAAAAATGCATATAATGATGCTGCTCGATAGTATATCATATTCAAGAATTCTATTTTTTTCTTCTTTTTTAAGCAACATAAAATGAGGTTTTTGAAGTCCTGCAGAGAATACTTCTGTGGTAACTAAATTGAATTTTATGAATAATTTATTGAGGGCTGATGGTTAACAATGCAAGTTTAGGTGTGGGGACAATCGTGGTTTCTACTACTACATAGATTTTCATACGCAGGCATTCGGTGAGGGGGGAATATGTTTGGAAGTTCATGGAGCAAGAGGCTCCTTATTTACAGTTGCATGATTTGAACCGTATTCGGTACTAGCGATAATACCCCATCACCACTATCACTACCACTGGTCAGTTAGGTGTCAGAAATTGAGAAATTACTTCGGTTCACCAAAATAAGGGCGATCCATCTCCCCTAAGAACGGTGTTTAGCACTAGAACGGTCTACGCCCTAACATTAGCGACATGATCAAGTTTAGCATTCACGGGAATCTCGCTTTATTATTTTAAGGACTGCCGCCCTGTAACGCACGTACGGCCGTAACTTCAAAAGAGATCACGCCGGCCGGCGATTCGTTTTGACGTTTTCCGGTTCTTTCACTCTGGTAACACTCAGTTGGCTCGAGTTCAGACGTTGTGCAACTCCTCCAAGGTGAAGCCCAAGCCGTTAACCTCTTTCCTAAGCTTTTAACGAGTATCTGTGGCTCCACATGGAGCTGGATGTAGAATTGGAAATATAATTTGAGGTTGTAAGTTCTCAACTGATGCTGGTTACTAGCGAATAAATATGTCGTAATACTCCAAAAATCATCGTTTAGACTTGTCTCTTCTTAACCGTAATAGTGAAAAGTGGGGATGAAACAGTTCAGCTAGGTATATCAAGCTATCTCAAATTTTCGAATGATGGGATTTCTTGTGTAGGTCTGCATACAATGTCTACATACTCATGCACTGTAAAGGCACACAGCTAAACGCAAGACAGTTTTTTAGACAACATTTTTGGTTCTGAGTCTAACTACACAATGCATTATTTTAAGGTTGAAAAAAAACTCGCAGTTCATGTTTTAGACCAGTCTGCATAACTTTGGAATCCTGAGTGTGTTTGTATGTTATTAGTTTTTCCTTTTTATTTAAAGATGAATATCTTCCTTTGAGAGGAATTTTATAGAAATGAATGAATTGAAAAAAGTGTCTATTTGTTCGCAATTCTCAGCAATATACTTGATCCATTCTGAACAACTTTCAGGGCCGCCACATCTCCAAGTCGGGCCCGGGACCAGATTCTGGCCACGGGCCTCCCCCCCCCCCCCCTTTTTTTTTTTTTTTTTTTTTTTTGTCGCGCCACTTTTACTAGAGATGGCTATGATAATTGTAAAAAAAAAAAAAAAAAAAAAAAAAACTATTAAACCTTCTCTAACCAAACGAAAAATCATTTACAGTTCCTACCAAGGTTCAATAAGAACACTTGAGGGGCTGAACTCTTTTCAACATTTAATCAAAAGTTAAGTGTAACTTAAGAATTGAAAATTTAAGTATTCATACTCTAGTAATTACCAACCAATTACAAAACCATAAAAATGCCATAAATTACCTTGAAACAAAAATTCTATATCCAATCAGTCATAGGATTATTTTAACTACTTTAAATACAATTGTTTGTGAATATAGGGCGTATTCAGAGAAGTTCCAATTTACCCATTCCTCAATTGGACGATTGTGGCGGAAATTATTATTGACTAAATTTCATATAATCATTAACCAACACATACAATTAACTTTATTTTAATGTTATGGACGGATTAAAAAGGAAAGTCTCTGTATACTAGATGGCTGAAGGAATTAATTGAAACAATGATTATTTTTGAAAGAATACAGTTATTAATTTTGGAGAAAAAAAATAAAAATCTACAAAAATATAATTGTTTTATTACAGTTTATCAACTTATACTGAAGCTATGTAATAAAGAATTAGATTTTTAACAACAAAAGATACAAGAATTATTTAGTGAAAAACTATCAAAAATATGAATTATTAAAATGAGAAATTTGTTTTGTTGAGTTACAATAGCATTCTGTAATTGTAATTATAATTGTGGACAACTTTTTAAATATAGAAAACTGTAATAGGCTATAATTTCATGTTTTATAAAATGAAACATTTTAAAACTAATAAAGTGAAGTGAAGAAAAGTGTATTTGCATTTGAAAAATACAAGACAAAACACTTGAAACTTTCGTGCCTTTTTAAGTGAAAATTCTTTAATAACCTTAGAAAAGTCAAGTTTGGATGCTAACTTGTGCTCAATGCTGTGAATGGCATGGGAATTTAACCTTTCTTGGCCCATGGATGCTCTCTCCGAAGTCTTCAGTCGAGGTGCCTACTGGTAAAGACGCTAAAAGGTAAAGAGTAATATTTTGGGCCATCGCAATTATCGCAACTGTTTAAGAGAAACAGTCTGGTGCAGTAAATCAAATATAATCTGATCAGGGCCCGTCAAGTGTAATACACTCTGTTTTATGTAGGCCTAAAAATTCTAAAATACTTTATTTACTAAGTACAGGACCGGACCGGGCCCGGTGCAACATTACCCACTTGCCCCCCCCCCCCCCCCACCATGTGGCGGCCCTGACAACTTTTGATCATATCTGTGTCCATAACGGCTGTGTATGTGTTCGTGTGTCCGCGTTGCCTTCTAACAAGCTTCATTTCAACTGCTTCTTTCAGATTTTGATGATATTTGTACGCGTATGTAAAATACGTAAACTATAATTTCCTCACGGCCTTGTCGTCAGATCTCGATCAGATTTAGAGGGTAGTAGGGAAAAAATGATTTAATCATTCCATGTCAATTTCAATACGATCGTGTAATCAGTTTTCATTTGATTTCAATGAAATTCAATGGGAGGAGAAGGTTAGGCTGAGCTGGTCCCGTGTGAATTTTATGTCTGAGAAATTAAGTGATTTTCATTTCGCATGCGAGAACGTTTAAAATGCATTATGTGTCATTTTCTTATTGTCTACTCTTATGGTCTTCTAGTAGTACGTATGAGTTTTATCACTATCGTATCAACAGCAACTACTGCGCATGCGTACACCTAAAATCCCTGTGACAAACATGACTTCATCAGTTTTTTATCCGAGTTATGAGAAATTGTCAGGGGTGTAAGCTGAATATGATTCCCAATAAACTTCAGCGCTTCAGACAAATTGCTAGATTTTGCGCATGCGGAAACAACTACAATCAAGCTTATTTTTCTCTATGCCTATTTGATCGTTTGCTCACACGATCTTGGTGTGTAGAGACATTACCGATTGATCATTCTAGTATGTAAAAATTCCACTCCAGCATGATCGTATGAGGAAATTTTCGTAAATTATCGTACTAGATAATGTTACATTGTTTTGAAAATTAAGAACTTTGAGAGAAAAGAAATTGTTTGTTACCGATTCTATGATAAAAAAAACTCGTTCTAAATAATATCTGCGATTCAAAAAGAGATTTTAAATTTCTAACTTTTTTGAGTTTCAATCCATTTTTTAGCACATTTTAATGAATTGTAAGTACATTTTTCAGCATAATTTTGCTCATAAATTTTTTAACGTTTTATTTTATAGTTATAAAATATTATTTGAGCAATATTCTGTTAAAAAAATATATAAATTTAACGACTTTTAGCCGTTTTTTGCTATTTTTAGTGATTTTTTCAGCACTTTTTTTGAAATTTGACCAAGTTAATGTGCTCCAAAAATGCTGGCCAACAAACTCGTCATTTCGATCAGAAAGCTGGATTTTTTGGCGCAAGAACGGATTTTTTAATCTCAATCCTAAAGAGATTTATCGTCTGGAAGGACATATATATTATGAAAAAGCGTTAAACTCTTGGATTCGTTCCAGAATGCCTCAAAAGGGATTTCAATGGATAACATTTTTGGAAATTTTGATTTTAAAATTGTCCGAGCCATTGCAATAGCTTCATTTTCTAGGAAAATTTGCTAAAAATGAATCTAGAGATCATAATCTTTAGAAAGAAAAAACTTTGAATTACGATTCCCTAATCATCTATTAATTCAGTATTCGAAATTGGCCACTTTGATAACGAAAAACACTCAACATTAGAAAATACGTTCCGTAAAGAATTATCCTCTGATATGATGCTTCTTCATTGGCTAAGGATTATCCAATTTCCATTACACAATATGAAGATGGAACAAAGGATCGTTTGCACAACATTACCGAACGATCAGACTGAATATGTACTATTAACTAGCAGCTGATGTATTATACAGACGCATTTCCCTCCCTCTGGCCACTGCACAAGGAAATAATGTCAGTCACACCAGTCACCAACAATCGGTCGTTTGCAAGCGAGAAAAAAGCTAAGGAAATTCACCGACTAGTTATCGTTAATTCTCCTCCGCGGGCTCCGCTCCGCAGAACAAAGAAATTGAGTTGATTATTCAACTCGGTTCTAAGAACTTTTTTAAACCACCGCAATTAATCGGATTCACCTTGTCACACACTGCTATTCATGGTGGCCGTCTTGGTTCTTTAAGAAGACGACTAAGTATATTAGGAACAAGAGATAAGAGTAATTATTTTATTATTAACAAATAACGTATGCCAAGTAGGATGAACAGTGTAACAGGGTGGGCAGTGTAGCTGTAGATGAGTTGCCTGATGGAACAGACTATCAACTACTGTTAAAATAAAACGAAACAAACTATTACACAAAGGTTTAATATTTCTGCATCCGACCGTCCTTCTGAATGGAACACTTGATTATAATTATTAAACTAAAACTATCATACAGTATCTAAACACAATTCATATACATAGTTGCTTACCGAAGAAAAATTAATTGAAAAACCTACACATTACTTGTCCTTCTGTATTTAACAAGAGCTGATATCCAAGTACAATAGTACATCAGAATACAAGTATATCGTCATTGATGTAGGAAGGTTCCACCAAATATTAATAAAATAGATAAAATAAATCAAGTACCAATGTATCACAAATCCAACTACAGGTGACAAAAGTTACAATTCGATTTTGTGAAGTGAGAATTCCGTTGGAATTACATCTGCTGATACGATCGCCGGAGTTATACGGAGATTTTTACTATGTTGCCCCAGTTTTGATTTGCTTCAATGTTGGCGATCATTTTTCTTGTCGAAATCGGCGGTAAAAGTTGTCGTTATTGAAGAGTTATATGCGAAGGAGTTAAATCAGAGATAAAAACCATTCTAGGCTTTTGCAGATCTATAACCACAAGAGTACCTAACTTTTAGCAGTAGAAAATATATTGGAAGATTGCAAATGTATCTCTCCACGTCTTCAAACAAATTCCGTTGCCAGACTTCATTTAGCTGGTCTATGAACCTCAAAAATTGCCAAAAGCAGCTGAAAAGTGCAAAACTACTGTTCATTCACTATCAGGTACACCTTAATTATTATTAGACAAGATTTGAAATGCATGGCTCTTGTATATTTCGTGTTTCTCAGCCACTGCCTGGATTTAATTCCATTTCATTCTATTACTATATCGTGGGGTTGGTGGTAAAAGTGATCAAGTGCATTTTTTTTTTTTTTAGAAAATGAGGTTTTGGTCTCTCCGGATTCTATAAAACAATTTCTACAGTTGAGAATTGAAAAACAAAAGAACTTATGACGACAAATGTCAAAAACCAAAAAAATTTATTTTTACCTGAATGAACCAGTGGATCACATATGATTAAATGGCACGTAACTAGATTTACATGTACAGCAACTGATTGTTAGTACCAACACATTACAAGTAAAAAATGTCAACTGTCATTTGATCGTCTTTACTCCTACATAATGTGGTTGTAGAAATACTTTAGCTTACAAGTAAAGTCAGTCACATTACAGTTGTAAAGGATAATCTGATGAAAATTTGTTATTTCTTGATTGTTAGTATCCCGAGGGATTGATATTGAAGGGTTGAACACCTGAAAATGATAATACTGGTAAAATTTACTGTGAATTTGAAGTTTTATTATAGTGATCATGTCCAAGTCATAACAGTTTTTATTCAGGTAAAAGTATTCAACTTACAATTTTCACTAAAAATCGGGGACAATTAAAAGTAAGGTTGGGCCCGAAAATTCTTCGTAGGTCTCCATCAGTCCGTGTGTTGGAGAACTTTACGATGACCACCCTTATAGAAGAACTGTGGTCACCACCTATCACGCCCTGGACCTGTATTTCTTCATGTACTTCTGGAAAAGGATTTTGTTCGGGAGAAAATTGCACTGGTTCTTAGCACACTATGATGTGCTCCATTTCTTGACGCCTCAATTTTCTGATAAGCACCACGGATGTGGGGTAGCGTTTGCTTCGCCACATGCAGCATACTTGTAGTGATGGCTACCCTCACTCTCTCCGGGTACTGCCTGTTTGGTCCTGCCCTGCCCTCATTGCATTTAAGAAGACTTTGACTGCATTGGTATATTCTTCACTTGTGATTCAATCCATCGTTGTTTTTCAAACATTTGCTTGAGAAAAGGTTTCGAACCAAACAATCCCACTTCTTCTCTGTCGCTGTGCAGTCACTTTATGAAATACAGCATCAGGAATAGCTGTTAATTGAGGATGCAAGAGATGAGGGAGCAATTTCCTTTCACTAGCTACATGAACCTGCCCCTGAATAAGCAAATAATACTGGGTGGTTAAAGGTTAGGAATATGCTTGTGTGGCTTCTTCAACTTTATTGCAGTCATTTTTCCTACTAGTTTCGTCTGGGTACTATAGGTATCTTCAAGGAAAGAAATGAAAGTCAAGCAGTTATAGGTACTTATTCATGAGATAGCAAGCATGTGTATATCACTATAAGTTGGTAAGAGATGGATGGGAGGATAGGTACTCTCTCAAAGTAGAATCGTTATTTGAAAAAATGTATAAAAGGATTTAAAGATAGAAGTGAAGAGTAAACATTTTTCAAGAAACCAGCTGGCTGGATGATGAGGAGGGAAGCATATTCTTCACCTTCAACCACCCACTATTGTTATCGCAACCCAAACTAAGATAATACAGTTACCGTCTTATATGGAGGTGGCGAAGAGAGTGCGTTTGAGGGTCTAAAACTAACTTCCTTCTGCCCTGAAACATTTCAGACTACATGGAGCACCATGAGTTCGGCTTATTTATATAAGTAAAATAATTTTCTACTTGCCTTCTTATGACTTCAGACTCTAAGGCATAAAGCCCAACCGACCTACAATCGAAACTCGCCAAAATGTTCAATTTCAAGAAATTCGTGAAATTAAAAATCTTAACATGTGAAAACTTGCCAAAATTGTTTAAAAGCTCATACTGCATTCTGGATAGAGCTTCTTTCTCATGGATTTGCATTCAGCGAAGTATGAAACGTTCTCTCTTTAAGATGTGTGTTATCGGTCTTCGTCCGACCTTAATCGAAACTATGAAGACTTCTCGTACTAGATAAAATATCTCGTGGTACCTCCTACAAAAAAGGATGGAGAAAATAATGGATGCCCTCATTTAGTTTCTCGGTGTTTTTTTTCTTCTTTTTTTCATAATCCGTCGTCCTCCGTACGCGAGGCTCTTGTAAGTCTGTTCACCCCTCTTAGGAACGACCGAGCGCTGCTTGCAAAGTCCCCCGGGCTCCTAGAGACAAGAGCCGGGGGTGGTGAAGAAGTGCCCACTTCAAGTGAAGGGATGAAGACGCTGCACGTCTCGGGGTGGTGTAAAGGGGGGGTGTCTATTCTTCTTCGAAGGACGAGGGGGTGCTTGAGAGCCGAAAAACGGCCAACGACCCCTAAAATTCGAGTAGTCGTGATAACCCATGAGAGAACACTTCTGGGGATTAATCTCGAGTGCTGAAGAAAAAATCTGAATACAGTCGTTCTAAAGCGGGTTCATAACCCCTCTGGAGTTTGAAACACCACGTGTATGTTTTCAGTTTCATGGGGATGAGAATCACAATTGCCAATGACGCCATAGAAACACGTACTTACACGGTTTATTGGTAAATATAAATATAAGTATTATATTATGTGGAATTTCCTCGTTTATTTTTGCTCTGTCGAAAGATTGATGTTGCTACCTAACAAATTAATGTGGACGCATGATCTCGCATAATGGATACCTAACGGAAGACGCTTTTCTGAGTGTAATTCCAACCGTATCTTCCCAGATCAAGATCGGCGCATCCCTCGAGTAACTATCCTCGAGTATACCGAAAACGACCAATGGGACAGAGAGTTTCCACCGCCATATAGTTGTGGACGTTCCCTGGCAGTTCCTTACAAAACCATTAAAATGAATCCAGTTCCACAAAGGAGGGTTCGCCTCCGCACACAAGAACAGAAAAACACTGCTCTTCGTGACCTTTGGGAAAGTTACTGTGCCTCAAGAATTACTTGATTGGTTTATCTGAAAAGGATTGGCAGTCTAAAGCAGGCCATAAAATAAATGGACGAAAAAAAAAAAAATAATAATAATTTAAAAGAATATAGTAAAAAGTGTT
Organism: Adelphocoris suturalis; assembly: GCA_030762985.1. Taxonomy (NCBI): domain Eukaryota; kingdom Metazoa; phylum Arthropoda; class Insecta; order Hemiptera; family Miridae; genus Adelphocoris; species Adelphocoris suturalis. Next base: position 18,405,455 of record CM061046.1, read on the forward strand.
GAATAACTTTCTCGATTAACACAAATATTGACAAATGGTATAGATCAAGACTTTTAATCTTGTCATTTTTATACATTTGTACTAGATTTTACATTCTGTCACATTGATGAGTGATTTTCACGACTTATGGAGACTCGCTCCATAAGCTTGGACTCGCTTGGTGACTTTCGGACTCGCTCTTTTGGGATTGTAGCAATCGAAAGATGAGGTATAAATACAGCCAGCCGCCTATCCCATTAGTGGGTCATTCAAACTACAGCCCACAATATTGAAGAAGAACTATGAAGACAAAGAGGCTGCTGTACAGCCCCTACGTAGCTCTCCTCCCACCAAAGAGCGACAAGGCTAAAAACCCTTGCGGTGGTGACATGAAGTGGTTTGAACGGAAGTTAGATCTTGGGCTGGGGACCAAGTCGGCCTCCCATAGGACACTTGGGCGATAAATAATCATTTAACTACGTACTGGACTACTGAGTAACTAATGTCTTTGTTGTAAAGTAAGCAGTTTTTGGAAATTTATCAATGAACGAAAATGACAATCCTTCCTTTGGCGTCTTTGGCCTACGAGACATCAAGACCATAGCCACCAGATACTTGCCAGATGTATAAAAGACTCATCTGATAGGTAGATGAGTTTCTCAGATGAAAGATTCTTCGTACCTCGATGTATCCACTTCCAAACTTCATCTTATCTAAACTATCCTAACATCCAGCATGCATCTAACTATCCCCTCTTCACGCCCAGTTGGGTATTATGATTCAGAGGTGTGATTCTGTCTTGGAAAGCCGCGGATAAACTCATTCCTTGCACTCCCGGGACGATAATAGGCTATCGGGATCTTCCTCAAACCCACTCCTCATCGTCGAACTCGGCTTTCCCTGACGACGTCATCCGGTTAAAAAACTTTGTAATTAATGAAAAACTGGACATGTGCCGAACTTTTCACGTCAAATGTGGAGAACTTTCGATCAATTCAACGATACCGAAATGATTTCGGTAGGTTGAGCCGAGCAGTTTTTATTCGTAGAAACACATCATACAAAAATATATATTCAAAAAGCATTATTAAATGCAGAATAAATTTTTGATCGGAGATTGTTTTAACGCAACTAAGGTTATATCGAGTTGATTACATTGAGGGGACACTTGATTGAAAGATTAATGAGGTGTAAGTTGAAGCTTCATTGCTGAAATTTGTATTGAATCCCTTTTGGAACTGCTGGATGAAAATGCCAGGGTGCAAAGCCACCTTACATAGGGCAAAGTGCTATGAATTACCATAATTCTAGCTGTGTCGAAAAAGAGGTGTTGACAAAGCCACAGTTCTTTCAAAAACAAACGAAAAATAACATGATTAAATACATGCGTGATTCAGTTTAAGATTGAACTGGCCGTTTCTTGAGATGAAAACGGGAATATTGGGGTGTTTAAGGATACAGAAGACAACAATGAAGACAAAGCTCCTCATAAATATGATATTAAAGATTGATGTCATCTTAGCATAGTGGCTATCACGACTTCTCAGTTATTTCTACCTCATTATTGTCAACACAAAATTGATATGGAGACAATATCGCGAAATCATTAGGACATCGTCATATTTTTGAGAAGGCGGAGGAAACTGCTGACTACAGCAGCCCAGCCAAAGGCCGGATAACTTCCGCTACATTTACCTTTCGCGGCGGAAGCTATCAATTCCTGTTGTGTTCGGATTCGTTCCTCTCGAGCCCCGTTTCTGCAAAACGCTTACGAGCAGTCGCGAGTAAACGCGAAAATAACGGCACACGACACTGGTGGCCTCCACGAATAATAAATTTCACTTTGAAATATGTCTGACGATATATGACGCAACGGGAACTCCCGTAAGATCAGCGCTCCTTCGGTCTTCGTCGAGTTTAGAATATGGCCCTCTGCCATGTTAATCACGAGAGATTGTTACAAGTTGGGTTTCTTGGCAGGCAGTTTCGCCGTGTACTACCGTTCCTACACGATTCCTTACGGCTTTCTACTTTTCTCAGAACGTTTGCTAGACATACAATTTTATCATCCATCAGTAATAACCATCACTAATGGTCTATACTTTAACACAGTGTTCTGTAGTTTTCCAAGTTCAACTTAGGTTTTAGTGCGTTTTCTAATAGTGATCAAATGAGCAAACAAAACTCAATTGAATGAAATTATTAAAGGTCCATCAATCACTCATCTATAATGAGCAAATGGAGCTGATGCAGAGCAATCTGAACGACATTTCGATGTCTTTCTGACATTTCCACTTCTTCTACTTCTTCTCAATCGGTGTCCTTGAAGAGTACCGGTAGGGCGACCATCCAATTATTCAGGTGGCAAGATAAACCTACCTGCCGCACCTCCGACCTGAAGAACAACAAGAAAATTTCCCGATGACTATTCAAAAAAGCGCGGAAATTTTCTCCCTTGTGTGGCCTGCTTCCCTCTACCGATTCGGTTCGGAAACAGAGATAAATGATAAGGAAACATGATAATCGATTAGTTAGATCGGCTAAGCGTTTGGAAGTGAAGGCCTAGGAGACCTACCTACTACACTACGATTTTGTTCGCTTCAGCTATCACCTTGCGATATTTTGGAAGTTCACTCCTCATGGACCGATTGAGGTTGTTCGATTTTTATATCCTTTTTATCTCTCTTACGATCGTTGATCGGCATATGGGTTGTCTTATGGAGAACAAGCCAATTCTTTATTTTATTTTTTTCATTATCCTCTTTCAGTGCAGTTTAGATTTTAGAATCATGGATGGTTCAAGTGTGTGAATTATGAGTTGCCAAGAAGATCATTCGGTTCATGATCTTACAAAAGTTATCTTAAGTTTAAAGTTATCTTGATCGGCCGATGTTCAGTTTCCACCCCTTTTTCTGCTTGAGAAAGAGACAGGGAATGCATTTTAGGCAATTTCGTAATAAAGACTATTCGAGATATCAGTGATTGTCAGGCTTTCCAGGAGGAGGTACATAAGCTATTTTCTTTCCCTTGAACCTTTTTTGATGATTGTGAGAAAACAATTTAGACCACTAGCAGGTTTAGCCAATGCTGTAACTAAACATCTAGGAGAGCCACGTTCAGTTTACCTTAACTTTATGACTTTTTGACATTTGATAAGTCTGTATTACTTATGCTGCATGAGTTAATTATATTGTTAGACAAACAATTGTATAATGAGAGCTACCCAGTGGTCTTACTATTGCGTTTACTATATATATCAATGAAACATTTTGAGCATTACCTCGCCACCTGCATTTTTCTATGATGAATAATATTATATTACATTTAAATTGTGTTCCATTGTTGTTCAAAATTTCGGAAAAATATGATTCTATACTAAGCAGGGGAAGGGGACGGTTGTGGGTCCCGCAATGACACATACCTACATTTTTAGTAGGTAGATTCAATCAGTCATTATAGCCACATGTTAATTGACTTGGAATATTTACTTGGAAGTTCCCAAAAGTTTAATGAACCTCACTCCCGATTTCCGGAAGGTACCTAACTGATAATTGAATGAAACAATCTAAAAAAATAAAAATTACAAAATTCTATGTATTAAAAACGGAGTATAGAAGATCATACGAAGAGAGATCGGAACGCAAAATTTTTGGGGATAAGTTGAGAGTTTTTGAACGACTGAGTGATGAAGAAAAACTTCAAAAACTAAGGAAGTTTCAATAGTTAAATCGTTGGATTGGGAAAAAATAATACACACCTACCTATTTGACAGGTTTTAAAACTGGCGTACCTAGGTAGGTACTTCTGCCGAACCGTTCTTAGGGACGAATAGGGGCCAATCTGTACTGTTTCACTATCATGTTGGTTTTCAACAACAAGAATAACTGAACGAAATAGTGATAATAATTTGAAAGATCTGTGGGAATCAAATGAAAAATGCGTTCCTGACATAACGTTCAATTGAAACATATTGGTAAGTAATGCATGCATTACAGGGACGTCCCTATCAATGGGCTGTCTATAATTTTCGTGTGAATTAAAATAAGTAGAAAAAAAGTATCATGATTTCTCGTAAACCCCCTCCTCCATTAAACCCCTTTACCGAATGTAAATCACAAATTTCCGAGGTTGGACTGGACAAAAAACAGGATCGGACAAACAATAAGACAGTCACGAAAAGTCTGATGAATATAATAAAACTATCATTTTATCGTTATTACCCCATCCATTCATCCCCTTCCATCGTGAAATTTGAAACTCCTGTTACATTTTCAAAACTAGACCAAATTCAAAGTTGAACAAAAATAGAATCCCGAAAATTCAACGAGAATAGTTACAGCATCATGATTTATCAGTATTAGCCCCTCCATTCACCACCTCTTTTGATGATATTTGAAAATCCTGGCATACTTACGAAAACTATATCGAATTCATAATGGAACAAAATAAGAGAGACGTCCTGAAAATTACAAAAAAGGAGACAAAATCCAAGATTTTCTTACATTACTACCGAAAAATAGAAGGAATTTAATAACTCACCAGCAAATTAATACCACATGAAAACACATCAAATATTGCAAGGCATGCGTAGCAATGGTACCAACTCTGAAACATTGAATTCTCATTAGTTGAAGTACTTTTAAAATCAAATGTCCACAAGTAAGAGCGGCCCTTAGGTACAGGTCTCTCCCCTACTATTGAACTTATCCGAGATGATACAATCGCGATGATATCCTTCCTGATCGTCGAAACCACCTTGAATCCGAAGGAAAAACTCCAAAGCCTCGACTAGACCCAGATAATTCAAGGCGACAGTCACCTTGACTTTGTTCACGCACATGCTCCGATGCTGGGCCGCCGGATCGTGAATCAGCTGTGAGGCCCCGGCACCTATCGAACGCCCCTCGCAACTCCCATTTCTTCGCCATGCTATATAATTCGACCCAGCAGCTACCACATGATATATTATTACCTTATAGGTGGCCAGCCTCCAAAGGGACAGGAACCGGTAATTTTCTTTTATGAAGAATCTCCCTGATTCGAGGTGCCTTTTTTTCCTTTATCGCCCCGGCGCGCTGTCTCGGCCCCCGCGCTCCACCGACCGGTTTTTCAGCCGCAGAAGAGTTTGGTTTACGATCTGGCGTTTCGCCATGAACACGTGAGGCCATTCAAAAACGTGATAGAGCCTATTGCAAGGGGAGAAACTATCTCTCAGAAATATGGATTGTGAGTCCAAAAAGATTGACTCAGTTTTTTATTTATTATTATTATTTCTTACTTTCTTCAAAATACATTCAACGTCTCAGGGCCGGTTTATCAATGACATTTATCTCATCGATAACAAAGATTTAACCATGGGATAGAGTTAGTCCTCGGATAAAACATTGAGGATGTCTGAAATTGCTGTTCACTATTTTGCTTCCGAGACTGCAAGGCAGCGGAAGCTTTGTTTTCACTTTCGAAATGAAAAAAAAATTGTTGCTCCAAAATCAAAATTTCCACTCGCATTTTGCGTTTCAGAGCCTCCTGAACAAATTTGGTTCCGTGTCTGTCTATCTGTCTGTCTGTCCGTCCACATTTCCTTGTAACAGCCATAACTTCCACAATTTTGATCCGATTTTAACCAAATTTTCAGGGATCGTGCGATTTGAGATCTAGGTGGTCCCCTATCAACTTCATCATGATCGAATTAACGGTAGCTTCTGCGCAGGCGCTAACGTGAATTCCTTGTGACGGTCATAACTCGGTCAATGTTGAACGGATTTCGGTCAGATTTTCAGGGATGATGTGGGTAAGGTCCCTTGAGGTCACATAAGACAATCATCATAATTGAATTAGCGGTACGCTCTGCGCATGCGTGAACGAAATATTCTTGTTACGGTCCTTGCAACAGCCGTAGTTTCCACAATTTTGATGCGATTTTCTTCAAATTTTTAGGGATCGTGCGAGTATAGCTCTACATTGTCCCCTATCAGTTCCGTCATTATAGAATCAACGGTAGCCTCTGCGCAGGCGCAAACAAAATTTTCTTCTTTCGGTCATAACTCAGGCAATTGTGAACGGATTTCGGTCAGATTTTCAGGGATGATGCAGGCAAGGTTTTTCGAGGTCCCGTATCACATTCTTTGCGATCATCAGCAGCGGTACGCTAGGCGCATGCGCGAAAGTGATGTTTTTGTTACGGTCACAGCTTAGTTATGAGGAACATGCGGACTACATCCTGGACGGTCCCATATTAAAATCAAAATTTTCCTTATTAATTTCATTTATTATATGTACCATTCAGCTTCCAATTTCTCACCTTATTAATCCCTGATTAGATGCCAGAACCGGTCGTTTCTAGTTTTCTGGAATTTAATGGTGACGTACTGTGAAGGTCACGAGGAAGCTCATGTGCCATTTCCTTGGCAGTGTATTTTTTATTTAAAGAAGATTTTTTTAAATTCATCATTCGCACTCCGATTAGTCGTTTACTTCTTCTGCTTTCTCTAAGTTTCGACATAAAGTGACGTCACAATAGACAGGGGGGTCAGCCACTAGCGGGAGGGGTGCTCATCCGTGGATCAAAAAGTCCACATCTGCCGGGAATGTAACAGTAACTTTGGCATCAATTTTGATCAACCCTAAAAGAATTAAAGGGCTGAAATATATTCTTTTAAAACGAGATTTCAAACATTTTGGGACTATGAGTAAGGGGTTTTCCCACCATTTTTAGAAATATATTTATAGACAAAGACATATAATTTGATTTGAATAAATCAATTTTGTTATGCGCTGTTGGGAAAATTAAGTGGTGAGTAAAGTAGCGTTCACCAACAGCAAAGAAAGAAGTTCAAGGATTCTCAAGAAACGCTCTATGCAAGTGACGCGCTAAACTGAAAAAAAATCGAGTAATGACAACTTCTGGGAATGCCCTGGTAGGTAGAAGAACATTGAATGATTTAGAAATGGCCGATTCTGAAATGTGAAAGATGAAACGTTCTTATTTATGGAAATGAGAATGGCAGGAATTTCCAAGTTGCTGTGAGGGGAGCCAGATGCGTTTCCGAGAAAAAAAAGTTCCAGTCATGCATCACGATTATATGGGCGCATTTTCATAAATTATCGTACGATATTATGTTAAATTGTTAAAAAAATTCAGGATTTCTACTAACAAGAAAATGTTCACAACCGATCTTATGGCAAATAAACTTGTTCTAAATAATTTCAGGCAATTTAAAAAATATTTTGAATTTTCAGCTATTTTTTGCTGTTGTTATCTATTTTTTTGACAAATATTAATAAAATTTAAGTACATTTTTCAGCATAAATTTTTTATTGTTTGTTCATTTTTAATAAATTATTTTGACTATAATTCTGCTAAAAATATGAATTTAACGATTTTTACCCGTTTTCAGCCATTCATAGTGATTTTTTGAGCACATTTTTTGAAATTCTACCAATTTAATGTGCTCTAAAAAAGCTGGCCAACGAACTCATCCTTTCGTTTGGAAAGCTTGATTTTTTGGCCAAGAAAGGCATTTTTGTCTTAATCCTGAGGGGAGTTATTGTCCGGAATGACGCACATATATATAAAGTGTAACTCTAAGGTTCGTCTCAGAAGGTCTCAAAACCAAAACGGATTTCATCGAAGAAAATTTTCAAAATTTTGATTCTAAAACTTTCGGAGCCATTGTAATAGCTTCATTTTCTCCGAAACTTTTAATTAGTAGAAATCAGGCCGTTATTCTGCACCAGTTTTTTTTTGGGGTCGCTGCTCATCTACTATTGTTTTTTGCTTGAATCGTTCGAGGGCCTCCCACTATCCAATGAAAGACTATCTGGAAATTCCCAGTTGTTGTTACTACTCAATTTTGTCATTTCACTGCGCGTCACTTGTCAAGTGCACTTCTTGATTCTTTGAACAAGCCTTTATTTGCGTGGAACCGAATCATGTATATTTACCTTCGCAATTTAGGAATCATATTTGCCTCTTCTGAATTGTTTAATGTTCCGAACATTTTTTCAGCCTATGGGGGCGTCTACCCCTCTTTCCACACCCTTTCGTAATCATGAAAACGTCTGCCATTGGAATTTCTCTATATTTGAACCTTTCTTTTTTCATATATCGCAAATTATTACACAAGGATTTCCCATGCAGTGGTGCGATCCTGAATTGATTGTGGGTCTGCAGTTTACGGGTCAGCAAGAAAGTCCTTCCTGTGTAAGCTGGAACCTATATTAAACAAGTCTTCGTTTGGCTACTGGGGCCTTCCATACTACCCCGACGGCCTCCCTTCTGGTGCTTGGGCATAGTCAGCCACTCAAAATTCGGCTAAATCTGCTATCACTTCGCTATGCAGAGCAATAGCGCTATTTCGCAAGGCACCCACTGCATGAAGTTGTCACCCTACCCTCCCTAGATGAGACATATTCGAGGCTCCAAACTCAAACTCGCCCATTGGGTATTCGTGTTCAGGAGCTCACCAGGTGGGATAGCATAGAGAGATACCCTCTGATTCCATATGAGGTGCCCCCGGTCCCTCCCTTGACCTTGTCTGGGATGCGTGTTGACCTTCGCATGAGGGTCAGGGTCAAGGGCAACACACCCCCACACATTGTCAGATGTCGCTACACTGAGGCGATCCAGTGATATGCTGGACACGCTCTTCTATTCACTGATGGCTCAAAGACACCTGATGGTGTTGGCCTTGCTCTATGGAGCCCCAACTTCCAAGTCACTTGACGCCTACCACCAGTTGCATCTGTGTTCACATTAAAGCTGTGGGCAGTGACACTGGCTGTTCGACACTGCCAATTATTGAGAATTGAGAATTATGTGATTTGTAGCGATTCACTAAGTACCATCGAGGCGATTAGGGACTCATATTCTGATGATCCCCTAATACAAAGCCTACACATATCGCTACACCAAATGACATTGGGCTGAACCATAACTTTTATGTGGGTACCGAGCCATGTGGATATTCATGGTAATGAGTGAGTAGATGCCCTTGCAAGGAGAGTCATTGGTGATAACACCATTGACCTATACGCATTGAGGATCGAATCTCCAACATGCAACATAAAGCCAATTCCATTTGGCATTAGCAGTGACAGGGTGAGCTCACTGGTCTGCGTGGTGTCCTTCAGGACTTGAGCCCGGTGGGCCCTTCCGTAACCCTACTTCCAAGCAACCGAGTTGCCACTGGCCATACTCGTATTACTCACAGACACCTGCTTAGTGCAGAAGCTCGAGATGTTGTGTGTGAAAGGTGGGGTGATCTGTCCATCCGCCACTTTCTGGAAGACTGCCCAGCCCTTGTGGACCTCCGAGTCCAGCATCAGCCCGCTCAGTGGGTTGAGGTTTTATCCGGACCAGACAAGGTCCGATTCCTGTTGTTGTACCTGAAAACCGCTGAGCTCTACTACGAACTGTGATATCTGATCTGTGATATATTTATATACATCTAGTCGTAGTTTTATTTCACTTTGCTGATTATATATATATATATATAGTAGCATGTATATAGCGATTAGCCTATTTTACATCTAGTCTTAGTTGTATCATTTTATTTTTGGTTTTTTTTTTTAATCTACTTTGGGGGCTAAACAGTGGTCATCACTGTACCCCTCATTTTTTCCCCTCCGAGTTGCCAGTGGAGTCCATGATGGCGCTCCTTTTTAGTCAGGGATGGCAACATGGCTCCCCTTAAAATCGTGCACTTCCAGTGTTCCTTTAGAAACCTTGTTCAATGCCGCTAAAGACCCTTCTGGTTGAGGTGCTGCTTAGACCTTAATTAAAAAAAAAAAAAAAAAAAAAAAGATCTAGTATGTTTTTAGACTACTTGGGCGTGAGAAAATGATAATTGGTGGAATTTATTAACGTTTGCGTATGCGCTGAGAGACTTATTTATTTGGAAACAATGAAACTGATAGGGGACCGTATACACTCCAATCCACACGAATCACACAAACAAATTTAGCAAGGATTCCACATTTGCGCATGCGCAGGAGCTTTATTACGATTGAATTGAAATTGATATAGAATATTCAAATCGTTCTTTTCCCATCATCCTCAAAATTCGAGCGAGATCGGATGACCTGGGCGTTAGAAAATGATGGTTGATGGAATTTACTTTTGAGTATGCGCGAAATGAAATATTTATTTGGGATTAATAAATTAGATAGGGGACCATATACAGTCTATTCCGTACATTCCCTGTAAAGACATCAAAATTGGTTTACAAATGTGGAATTTAAGCTTGTTACAATAAGGATTTGCGGACACACGACAGAAACGGAACGCAAGTTGTTCAGAATGTTCTAAAGCGTATAATGCGAGTGGAAATTTTGATTTTAGAGACAACAAATTTAAGATCTTCCGACAGTGAAAAAAATGATTAAGCTACCCATACGTAGATTGGGAAGCGAAATTGGGGCCGAAGAGAGTTGCGGTATTACGTCTTGTTCCCCCACATTTGGGCTGATCAAAATATTTACTTCGTTCTTCTCCAATTTCAATATGTTTTTTTATCAACAATTTTAGTATTGATGATGAAAAGCGATTGATGGTAGGGTGTACGCATGGGCATAGGCAAACATGGATCATCTTGAGCATTGCTTTCTCAAGATCCACCAGTCCATGTTACAATTAGTGAAGAAGATATACTGCCCACCCAACTTGGCTCTATTTTTTGTTCCCAATGAGATCGTAAAGTCCATTCTTTCACTTGGAAGCCTATAAGAGTCGAAAGCCAGAACTTATATACCTACTACTTATATATAGCTTTTCCCAATCTAATTCAACATTTTCCCAACCAAATTCAACATTTTTCCAATCAAATCCAACATTTTTCCAATCAAATTCAACTTTCTACCAATCAAATTCAACATTTTACCAACCAAATTCAACATTATTTCCTAGACCCACAAAAAAAAAAGGATGAATAGTTGAAAAAAAAAAAAGAAAAACAGCGAGATCATGATATCAACAAAATAATTTGGGCTGATGTTACTGCAGTGAGTGTATTTCGTGTATTACAAAAATTCGGTTACATGATCACGCTATATTCATTTGAATGTTGAATTTGGTTGATAAAATGTTGAATTTGCCTGGGAAAATGTCGAATTGGATTGGTAAAATGTCGAATCTGTTTGGAAAATGTTGAATTTGGTTGATAAAATGTTGAATTTGCTTGGGAAAATGCTGTATTTGATTGGGAAAATGTTGAATTAGGTTGGGAAAAGCTATATTTAATATATTATTACGCATAAACCGGGTTAAAAACCCAGACCTTCACAAAATTTAGAAGGTTCTGTAACGGAGAAGTATCCAGAAACATGAAGGACATGGGCGGTTTGCGTTGCGTATAATTCGCACTCTTCTGTGAAAATGACAATTACTTGGGTCGTGTACAAAACAAGAATTGGGTTTAGATAATGAGCTACCAAAGATTGATAGTACTTAGATTATTATTGAAATGTACTGAGTACGGAGAACCCATTAGGTTCGGAGGCTATTGAAAGTAAATGATTGTTGGAAATCAAGCTCAGTACCTGCCCATTATCATGAGCGGCGATCACCTTGAAGCCGAGATGTGGAGATGATGACGCGAGGCCAAGGTTAAACTCCCGCGAAACGACGGCGAGGGGGCGGGAGGGGTGGGAGGGCTGTTTTTCCTCTCTCTCGTTCACATTGGATTTCAATCCGTACGGATATCTCTGTCTTGCTCGCACAATCGTACGGGCGAAGGGAGCGGCTGGCGACCCCCCCCCCCCTCCCTCACAACCACCACACCAACATCACCAGCGATAAAGAGACCTTCGGGGAGTCGTGTGGAAGTGGGGGTGGAGGGGGGCTACGAACAGAGATGGAGATATATGAAAAACCAGTGAGTGAGAAGAGGAAGAACGTTCAAATAGAGAGGGAAGTACGAACGGATAGAGAGGGGCACTCGCTTCCGAGGGGGGGCAAGAGAGAGATGAAACGGACTTTCGAAGCGGGAGGGAAAGAGATAGATATACTACACAGGGAAGATAGAGCGGGAGGGGAACAGAGAGCGCAACCCAGATGAACAAAGACGGAACGATAGAGCGGGGAATGGTGTTTCCAAGATCAGATGTTCGCCCTGTACACTGGAGACACACTGGCTGGTGTGGACGGCGCTGGCGGCGAGCCAGCTGTTGGGTCCCGGCTCGGACGCTCCGCTATCTCCTTGAGCCGGTTATCGCCGCCTGTGCACTATTTCCTCAATTCGACTATTAGATATCACCCTGAGTTGTTTTATTCTAAAGAAATTGAATTCAGGTCAGGGAAACTGTGATTATGAATCATTACTGTTCAATTTCCGACGATTTACGACAGTTATAATGAATCGTGTGTTGTTTGTCTGTCACGTTCCTTGACAGCACCTCAGGCCAATATTATACTTTTAAAAACATTCGATACGACATCAATTTTGTTTTATTAGAGAGTTCCTAGAGATCCGTCGGTCTCAATACGGCGTGCGGTAACGAGAAACTTTACCGCACCTTAAAACCACCTCAAGTCCGGATCTTGTTGTAACGCTAAATCCATAGAAGAAGGGAATTATCCCTATGAGGTTATTTTATTCCATGGAAGGAGGTTATTTTAGACGATTACGTTTTTTCCAGATTGCGATCCGTTAACGTATCTGTATGCGTCACCGTAACTCATCGCATCAGATTTACGGCGCCGGATTGTCAGTACCGCAAGACGTATAGTGTTTTACGGATCTACAAGGAACTCTCTATTATTTTTAACAAAAAACCTTTGTAACCAACCGAGAAAAACCTTTTTTTTTTTTCAACCCCCAGTCAAAATTGGTGTAGCAAAACATAATATTATTAAATAAAAAATCAAAATCGGTCGATTAACTCGGGGTTATGGTTCACATTTAATCTCGTGCCGTTATCGTTCGGTCAGTTCTTTTGACAGTTTTTTGCCTTTTTCAGTGATTTTTCAAGTACATTTTTTGAAATTTGACCAATTTAATGTGCTCAAAAAGTGTTGTCCAACGAACTCATCCTATCTTTTGTGAGAGTTAACATCTGGAATGACACACATATATATATAAATACATATATATATATATATACATATATATATATATAAATATACATATATATATATATATATATATATATATATATATATACATATACATATAAAAAAGCGTTAAAATCCAGGAATCATTTCAGAATGCCTCAAAACAGATTTCGATGAAGAAAATGTTTGAAAATTTTTGTAGCTATTGCAATAGCTTAATTTTCTAAGAAGATTCGCAAAAAAAAAAAAAAAAAAAAAAAAAAAAAAAAAATTTGTTGATTAGGTACCGCACAAAGTGCACATAAGCATCAGAAAATGTTGTTTTGAGAAAAACGCGATATTCTGAAAAAGAACATTTGGCGCTTGACAGCAGGCTACTGTCTCACATTTTATCTTTTAGATAGATAGATTTTATTTATTTCAATAGAGACACATACATATGATGATAGCACAATAGTAGAATAAGGCTACTAGCCTAACTTACTTTTCCAACGGTAGGCTTGGCCCGTGCTGTTGGTTAAGGTCTAGGCGATTTGCCCATAATTTCAAACATAGCACGTTGTCATAACATCGCATATGCGTCTACATAATCTACACATTGCTTAAATAATATAACTACAATGGTATTTGATGTCCCTATCTTCTATAAGTAGAAAAACTTTCTATAGTAAAACCATTGTTTTATAATATTATACATAGCATGTTGTTTAGCATAGTTTCGCAATCCACTGCCCGATTTTTCACAAGCCACGTTAAAATGTGCTTTTTGTAGTTTGGTCTAGTATAATTTTAAGCTCTTTTCATATGACCATCTAGCGCTCTGTGAATGATGTACATAATAAATTTTGAACTGTGTGTTGACAGCGTTAATCTTGGTCTTGGTGCAATTACATTCCCTGCGACTGCATATCTTTTGGTATATTTATGCTGGATCTTGGCGTTCTAAAAACGATGAGAAGAGGAATAAGGGAAGGTTTTGTTAGGTTTATAGTTTGTTTATTGCTTCCGATCCTAAATTAGACAATCAGATGGTCAACTTCAAATTAGGGTTTATTGGGTTTCCATATTCGGAACAATAAATTTATTGTTTTACAGCATATTACTCGAAATTGAGTAGAGATTAATATAAAATGTAAACGTTTTTTCTGACTGACCCCTTAAGATCGGATTTTTTTTTTAAAATTTGTAATTGAAGTCTCTGTATTGAATTAAAAACTTTAAAAAATTCTATTTTTGAAGGTTTGAACCTACCCTGCCTCTGTACGCCGTTTAATTATTTGGTATTAATCATTAATTTAAAATTTAATGAAAATAACAACATTTACGTTTTCTGTGAGGGTTATTCCGCCCCTTAGTGGATTGGAAGAGACCGAAAGCTTCCTCCTGGTCTTGTTTTGGTCCAAACAATTTAGTGAAATATGTGATTCAAATCATCAGTTTTCAGATCAAATTGTTAGTTGTGATCCAACATCAGTCTAAACTATGCTTGGTACTACTAAGGAACTTGAAAGGATGTAGAGATAATTATTACAAAAAGGTACCTATCTCGTTTCTGTATTAGATAATATTTCTAAGCATTCGAAGACTTGAATTAAACGAAACACCTACTCATTACTAGTCCCTCTGAACGCAACAAAAGCTGAAAAAGGAAGAAAAAATTAATGGGATGTAATTAAATCGTTCCTTCGCAACAACAATTAACCTATAGGCGAAAAAAGTTATTACAAACTCGGTTTTATAGAGTAACCGATTGGAGTTATAATGGCTGCTGTCCTCGTAGTTTACAAGCCAATTTTGATTTATTATTTTCAATAATAAACTTTTCTAATCGACGAAAACCTTTTTAAACCCTCCCCTCCCCCATCCCCTCCCGCAACATTTGTTAGTTTACGTTTCAAGATGGGTAGAATTCAAAAATCGAAAAAAGGAAAAAATCCGTCTGTACACCTTCCGCCGTCTAGAGGTTTTTTCCGAAACTACAAGACGGAATTTTATGAAACATGGGTAGGAAATCACATGAGGGCTCTAGTTAGCCATTAAACCCCGGTTCAATTTCTATTAGCCCTATAGGGTAACATTTAAGGGCTGGAATATTAAGAACTCAATCTCTCGAAAACTGTCGAAATAAGTGTGATTTTTTGGGTTTAGGTTTTTGCCTTTTCTTGGAATGATATATAACCCCAATGAATGAATGAAACCATCCGGATCTCACTTTTTTCTTGCCTTTTCTTCTTTCGATAATTCCCTCATATGGCTATGCTGCATAACTGGAGAATTTCCAATGTATTTTTCCTTTTTTTCTAATGTATTTTCTTCGATGAATTGAATAAAACTATTCTTGAATCAATATGACGATCCATTCTTGGCTTTTGGGGAATGAGAAATTATTTGTCTCCTTGATCAGAATTTCCACCTGCATTTTACATTTTAGGCCTTCCTGAACAACTTTAGTTCCGTTTCAGCCCTTGTGTTTGCATAATATCCTTGTAAAAAGATCAATTGTCACAATTTTCGTCCGATTTTGATGAAATTTTTAGGGAATGAGGGGGTTTGGATTGGTCATCTACAGATGGCCCTCTTTCAGCTTCATTGTTCCCGAATCAATACTTCACTCTGCGCATGCGCAAAAGTAAATTTTATCAAGCATATTTTTTCACGCCCCTTTCACCAGATTTCGCTCAAACGTGGAGGATACTCGGAGGAAGACAATTTGATCAACATGATTGTATCTTCGAAAAATCTCATCCCCAGAAGTTGAGATCAATTCAAATAAAATACCATACTCTGACACTTTAAAATACTTAGGGATGCACCTTGATTCCAAACTTAACTGGAAATACCACATTGAAAAAAAGAATCAGGAACTAAAAATCAAGTTCAGAAAGATGTACTGGATGATGGGAAGGAACTCCCATCTCTCACTACACAATAAATTACTCATATATAAACAGATACTGCGCCCTATCTGGGCCTATGGGATTCAGCTCTGGGGTAGTGCGAAAAAATCAAATATTGAAACAATCCAAACCCGACAAAATATAATACTGAGAAGTATAGTTCGGGCCCCCTGGTTCATGCGGAATGATGATATTCATCGAGACTTGAGAGTAGAAACGGTCACTGAAATTGTTGCCAAATATGCAAGGAAGTACGGACATCGCCTCCACAAACACGAGAACCTGGAGATGCTCAACGTCTTAAACAACGAAGGAGAACTTCGGCGACTCAAGAGAAATAAACCTCTGGACCTAATTGTGCTGTGCAAATAGTGCAAGTGTAATCCAGTGTTTTTAACTGTTCTTGATACAAGTATGGGCCAGGTTTTGCTGTAAACCTCCCCCTTTAGTGAGCTTATCATGAAATGAAATATTGCTAGATGAAGTGTACTATGTTTCAGTTGCAATAAATAAATCACGAAAAAAAAAAAAAGATTGTATCTTAAGTAGCTTCTGTGTATGCACTAATATGAAATCCTTGTAACCAGCTTATTTTCCACTGTTTTCATCCGATCTAGATGAAATTTTCAGCTAATGTGAGACAAGGGGGTATACGGTCCCTTGTCATTTTCATTGTTGCCACTCAATACTTCACCCTGAGCATGCGGAAGCGTAAATTCCATTGTATTTTTTGTTTATTCCATCACATCCAAAAACTATTTCATCGTTTTCAACTCATCAGTTCATTCTGCGCTTGCACGAACTAAAACTACATTGAGTATAATTTTTTCGTTTCTTAATTGACCAATTATGACATTTCACGCTACTTCTTGATTTACTCTTTTCCGCTCTGAATTTTTCAAGATCATTCAAAACTCTTCAATGATCTATTCATTCATGATAGGTGAACGATGAAGATATTTGCCACACCCTACTTGGCAAACTTTTTTAGAAGTTTTATGGGCTTTTGCCCAAATGTGCAGCAGAAGAAAAAATAAAATAAAATAAATCAATACCTATTTAAGAAAGGCATTACAATATATTGCTGACATGTCGGAAATTTGCTTATATGGTCATGCTGCACGACAGGACATTTTTTCTCTGATCGGGTTTCTGGTTCTGAAAAAAAGTGAAGAAGTTATGTGGAGGATTTCTTCACAGCTGAGTGTTTTCATAATCTCGCCCAGCCTTCTAATGATGGCAACTGAAGGAGTTCATAGAAAATTAACTGAAAGTCGGTCGGCTATGCTTTGGCGTCAAGTTGAAGAATTCTCAGTCGACTGGAGTTACCCCTTTATAGCGGCATTTCTCACAAAAATACGGTAAAAGGTTGACGATGTGAAATACACGGAGCGGCGAGCGTGATCGAGGTGTTTTGCGAGCGGACTAAGTGCAGAACTCGAAACTGCACTTTTCACGGGTCGTTATATCGAATCAAAAAGGGCGTATTATGATGCAAAAGGCGAGGGGAGAGGGTGGTTTTATTCGCAGAACCAAACTTTAATGACTCCCACCGGAGGCCCGGGTAAACTTTAAGCGTAATTGCCGTCAAACGAGCGAAGCTGGAGGGCAGAGAGGGCGCTCAGACTCGTCCCTTATCTGCCTTGGGGACCTTAAACACGTCCAGTCTGTTATCTGAATCGTAAACCTGGGCGAGGGTCGTACGGGGGTAATTGGAAATGGTGGTACCTTCGTTCGGTCCCCGAGATCGGACTCCGAACGGAAAATTAGGTAGATAACCGCTTATAGGCTCAAACCCGGGAGAGGGAATTATGAGCCGAACGTAATCTACTCCTATGAGGGTGTTCACTGGGAGGAAGTCAAAGTACGGACTGACTGTAGAGAACAGAGTTTGACGAAGCCCCTTGTTGCCATACACGACACTACTGGAGGCCTAACGCTTATACGTCATGCAGCATGATCTTATGAGCGAATTTTCGTGAATTATCCAACTATATGCGATGAAAAAAATAAAAAAGTGACCTCTTGTCAAAAATTTAAAAAAAATAGTTATTGCTAATTCCTTGGAGAGGGTTAATAGGTGAACAATTTAATAGAAAAATTATAATTCTATCTTTAACAAAAAAGTAAAATTGACAAAGTTAACGCATTAGTTGTGGATAGAAATAGAAGAAAAAATGTATAGTTACGGGAATAAAGGTATCGAGCTGGCTTTGAGACCCCAAAAAACGCTCAGAATCATCCGTGCGATTTTAAAGTATTTTCACGTAATTCCATCATCAAATCAGTGGAACTTGGACATACTTTCCAGAAAACCATCAGGGTCGCCATCAATTGGATGTATCTCCACAAATTCAACACATCTTTACCTACATCTGTAATTTCATCTTCATCTTGGTTTCTAGCTGCTTGATCTTTAACTGTGGTGAGATCTTACCTATCTTTACCTACATCTGTAATTTCATCTTCATCTTCTAGGCTCTTTCTGGCTACATATCAACATCATTCTTCCTACCTATCTGGAGTTGGCCTTCACCATCAACAGGGGTTGCCTTCCTAGTTGGATGTACCTGCTTTGGTCTGGTCAGTTCACATTTATGTACCCACCTCTCACTTCTTTCATACAAAAGGTGGCCCCATAGGTAGGAAAAATCTATCCAATTACCCTCAGATGTACCTACTTAACCTGTACCTACACATTTCACAGTTACCTCACTCAATAAACTAGGTGAACTTATTCATCTATCTTCATTTATCATTCCTAGTCAAAATATCACTAATCTAGTCACTGATTCTCATAGAACATTCCTATTTATCCATTGAAAATACAGTTCACTCAATATGTTACTAGCTGAGCTTTGTAGAGCGTGCTAGTTTATCTGCACTATCATTGCCTAGGACAGCACGGTGCACAAACACTACCAAATAGCAGATCATCATGTATTGGACAGAGTTGGCGCTGTAAACAACGCAGCAGGCTCTTAGTCCTATATAAAACAGCAGTTGTTCATTGAAAATATTCTCAACTAAAAAAAAAAAAAAAATTTGGGAAGTCAAAAAAGTTTCTGGGAATTTAGAATACGTCGGAAGTTTGCAGTTGAAGCCTCTATTAAAGTACCCTAGGTTTCATCGCGATTAAAATTATGAGGTTGAAATTTTCTATAAGAATAGCTAGTAACATTGCTGTGTCCAGAGGAAACGCATTTCGCCCGACTGGGCGGCATAGGCAGACGGAAGGATTTTTAAAATATATTTTTCTATAATATGATTTTTGAAATCTACGTTTCGCGAAACGCGAACCAGCGAATTTTGTGGGCGGGTTAAAAAAAATTGTTTTTCTCGGTCGAACGGTCGCAGTTCGTTACTGAAAATAATAAATTAAAAGCTAGTTTCGAGCAGGAAGAGAACGTGATGGGCTATCTAAATATATACCTCAATGTTTAGGGACCACGTAAACTGGAAAATTCCTTAATGCGAAAAATAAAACGTCAACAAGATGTAGCAAACAAGGCTCTCTACACCCTTATCTGGTCCTCTTCACTTGTTTATCAAGATGGGTACACATTATGACGGATTTTCACGTGTTGAATTCTAATACTCTCTCAACATTTCAAGTAGATTTGCTGATCGGGTTGTGGAATCTTGGTGAGACCGTTTTACTCGTCAAATGTTACAAAATCTCGTTCGTTTACCGACCAGAAAAGAAGTTTGAAATTTTTACTGTGGTCATCGTGGTCTGTAAACGCTTTCTGTTTTATAAGCAAACTAGCTCTTTAATCTATTTGATTAAGGTAATAGCTGAACTTGGCCCATCAAGTTTATATACTTAGAAATAATTTAAATAATGTCAAACTCAAAGGAAACAACTCAATACGTTAATTTCTACGGGTATTGAATTTAATTTCTAAGTCACGGCTAATTATTTCCAATAATGAACCTTAGTAATTGACCAAGAAACAAGATAATTAACCCCTTCCCCCCTCATCATATCACTAGGTTTTTTCACAGTAAAATTAGCAAATCTAAAGTTTTAGCAAATAGAAAGTAAAGTTTTTTCACGAGTAAAGTTAGCAAATCTACGACCATAAATCGCTTATGGACTCCAGTTGATCCTGAAATCAGAGCTTCAGTTTCCATTAATCCTTAATTAAAGAGGTGAAGTATTAAAACATGCATTTTTGCTCATGCATACAGACTAGTACCAATCCTATGACAATGAAATCCATAGGACATAATTTGGGAGCTAATCCGCACAATCCCTGGAAATTTTGTCATAATTGGACTAAAACGTGGTATAGTTTTGGGCTTGACAAAGATTTACCGCAGAGACAGAAATCAGATATACAGACACGGAACCAAAATTGATCAGCAAGCTCACAAACGCAAAAATAAAGTACAGATTTTGATTTTGTATGGCATAAATTTTTCCGACTTCTCGCTTGAACACAGAGCTTCCATATCTTCGGTAGTTAAAAACCAAAATCAGGATCTCAAAACCTTTCAAAATTCGAAAAGCATGTTTTTGTTTGCTATTAATATATATTGTTTCATTGAGTCAAATGAGACCACCCAGATCGCTGTTGGTACATCAGTTCGTTCCCCTTTTAAGATTGAGAAAAAAGGACGTCAACTATGTGCGGATGAGAACACGTATGAAATCCCCCGATAAACTACAACGCGTACATCATATGTGCGGATGAGAACACGTATGAAATCCCCCGATAAACTACAACGATATAAATACTAGTTGATATAATTTTGATGATATTCCTTTTTCAAGAACTGTTGTTTGTTATACACTTTTTATCGACAGCACAAGTGATGCTCAGATGGATGTTTTATAAATGGGTCCCATTCCAATAGTTTTCTGCTGTTGCGTGCGTACGTTTAAAAGATATACGAAGATTATGGTGTAACATATTGGGGTCTGTTGAATAAATTACATTTGGACTGATGTTCACCTCAGAAAATAAACCGTTGTGAGATATTTGTAAGCTTTTAGGTTTGTTATGTTCATTGATGAATCTTTGTTATAGAATAAGAAAAAAATTACTCAACCCCCCTCAAAATTTGTTGGTTTACAATACAAGACGCGTAGAACCCAAAAATATAATAATGACAAATCCGTCTATCTGTTATACATGTACAACGTACGAAACTTTTCTTGAAGACTACTGGACGAAACCTTATGCAATTTGGCTCAAAAATCATACGTCAGCCGGAGATGTGTCAGTAACATCGGCATCACTAACGGTTCACCCTAAAGGGTGGTATTTAAGTGCTAAAATATTGAAAATTCGATATCTCAAAAGCTTACAAAATGATAGGGTATTTTTAGTTTTATTTTGGAAAACGAATTTCAATGACGATGACTGGATTGCTGCACGTTTCCCATATCATGTCCAGGCCTATACACCTCCTATACACATCCTTGCAACGGTGAAAAATTCTTTACTTCACAGTAACTTTCAGAGTTTCGTTATTTATAACTTTTATTGTTTATGTTGTTTTTATATAATTTGTATTCTATTAATTTATTCATTTTTATGTTTTGTTATATGTTGCTAATGCACCATAGACTCAGTTTGGTAGAGTAATGACTCAGTTTGTGATCTGCGTAGAAGGCTATCTAATACAGAAATAACAAACCTTTGCGTAATAATTTGTACGATTTTTCTCTTAACTAAACAATCCAGGACCTTGAATGAAACCCTAATCTAAGAGATCGGCTAGAAGTAGGTAAGCACGATTTACTGCAATCAAGTTCCAACAAAGAAATTCTACATGTTTCCGACCCTTTGATGGAATCAAGGAACTCATTGGCCGCTAGATTTTCATCGAAGTTTATTCCAATGTCAACGCGACCTTCTTCACTGCAGAAAGCCGATCGGACTCCTTTGATCTCGACCGCAATCTATCGGGCTGGAATCGGCCCCGAACAAAGACCTACGAATACGAAGTAAAATTACTATGCAAATGGTTATTATTTTCGACACTATCATGGTGGAGCATGTGTGTTGCATATAATTGGTGATGGAGGGGGGGGGGGGGGCTTCTGATCTTGATATTAATCTATTCCACCTGAATTTTAATTTAGTTATACAGGGTGATTCCCTAGCAGATGCAAAAAAAAATATTTGGGTGAAACTTCATCAAAAATGGAGTAAAATACCGCCAACCGCATATTTTTATCTCAATCCGTACTCGAGATATGATTTTTTAAAGGTTTTTTTCAGGAATACCGTGTTTTTTCATTTTAAACTCGGATTTATCCACTTTGCCTCATTTAATTTTAACTTTCAACCTCATTTTCGGTATCAGCATTAAATTTTCTATAAGAATAGTTTACTTGGGTTCTTAAAAAGTACCATCCGAAGACCCTCACATCAGCTCAAACATTGACGATTTTGAAAAAAGAATATTTCTGAAAATCTTTAAAACTTTACTACTCTTTTAAAAAGAATCCTGGAACTGGCAAATCTCATGAAAACTGCTTCGTCTAAACTCTCTCCAACGGTATAATCAAGTTTACTTTTATTTTGTTATTTTGTGGAGAAAATTATGTTTTAATGTTAAAAAATGTGGGTTTTTCAATGAAATTGTTGGTTTTCTCGAAAGATGACCGACCTTCAATGAACCTACGAGTATGGGGTCGGTTTCTATGTATTTTTTCACGCTGTATCAAATAGTAACATTCGCAGAACTCTCCAACTCCGTTATACCCGAGTTTTACACTTAAAATCGCAAATGTTTAGTTTGTTTGTTACGATTAAATGTATGTGTGTTATGGGGTAAAACTAGTTAATTAAAGTGTAAAACTCGATTATAACGTAGTTGAGAGATCTGCAAGAGTTTCCATTTGATCCAGCGAGAAAAAATACATAGAAACCGACCCCATACTCGTAGGTTCATGGAGGGTCATCTTTCGAGAAAACCAACAATTTCATTGAAAACCCCACATTTTTTAACATTAAAACATTATTTTCTCCCCTAAATAACAAAATAAAAGTAAAATTGATAATACCGTTGGAATGGATATTAGATGAAGCAGTTTTCATGAGATTTGCCAGTTTCCAGGATTCTTCTTAAAAGAGTAGTAACGTTTTAAAGATTTTCTGTAATATTATTTTTTCAAAATCGTCAATGTTTGAGCTGATGTGAGGGTCTTCGGATGGTACTTTTTAAGAACCCAAGTACACTATTCTTATAGAAAATTTAATGCTGATACCGAAAATGAGGTTGAAAGTTAAAATTAAATGAGGCAAAGTGGATAAATCCGAGTTTAAAATGAAAAAACACGGTATTCCTGAAAAAACCTTTAAAAAATCATATCTCGAGTACGGATTGAGATAAAAATATGCGGTTGGCGGCATTTTACTCCATTTTTGATGAAGTTTCACCCAAATATTTTTTTTGCATCTGCGAGGGAATCACCCTGTATATTTGGCTATGCCCGTAACATTAATGAATGAATAAATAATTAATATGCCCACGCGCGGTATACGAAGGGTTAATATTGAAATAAGTTTAATTCATGTTAGGATATCTTTGAGAAGCCTCACTCCATATGTTTCATCATGGAGCGATCCACTCGATCTGAAAGCTAACACTTCGCAATTTAGCCGTGGGGATGTTGGCAATTGAATGGGGATAAAAAGTCCGCCGTTGCAGCCTCAATATGCCTACAACTAGCTGGAGAGGCAGAGAGAAACGGAAACTTGCTGGAGTATTATTACCGGGCACTTGACAATAATTGTTGTTGACATAGCACGTGATATTTACTCTGCTCTTGACACGATGCTGCACTTAGTTTTTAGTCCTATCTCTCAGGCAAGTCTAACCGCAGGCTATTGGTGCGGGGCAGCCTCGCGTTTTGAACTCAATACCCCTCGAGTCAAGCCCACTCGACCGCTAACAGTTTAATTTACATAATTGTGGAAAATACTTAGATGAGATAGAGTTTGGTTATTTCTAGCGAAGCGTGGGGCGATAGATAAATAGGTTAGGTTAATTTGAATACCACGAATCTATCTTCAAGATAACGTCCATACGTGTACAAGAGAAAATCACTAGCAAACAAAGTTTTGACATGATACGTCTGTGGCTGAGCAGTGTTGACCACATCGCACTTTGTACTTAACGTTCAAACCACAAAGAACAAGTGCAAGATCTTGAAAAAACTAGTACAAATAACTACTCAAATGAAAGTGTGCTTGGAATCAAAGATACTAGTACAAATACTTCTATTTCAACAAGTACATTCAAGTACTTTTATTTACCAACTCTCAGTTCAAGTACCAGTACTTGCGAGATCAACGATACAAGTACTTCTATTAGCACGTAGTACATGTACTAAGAACTGCAAGGAGGTGCTGGCAACTTTCCTGTATGTTCATTCCAGTGCTGACGATCTGCATAATAGAGAACAATAATATGAGAGCCCTACCAAAATCTGTCAAGGAGATCAAAATCACTTATTTTCGTCTCTATAATAGATGAGAAAAAGTTTGATATACAAGCACACTCCTTAAATTAGCTCTTTCATTTCCATAATCTGCCTACAGGTTTCTGCATTATCACATCTACTTGGTATTATGAAAAGTTTAAGTCATGCAGTATGACCGTAAGAACTATTTTTTGTGAATTACGGTATCGTATTCATAAGAAATTGCTTAGAAACTATTGTGCACATTGGATGCAAAGAGGTTGTTAACAGTCAATTTCAAGAAAAAAAGTCCAGTCGTGCAGCATGACCCCATGAGCGAATTTTTGAAGAATCCTTCGACATTTCAGTCGCTATTGATCGTGTAGAGAAATTCTAGTTTATGATTTTGATAGACAAACATGGAATCAAATTATTAAAAATAAATAGGAGGTACTCATACTTTATTATTATTAAACTAATCTTGTAGATTTAAAGACAAATGTAGGTAAATATTCATAGATTTCGATGTCCAATGTGGTCAGTATAAATCAGTTGAAATCTCAACAGTATACTATCATAACATCATCAAATCTTGACATAAAATAAAACAACATACCGACGTCATATTATGAAAGAAACGTATTTCCACAGCCAATCGATGATGAGGCTTTATATTACGAGTGATATAAAGTCAGTTGCATTCGAATCTAGCATCCCACAGCAAGAAATTGACAGACAAACTGTAGTCTCTGTTTTGAACAAATATTACCGATTTTTACAACTAGCGAACGGCATCAAGTATTTCGATTTTTGACTGATTTTTCAACTTTGAAATTTTTGAAAACTTGATACATATTCTTATAGGAAATTTTACGCTGATTCCGAATATACCACATGTTAGTATGTTGAAAAAATTATTTCGCACAACAAATCGCAAAAAACAGGCTATTTTGAAATTTTTGAAAATTTCAACCCGAAGATGTAATCCGATCATGCTGGCCAACGAACTTGAACTTTCGTTTTGTGTCCTTAACATTTTAAAATTTGTTTGAAGTTTCTTGCACAATTCTACGGACAGTTATCGTCTGGAATGACACATACATACATACATACATACATACATACATACATACATACATACATACATACATACATAAAAAAATGCGTTAAACTTCAGAATATGATTCAGAATAGCCTGAAACGGATTTATGCATAAATTTTTTCAAAAATTCACATTCTACAAATTTTGAGGCGAGAGCAATAGCTTAATTTTCTTCAAAAATTCGCTAACATATTTCAAATAATAATCACGTTGTTCTTATAGTGTCCACTTGTCCCAGGGAGCCTCAGCTTTAAATTTAAGCATTCTAGTTCAATCAGGAAAGAAATCAGTTTCAGAGATCACTCAGCTGATGAGAGTAATCAGCTGAAATATACTAGTCTATTCTGCAACCTATCAAATATACATATAAAATTTCATAAAAATCAGTCGATTCGTTTCGGAGGAGTTTGATCACTAACACTTGACGCTTTTTTTTCGTGAA
Source organism: Adelphocoris suturalis (assembly GCA_030762985.1). Classification (NCBI taxonomy): domain Eukaryota; kingdom Metazoa; phylum Arthropoda; class Insecta; order Hemiptera; family Miridae; genus Adelphocoris; species Adelphocoris suturalis. The sequence goes on from CM061046.1 coordinate 18,431,351, forward strand.
GATTTTTATAGATATAGATTACAAATAATAACATACTGTTATTATATATAATTTATATAGGTATTTATAATCAACTGACTGAGGTCTGCAAATAATTGGACCAGCAATGCAACCATAATGTGACACAGCAAAGTGTGGCTGATTCAGCTCTCATTCTATACATTAGGATAGTCAGAATAGAAAAACTACCTTACCGATGGTGATAGTTTGTCCTTTTTCAACTTTTTGTTCTATTCAAATTTCGTTATCCACATTATTTTTTGAAATGTAAATCAAAACATGATGGAGGGTCAACAGTTTTTGTCGGTCGTTCAGAAAGATGATCACAAGTTGCAGAAAACCATAAATCAAAATTTAATGAATTACTTATCAACGTGAACCCTCAACAAAGAAAAATCCCTCCCGTCATCGCCCCAGCTTTATGCATCGTTGAGATAATTGAGATAGCCCGGCTATCAATTTCAGACCGTTGATATCGTGTTATTTATGTGAAGGCCTATCGTGTTACGGACGAGAGTTATAGATAACTCGATAGATATATCGAAAAGTTTAGGGAGATAAAATAACCGGCTGATATCTCGCTCGTCTTCACTCTTTGCCTCCGTCTTCATTGGCCTGGGAGTTGACATCACAATCTCAGCTCTCGTAAATTTGCGGATTTGAAGTCATCAACACTCCACGATTTTACTGGGGATGACGAATTCAGGATGCCAAGTTAATCGGTTTTAATTTGCAATGGCGCCTTAGATAGCTAAAAATGCGCTGGTTTCAGACATTTGATTTACGATGGGTCATTTAGGATTAGGTGGAAAATGTAAATTGTTAATTCCTGAATGCAATGTTTTGATGAGTTGTGTTTTTCCACTTAGCGAGACCTGAATTGTTATCATATCTATATCAATAAAATCGTAAGTAGGTAGGTATGTCTGTTTGTACATTGATTAGAATCATGAGATTATTACGTTTCAGCTCCGTTTCATGCTATTTGTAGACGATTGGTATCATTTTCTCAATCTTTCTCCCTGTCTATCTGTCCGTATGTTTGTCCGCTTTTCACGGTTACAGGGGTCATTGGTCAACTGATATGATTGGCGGAAAATGTCTTTATTAGTCCAACTTAAATTATAGGCTTAATAGTTATATTTAAAATTTAATTATTTTTTTTTTATTCGAGCCAGAGGGGAGTTTTAGGGGAGGAGAGGGGGTAACATGGGATATCTTGAATATCATTGAACAAACTGAGGATTTGAGTAGGAAAATATGTTTGCATTACTCTAACTTGAACCACAAGCCACTTGAAATTTTCAAAATCTGACCCACAGTGGGTGTTTTAGGAGAGGAGGGGGATGAAATGGGATATCATGGACATCAGTAAATAAACTGGCGACGTGATTGTTGAAATAAGTTCGGGTAAGGTACTGCAACTTGAATCGCAGACTAGGTACTTGAAATTTTCAAACCCGACCATTAGGGTTTTTTGTGGGGGAGGGGGGGGGGGGGTGGGGTGAAATGGAGTTATCTTGGACATCACTAAATAAACTGGAGCTGATTGGTAAGAAATGTTTGAAATACTCTTACTTGAATCGCAGGCTACTCCAAGTTTTCCAATCTAACCTATAAGGGGTATTTTAGGGAAGGGGGGGTGAAACGGGGTGTCATGGACATCAGTAAATAAATTAGAGACGTGATTGTTAAAAAATGTTCGGGTTACTTCAACTTAAATCGCAGAATAGGTACTTTAAATTTTCAAACCCGACCATTAGGGTTTGGGAGGTGAGGGGGGGGGGGGGGGGGGGTGAAATGAGGGTTATCTTGAACATCTCTAACTAAACTGAAGCTGATTGGTAAGAAATGTTTGAAATACCCTTTACTTGAATCGCATACTACCTCATGTTTTCTAATCTAATCCATAGGAGGTGTTGGGGGGGGTATCATGGACATCTCTGAATAAACGGGGGACCTGATAGCTAAAATATGTATGAATTACACTAACTCAAATCACAGGCTGCTTGAAAATTTTCAAATCTGACCCAAAGGGGGTGTTACAGGAGGGTGGTGGTAGGGGGGTGGACATTATCTTGGACATCATTAAATAAACTGAGGGCCTGATTGATTAAATATGTTTGGAATACTCTAACTTGAGTCACAAAATACTTGAAATTTTCAGATCTGAACCATAACGGGCATTTTGAGGGAGGGGTGGGGGTGGAATAGGGGTATCTTGAACATCACTGGATAAACTGAGGACCTGATAGATAAAATATGTTTTGATAACACTAAAAAACCACAGCCTACTTAGAAATTTTTAATTCCGACCCATAGGGGTGTTTTGGGGGAGGGGGTTTGGAAAGGGGTATCTTTGACATCACTGAACAAACTGGGGATCTGATTGGGCGAATATGTTTAGATTACGTCAACCTCAATCACAGGCTATTAAAATTTTTTCTAGCCTCAACCATAGGGAGGTGTTTGTGGTAAGGAAAAAAGGGACTGAAGGAGGGGGTGGTTAAATGGAATAATTTGGTCATCACCGAACGAACTGGTGATCTGATGTTCGGACAAATGAAATTGGATTAGTCTGAACGTTCTTTTGGGTTACCTATCAAGAATATTTTTAATCTGAAATATGGGGGTGTTTGTGGAGAGGGAGTGGGGGTGATCTCAGTAGTTTGGTCCTAACAGGTAATTTATAAGTAACTACTTTAACTAAGCACTTTTAAGTAAAGCATTTTTTGAATCAGATTCATAGGGTTGTACCAAAATGTGATGGGTGATGGGGAGGCTTGCGTATATTCGAGTCAATCTGTGCAACGCACATGCATTATAGCGGGCGATTTTAATGTACGAAAAACGTGGGTAAAACACATGGTCAAAACATGTGAGAGGAATACGAGAGGTTTTCCGCATTAAACTAAATTTTACGGTGCGATTCATTGTTAGAAAAATTATTTTTGAAAGAACATACCGCTAAAAATTATATAAAATTGACAATGTATTTTATGCCCTACAACTTTGCCTTAAAAATTTCTGTTGGATGAATGGTTTCGGAATTATTGGAGGCAAATTTTAAAATGGACGAATCAAGCCATATTTATGTAATCCATTTGTAATCCACCAATTTTGAGATGGAAGACGAAGATTTTCTCACTCAAAACGCTGTAAATTTTCAAAATCTAATCTCAAATTTTATGACATGGATAATGTCTTTTGGCTAGGGGTCAAGGAATTTTCGTCGCGACACTTTTTTTTTCTCCACGGGTCAACGAACTTTATTTACTTTCACGTACAACCAATCCGTTACTAGGGGAGTGTAGTTTTCATAGCAGGAACATCGTTAGCAACAGAGTGGAAAGCTCTGATTTTGTCACAGCATTTTACTCTCCCTAAGCCTCTGTAGAGTCAAGGAAAGCTGATTTATTACGCTCAGTTATTTACTAATATTCCCAAGTAACCATAATGACCTAATGAAGTGTAAAATTAATCGTTTTTTTTCCCCCTTAAATTACTACTTATTTTCTGCCTTGGCTCATGGACTATGTAAATCAAATTAAATCAAATTGTTTTTATTTGTAGCGGCCAAAACTGGCATTACAAAAGTCAACAGAAATAGGTAGGTAAAGTAGGTAAAAACATATTTAGTATTAATAAGCATAGTTGGTGTGACGAATGTGGCAAGTCACCCCAACCACCGGCCAGGAGCCACCCGGCCGACCCCAGGCCCCACCCACCATGGCGGCTCCCCAGGCCGAGCATACGTCATAGACAGATGCCCGGCCAATCAAATCTCAAAAGAGATTCAAAGCATACCAAGGAGGGCCGCCCCCAGGGCCGACCAAGCAACCCCATACCGACATCGCAGGAACAGACCCTGCACACAATCACTCACACACACAATAAATACATTCACACTTTCTATATACCTATATAAAATAACAACTATAAACAACCTTTAACAAGTGACGAGTAAACTATGCGAAAAAGCGCCATTTGTAGACACGGCTGGACATAGGTACTGCATAACGTAGTCTTACTCAGTTCCTACTCAATATTTTCAATATTGTACTAACAATCAATCGATCAATACATGTACTAACTAGTAAGTATACGATGGCATGTGGTATCCATGGAAAAGTACCGGCTAGAGAGATTCTTATCGGAAGTGGATTTGTTTTAAATCCTCATCTTCCCCAGACTAACTGTTGCGTTTGATAGACCGGTCAGGAAGGTGATGGCGATTGTGATGGTTAGGAGGGGGGGGGGTTAGCTAGCGGAAACTTCCCATGGGCTGTAGGTTAAAAACGTATTCATGAATATTAGGGGAGCCTATCCGGAGCACTGCAGCTCCATCACAAACTTTCTACCGGGTTTCATCAGTCATGTTCCGGAAAGTTGAGGAGAAAACGGGAGCTATGGCGAGAGTGAGGGTGGGGGGGGGGGGCTCCGGACGGGAAGCGGGGGAGCTCCGGGTCGGACGGGGGAAGAGCTCCGGGCGCGCGGGGAAGGTTATAACTCCGGTAGCTCCCGGAGCCGGGTGCCGTGGGCGCTCCGGGGATTTGATTGATTGGAACAACTTCTCTATCCTACGGCCTTTCAACGGTATTATTTATGATTCCTCCGTCCCTTTTTCCATCCCCCCTCCCCGCCTCGCCACTCGCCCTTTGACGTTTCCTATCAGATGTAGGCGCGCGAGAGCCCTTCGGATTAGTCAATTTCAATTTTTTATTTACTGAATATTTGTACGTCCATATAAATATTTATGTAACAAACAATGATTAAAAAAGTTCTAGTCTTGCAGAATGATTGCATGATCGAATTTTTATAGAAATCGTATTAATATAGCATTTTTCAGTCAAATGAAACCTTTTGACATTTTATGTCTTTACTTTGGCACATAAACGAAAAAAGTGTTAAAAAAAGAAAACTAAAAATTAGCTGCCTTAATAAACTTGGTTTCTACTGCGGCAGTCCGATCTGGCAGGAGAACCTATGTCTAATGTTTCACTAACAAGGCTCTGTTCAATATTATATAACACATTCCAGGGTCTTGACTTTACTATTATCCTATTATCAACAGGGAAAGGTACCCCTCAAAGTTTGCGGTCTTTGGTTTATTATTTCCCATAATAATCTAAATAAACCTTTGTGTTCCTCCGACAAATGTTTTTACTCCCTTCCCCTCAAAATTAGATGTTCTACGGCTTAAGACTTGTGAAATCCAATCCTCCGAAGTTGTGGAGCGAACGCATCGAAACTTGGCACGCAACTCAGTTGATGTCCAAGAAGGGGTCCTAAATAACTAGGAAAGTTGAAAAACAGGCTAGAATTTCACTACTTTTGCTTTGTACCTACACAGTAGGAAGTCCGTTATTAAAATTATCAAAACTGACGATTTCATAATTTCTCCCTTGAGAGGGAAAAACATTAAATCATGTTTAATGTTTTTCCCTCGCAAGGGAGAAATTAGATATAGTTTTTTAAGGTCAAGAAAAAAGAAAAGATTCTAATTAACCAAAACAATTTATTATATTTATATACATCTATTTACAGGAAATACTCAATAATGGCTTATGATATGAAAAATAACAAATATAATTTACAGTAGAGACATTTTCCAAGTAGCATTTACTGTACTTATTATAGAACTCGCCATCAACATATGGTTGCTACAACGGAAGGTAGTAACTGTGTAGTAACCAATGAAAAACGTAGCTATTGACTCTTGTTTCTTTCGAGTGCGATAATTATTCTTTATGGTTGCTACAACAGAAGGTAGTAACTGTGTAGTAACCAATGAAAAACGTTGCAGATTTGCGTGTCGGATTTCACAGAACGACCCCAGCCCTAAAACATTAAACATGTTAAAAAGCGTTACGGTTGGTTTTCTGATAAATTCCCTTCACAACCGAATCGTTGCTAGAGAAATGGTACTTACTTCGTCGTTTTTCATCCCACAAAATTCGTTGACCATTCGTTCGAAAGCTCGCGATTTATCCAACCATATTATGTTAACTACTGCGAAGTGCGTGGCCAACAAGCTGAGTTATGAGCATGGTTATTTGAATAATTGTGTACACTCAGGTGATCATTCTCAATAATTGATATTGTGAACATGATTGCAACCGCTTGTTAATTTCTGATGATTTCATTGAGCTGGTGTTTCGATAGGTAATTTCTATACTTTACACTCTAGGAAGCTGTAATTTCGTATGTAGCCTCTTTAGGACATTTACTTGACGATGCCTAGGGTCCGGATCAGATGAGGGGTTCTTAGAGCTTGCATACGAGTCTGCAACTAAAGACATAAAATGTCCCAATGGTTAATCATTCTAACTATAAGTACCAGTATTTCATTCCATTCCAAGTTTGAAGAACCTTTTTTCTATCAAATGAAATTCTTAACTATAATGAAATCTTGTTCCAATCAAATGAAACTTCGTACTTACCAAATGAAACCATGTATCAATCAAATGAAAGCTATTTTCAACCAAAATGAAACTTTTTTCAATCAAATGGAACTTCTTCTAATCATCCAGAGAATAATTACACTTTATTTCATTGTTGAAAAGAGGTTTCATTTGATTGGAACATGGTTTCATTTGGTAGGTACGAGGTTTCATTTGATTGGTACATGGTTTCATTTTGTAGGTACGAGGTTTAATTTGAATGGAACAAGGTTTCATTTGGTGGATTCAAAGTTTCATTTGATAGAAAGAAGGTTTCATTTGACTGAAAATGCTATATATCCTTCAATTTGCATGTATCCTTCAATTAATTATGTTACATGGTTGTTAAAATTATGATGATCTTAGTAGAAAAGGGATACGTCAGGGGTTTTAGGACTACGTTAGGTTCTGCTAGCTTTTACTTACCACTGATTGTTCGTTGTATGTTTTACATTTGATCTGTTTCTGAAATTCCAGTAGGTGGAGGTTTAGTAATGCATCTTCATATAAGTCCTATATATAGCATAGAAATTAGCTTTATGAGCCGCTCAGCTGATCACGTTCCTCATTAATTCTAAGGAGGTTACAAACCAAATTATAGCTTCGCACGATAAATAGCATAGACCTTAGTTTTAGGATCACCTAAGCTGTTCTCCATCCTGTGCATCTTCAAGATTCTCAGGAGTCTACATGCTGAATTTCAGCTTCAAACGTTTGATGTGGTAGAAATTCGCTTTTGAAGCCTCTCAGCTGATCCCGGACCCATGCATCTTCAAGTATAAATCCTATGGAGGGTGCGTACATACCAAATTGCAGTTTTGTACGATAAATAGCATAGAAATTGTCTTTAGGAGCTGCTCAGCTGATCACGACTTCATTATTCGTCAAGTGTAATTTCTAATGAGGCTACCTACCAAATTACAGCTTCGTACGATAAATAGCCTAGACCTTAGTTTTAGGATCAACTCAGCTGTTATGCACTCTGTGCACCTTCAAGATTAATTCCTAAGAGGCTACATGCTAAATTTCAGCTAAAATTCAGAAATCGTATAAAATATATTCTTCAACTTGCATCTCTCCTGCAAGAAATTATGTTACGCAATTATTAAAATGATGATGATCTTTGTAAAAAAGGGATACGTCAGGAGTTTAAGACTGGGTTAGGTTGTGCTGGTTATGCTAGCTACTACTCACCTCTGCTTGTTCGTTGTATGATTCACATTTGATCTGCTTCTGAAGTTCCAGTAGGTGGTTTAGTGATGCATCTTCAAGTATAAGTCCTAAGGAGGGTACATAAAATTGCAGCTTCGTATGATAAATAGCATGGAAACTAGTTTTAGGATCAACTCAGCTGAACTGCATCCGATGCACTTTCAAGATTACGTCATAAAGAGGCTACTAGCCAAATTTCAGCTTCATCCGATTAATATGGAAGAAATTTGCTTATGGAGCCACTGCTCCCGCTGATCCAGCTGATCCGGGACCTATGCATCTTCAAGTATAAGTCCTAAGGAGGGTAAGTACATACCAAATTACAGCTTCGTACGATAAATAGCATAAAAACCAATATAAAACTTCAGTTATACTTTTTCGGGCTGAAAAAAAGTCACACAGTTTTTTCAAAAACCCCAGGTTAAAAGATATATGCATGCCAATGCTGCAAGAAATTCTCTAAAATTCTAAATCTTGGTTTGAAAAGCAGATTATTATTTACAACAAATTTTCCGTCATGAAATGTTGGTTCCGTGTCTGTCTGTGGTAAATCATTGTCATGCCCAAAACTATACCAAGCTTCAGTCCGATTCCGAAGCAATTTTCAGGGCTTTCAGGACAATCAATGCGTTGCTACAGAACTTTATCTTTGCCATTTTTCGTCGCAGAAAAATCGTTCACCACTTTTTGAAAAGCTTTTGATTTATGTAGAAAATTTACACACCTCGCGCTGCTAACTTAATCCTCCATTCATCTCTGGAGTTACATTTCCCCAGTGTTGTCACTCATGCACGAGTCTAATTGAACTAGTCTTCGATAGTATCGAATCAATATTCGTATTGTTTGGTAGTTAACAAAGTGGTTCCGGTGTGGTGATGAAGTAGTTTCGTTTCTGGTGATGAAGAAAGAACAACCGAGAATGATTCTTAGGTAGTTACCTACCTGCTGTCAAGAGAAAACTTGGATATGTACAACATGAAACTGTCTCACTGCGTTGCGGACTTGTTTTTAAGAAGATCGGACGACGACTTTCTTATGTTACACTTCGGGCGGGTAGGAAAAGAACCACTTACCACAGCAAAAATTTAAAAGGAAGCATAACTTAACAAGTTTTTGTACGACAAAACAGTAATTGAGCTGGCTTTTCAAATTGATTCGAATTTCAACAAATTAGGCGATCAAGAGTTTTCATTGTTGAATTGACTCTATTCATGTTTAATATTCTGCCAAAACTAGGAGTTTGTTGCAATTTTTAGTGATGGTTAGACAGTGATCACTTTCCTGCTCGCCCGGAAAGTAAATACAGGAAGTCGTACAATCGGTGTTCATCGGTCACTTACTGACAGCCACCTGAAGAAACATCTGGTAGTCCACTACTTTCTAGTCTACTACTAATGTACTAATGTAGTACTAATGTAGTTTCTAGTCTAAATAATGTAGTCCTATAAATAAAAATCAAAAAATCGAATGACAACCCAATTCTTCGAAGATGTGATCCATCATGTTAGCATCCATGTAAAATGAATGCAAGTAAGGAAAGTAATGTGAAGCCTCCCACCAGATATCTTTATTTAATTTTAGAACCATGGAGTACAATATAGTTTGGGCGAAAGCATATTTTCCTTCCGCTGATAAGGGAACAATAATTTCTCCGGTGATTAATTTTCTTTCAAGTGCATCTTGCATCAACTTTATCTCGACGTCACTCCCCTGTGACAGGGATCCTCTTCAACGGATTTGATATCGTTTTGATGATCGCTGACACGAAAAAATGGAAGAGAAAGAAAAAAACTTGCTAGCCGGGCCCCCCTCAAGAATAAAAAACTGCTTATCAAATGTTTGCTGTCACTTATCACTCCGAACACCGCGGAGCTCCCTTATCTTATCAGGGATCCAATATTTGAACTGTCTCGTGTGTTCGTGGATATCTTTGGACGGCCTCGCTTCATGCGGGAGTTGATCCTACAGGTCTATTTTCTCTCTCGCTCCGTTACCTTTGGATTCGTTGTTTTTTTCGGGTGGTTGGAAGAGCGAAAAATCATTCGAGATTAACCTTCGACCTGACGGTTTCTTAAGCCGAGCAGATATCCCGTCAACCTTCCTGGAACGGGCAAGCGATCAGACGCTGATCCTTTGTTGGGAGGTGAAGGAGGGGGGTCCGAGGTCAGTTAATTTCGAGTTAACCCCGCCTTGACACGAATCCGAAGGAGCCCCCTCCGTGGCGCGGACTGGATACGAATTTCGTTGAAACGAGAGAGGTCCTTCTTCCATCAACTTAAAACGCTCCTAATTATTGAACGAAAGTTAGTTATCTTTGTATAGAAGGGTGTAGTTCCGTATGTGTCCCCACTTTCAAAACGATGTAAATCCGTTATTATCCCATCAAAAAATGTATTTGACGACTGTTTCGGACGCGAAATTGATGTCACAATTTCAGTGTTTTTCACGTACAACCCAGCCGTTGCTAGGGGAATGGAACTTCCGCAGTTTTCATCGCACAAAAATCGTTCGCCACTCGTTGGAAAGCGCTTGATTTATGTGATAAATGTTCACATCTCAAGCTACCAATTTCCCCCTCCTTACGTACCTGGCTACATTCCAAAACTAAGTTGATTGGACTATAAACAATTTTAATAAGCCGGTTACAATATTCTTAACGTAAAGCAATAGCATCATTTACTCCACTCCATAGGAAACATCCTCTTGACAACAGTCGAGGACAACCGTTATGAAATACGAGACCTTCTCGAACGATCAAGTTTGTCCCCGACCCCGGCAACTACTTGGAACCGTTCCCTACAAGAAGAACTGTGAGTTCTTCAATTCCGTTCAACGCGGAGCAGCTCTTGAGTCACAAATGAAAAGTCACATTTACGTTTCTAAACTGTTATGTGATCGTTTGAATGCGAGCTTGCGAGCATCCAGACCACCAAACTATACACTTCATTCTGATCTACATATCCAACTAATCTGCATTTTTACTAAGGGATTGACTACTTGATGTTACGTATTTTTGAGATGCGAGCTTGCGAGCATCCAGACCACCAAACTATACACTTCATTCTAACCTACATGTCCACTAATCTGCATTTTTACTAAGGGATCGAAGAACGGAATTGAAGAACTCACAGTTCTTCTTTTAGGGAACGGTTCCAAGTAGTTGCCGGGGTGGCGGACTAACTTGATCGTTCGAGAAGGTCTCGTTTATGAAATCCCCAATCAAAGACATATCCATGTAACATGGTATCTGCTTGTAAAGCGGATAGTGGAACTCGTTTACGAGTTTAACTCCGCTGTAGTGATGGGCGATACTGTGAATTTGATTTACTAACGAATTCACGCAATTTGATCATAGGTACTACACAATATAAGCATATCAAGGATTTAGGTTTCAACTCCCTTTATCTCACGTACGCAAAAGAGAAAGTTAATTTATCATGAATCCATTGGAAAGAGGAGATTCTAGGGTTTCCGAAACACTCGTCAAATTCATTTTTTGATTGGATAATAATAGATTTACATTGGTTTGAAGGTGAGGACACATTCGGAACTACGCCCGTATTAAATAACGTTTCTTTTCCGGACATCGAATATACACAATCTTGAAATTACCTTTGCAGCTGAGATGATGTCAAAATAATCTAAAATTGAGATAATTGAAGTCGCAGTTGATAATTTCGTGTTGTGATATAATTCATAATAATGAAGTAGCCATCAGGCAACGCATATTGACAGTTAAAAATGATAAACCGAATGAAATCGAACTGAATCAGAATACTACGGCGTCCTGGAACTACTTTGTGATTCATGGCCAGTTGCCGATATTTTTAGGACGTCCCTCTGAAGCAAGGTAACATAGTCAAGGCTTCAAATGTGACCGTGCAAGGAAAAAGGAAGCTTTACTAGCCAAGGCTTTTTTTCTTTCAGGAGAACGAAAAAACAAAGGTTGTGTCAAAAAATGACTTTTTTTGTACTATATTTTTGGGTCCCAAAACTATCACTCTTTCCTCAATAATCATCAAAACTTCATTTTTTTTTTCATTTTTCATTGTACGAGTATTTATAATAGCGAAAAACTAAAGTTTTGCAAGTTTGCTGAAAATCTGCTGAAATCTGTTGAAAATTTGCAATTTTCGGGCCCTCTTTTTTCAAACTTTGAAAAGTCATAAATTTTGATTGGAAGCTGAAAGAAAAAATCCAAAAACCTATTTTGCCCAGCATAATGTGAAGAAGAATAGAAAAATATAAACTCAGATTTGACCTTTAGAACGCTAAGCTCCCATTTCCCTTGCATAAGATAGACGACCTATTGGGATTTCACCATCAAGAGAGATAATAAGTTTAGTGAAACTTAGTTATATAGGTTACAGAAAAAAGTCATAGAATTTAATCATAAACCGAACTACTTGAGGGGAATTACATAGAGTATATAAGTTGTTACAAGTGAGAAATAGGAAACATGGGTTGTGGTCTTAAAATTAGCAAGATGGTGTACATATCATAGTTTATTTTAGTTATAATTGTAAGAAGTACAACAATGGTTAAGGATATGAGTTAACCCTGGAATGTCCCGGCTAAATTTCCAACACTTAACTCCCCGGTGGGGTTTGTCAAACCCCAACTTTGAAAAATGTTGGAAAATTCAAAAATAACTTACACTTGAATCAAATTTTATTTTTATTCTGTTATCAAGAGTGTAAAGAAACATGAAGTAGGTACCTAAACTCATGACGAAAAAAGTAATAACGCAAACCTGACACTCTGAAGAAAAAAATAATAGCAGAAAGGTACCTCATTGTAACAAAATTTTAGTAGGTATACAATTAACACATTTTCATTTTAAAACAAAAATAAATAAATAAATAAAATGTACTAAACAATTTCCTGAGATTAGTTTGATACCACTTACAAAACCCAAGAACTAGAATGAAAAGGTAACATAAAATTGACACCAAGCAATTGGATCAACATTCTCAACACTTTGAAGATCTATGATGTTCACAGAAGGAACATCGAACTAGTTTCTCCAAAACTGTCACTTTTGACGCTTCTTCATCCGAGGCAACTTCTTGTAACTCTACATTATCTTCCGTGTTTGAATTTTCTCTACCAAAATATACATCTTCTTCCTCCAAATGTTCCAACATGGATCTAATGTCTTCAGGATCCGGAAACTTGCGTTTTTCAGCCATTTATCACGATGAGCGAATAACAAAACTGTGGGAACGCCCACAAAAATAACCCATGCTATAGAGAAAATCACTAGCGGTTAACTCCCCGGTTGGGGTTTGTCAAACCCCAGGCCCAAGAAAGTACTACACTACACAGAAGTCTTGAACGTACTAAACTGGAAAAAGGCTGAAGCCTTTAGGGAAGAAGTGGGGGGTGATATAGAAGGGGGCGAGAAAAGCCAGACGTGCGGGATTCAACATGATGAACTGACTTCAAATGGCGATTGGGGTTTGACAAACCCCACGGGGCATTACAGGGTTAAGTTGATATAAGAGACATTGTTTTCCTGGGTGAGTGATTTCATTTCTCTTGATCGTGACTTTTTTTCTCCTCCTTGATAATGAGGGTTATTAAAAATTAAAACTTCTGGAAGACTCCACATCTTATTCCACCATCAACTCCCTTAATCTATCTTGAAACAGCAGACCACAACAACAAATACACTCAGGTATAATTTGATCCTGCTCGCCTATACAAGAAAGAATAACAAGGGGATGGGTCGTCCACAAAAAGGACAACAGGTTGGCTGTTTCTACATGCAGGACGTTAAGCAAGGAATCACACCTTCTTAATCCGTCTACGACCGAGTGGATTTCGAAGGCAAAGCGTAACAATCGGCATCGCAGCTGATGTGATTACCAAGAGCTCATAACTGCACGACGCCTGCAGGAGACCCAGGAGAGCTCGAGCCTCGCATACGTATATTCCTGAAGGAGGAGCGTGACGTCCCATTCTCGGGTTTTGTATATATATATATCTGTGTATACATATTGGGCACGTCAGCTTGGCCGAGTACCGAGGGCGTGACAGCGGTTCGGAATCAAGACAGAACGCCGACCCTTACTGTGGTCATCATGCACCCGGAATTGGTGTCATCGGGGTCGTTCCTCTTTTTGTAATGGACGGTGTGTAGCCGATTTCGAATCGAAACTTTACAGTTTGGAAGCCCATACGAAAAACGTCTGCCAGGCGGGTGTGGGGTACTTTAGCACAGTTGCAAACACCGTTAGAATAGAGAAGTAGAAGTAGAAACATATTAGTATGTAATGAATCATTACAGGGACGACCCTACATGTGTACGGGTGAACATTGTTTAGAATTAGATAGCGTAAAAATGTTTTACCATGCAATAATACAATCGTTGTTAATTTATGGGATTATATGTTGGAAAAGTGTTTGTTCCACTCGATTAAAAGCGAACTGTTCATTACGCAAAATCTACTGATAAAAATCCTGTTGAAGAAAAAAGCGATTCCCCACAATTGAACTTTTGAAAATAGTTGATGTTCCCACAATCTTCTCTTTAGTGGTATGGGGCAGAGTTGTGTGAAACAATACATAGGAATTGATAGTCTTTATATGTTTACTGTACAAAAAGAGCATGTAGTAATAAATTTTACTTATACTGTAAATCGGTCCTCAATTAGAAGAGTAATTTCGAGGTCTGGTCCCTTACAACCAATTAACATGTATCATGTTTTAGCCCTGGGGTCCTAGCGAATTTTGCGAGTCAATTTTTTTCCGCGCACGAAATTAATTACAGTGATTTCCGCCTACAACCGAGTCGTTGCTAGGGAAATGGTACTTCGTCGTTTTTCATCCCACAAAATTCGTTGACCATTCGTTCGAAAGCTCTCGATTTATCCAACAATATTATGTTAACTACGGCGAAGTGCGTGTCCAACAAACTGAGGTATGAGCATGGTTATATAAATAATTGTTTACAGGTTATATAAATAATTGTTTACACACAGGTGATCATTCTCAATAATTGATATGTGAACATGATTGCAACCGCTTGTTAATTTCTGATGTTTTCATAGAATTTCGAATCAATATCGAGGAGAAAACATGATACATGGTTGAAATTTTTGGTTCTAGAACAGAAATAAGTTTTTTTTTGCTTCTTCCAAGAAATGACGGATATCCCTCTCATACAACTTTCCAATAGCAGCCATGTAAACCTTACTTAGTGCTGTGTAGGTTTTACGTTTGCGCATGTGCAATGCATACGTAATATTCTTGAGATATTCCTCCATATAACCCCCAGTTTGGAGAAAGTTTGGGGTATCACATTGGATGATGAGATTTGTTAGATTTTTTAAATTGGATTTTGTGTTTTAACAGTTCCGGTCGGAGGAACTGTTACATTGAATGTTTCCAAAAGAACGCTGAGTCAGCCAGCTTCCCCTCCTAAACCAGATAATACCACAGCCAAGATAGGAGCTACTATCATTGTGCGTATAGCAATTAACTATTATGCCTTATTGTTTTATGTCAATAGCCCAGTTGCTATCCTCACCTACCCTCATCCTTTGCGGTATCTTCTTACCTACGTATTATTGAATTATATTCAATTTATCTGAACATCAGAATAGTCAAAAATCCTTCCTCTCTATTCCTTTTTTGGAGCACCATTTAAAGAAATTGGTATTCAAATTCCCAAGTGATTCATTTTCTTTTCTTATTTAATAACTCTAATAAATGCAAATATTTTTAGTAGAGAAATAAGAAATTTAATTGCATCAATCACTAAAATTATGTTTTTGCATGCGCACGCCGTTTAAGGATAAAACCAGGATATCAAGAAGTTTGGAGCTGAAAATAGGAAATTGCAGGTTTTCTAGGTTGTTGCATCTGGAATCGAGGTCACAAGTTTGAAATCCAACCAAGATTATAACGTAAGACAGCATTCCATAAGATTGACGGTCAGAAATATTTACATGATTCATGTCACTTGACTGCTTGGGAAAAATCAAGATGCAGGAAAATCAGAAATAAAATATCAAAGTAAAAACAGGCTACCGGTTGAAAACTCGCCAACTAATGATTGCTCCTGGCAAAGGAGGAAAATAGGCTGGTGGAAGACGTCAGGTTGGGTGATGGATGACGGCTGGAGATTACCGTTCTACTCTCTCAGGCCGTGTACAGTAAAACGTATTGGTCGGGTATGTTAATTAAATAAGAGGCACTTACCGGGAGCATCCCCATAAGGAATGCGCGGTGTGGAAGCCGCATCAGCTAATCCCAAGGGAACAACGAGATAAATTGGAGAGGAGTATTAGGCATTAAAGAGTCAGTCGTGACTAACGACGTACACGCAATGGAGCGAAAGAACATATATATCATGTTGGCTGTCGTATGAATAACAAAATGGCACCATTCTCGACTAATGTGGAGTAACAGGATTCACAGATGCATAATGCAAGTTGATATGATGGTAACCGCGGATTCAAAACCGTGTATGGTGAATATGTAAGAATCGATATAGGCTAGTATGATGGTATGCGGTAGTATCGGATGGGGCTGTTAGAAGTAAACGCTTTTAGCGTGGTTCCACCATTTTTCATCTTTTGTTCTTTCATGTGTATTTTGCTATTCTATTTGTTCGTTCCAACTGTCTTATGCCTATTTTATACTGACTTTATGGCTTCTGATGTTCGCGATGTAAATTTTATGGCTTTGTTTACTTTTGACTATTGTTGAGCACTATCAGGGCCGTCGCACCAATAAAAAGTTGGGAGGGGTGAATCTCAGAATTTTCCAACTGCTCGGACTGCTAACTCCTGGGACTAAATATGCCCACTACCAGTTATGAAGATGGCAAATATGTATATTTGACCATGGATATCTTCAGTATGGATACTATCATATTCATCATCATAACTATAAGCACTTTTGAGGGATTTTGGGTTTTCCGGAGCGCCGAAAGCAGCCATTCATCCGTCTCTCTCGTTTAATTCGCTCCTGACTCCTGTTTGAGTACATGGAACTTCCGAAAAAAGTAAAAGTATGTACTTCTTTCAAGGAAAAATTGACAAATCAGACATTTTCCAAGTTGGAAAATTGAAAAGGCCGATTGGGGAATAAGAGAAAGGAGGGGACTGTAGAAATTGGCGAATGGAAAATTGATGTTGACGAATTGAAAAGTTGGGAATTGAGTCATTCGAAAAATATTACAAAACATTCCATCCCAGCGAATTGAGGGGTGGACATTTTCTATTTAAAAATTAGAGGATTAGAAAAAAGAAGTAGAGCGAAGAAATTCGAATGAAGGGATATCAGAAGATGAAAAATTAGCAAGTTATGAATTAACAGAGTTCGGATATCGTCTAAAATATCTAACATACTTTGGATGTCGGCAAGTTGAGTTTTTTTCCGTTTAAGGGTGATTTTCTCATCTGGTCGAACAATTAGGAGGGGGCAGGAGGGTTAGACACCCCCAAACCCCCCTCCCCTTAATGCGACGGTCCTGCGGTCTTTGTGTACAGCAAATTAAACCTATTGAATTAAATTGAATTTAAAAAAGTATTTTTTGACGCCGGCCGCGATAATTCGAACCCCAGCCACTCGTGCTGTACAGTCCAGAGTTCTACCATTAACAGATATTGTTTCAACAGAATTCTTCCTTCTCGAATCCGAGTTTATTTTAGTTCCTGTCACCTGCAGATGTATTTGTGAAGCGTAGGTAGGTGTTTTATTTTATCTCATCAATTTTCAGTTGGTGGGTGCTTAAGTTTATGACGATATACTTAGATTCCAACATACTTTGAACGTGGACATCAGCTCTCGTTAGGGAATAGTGAGGTATGGAAGTTTTGTTTAACTTCATTAATTTCTTCACGGTAGGTGCCTACGTCTAAGTTTTACGTTTAATAGTAATATACCTAATAATAATAACGGTAAATTGCTATAAATAATACTAAATACCTACCTTATCAGTAATGATTACTGAAATCTAAAACAGAAATAACAAACCCTTGTATAATAATTTGCAGCACTACTATGTTCCACCAGTTATGATCCGCTCCCGTTTCTAAGGTTCTAGCACTTAGGGAAAGCAGACGGATGAACGCACAGCTTTCCGGATGGTTTCATACGATTTATTGGGGTAATATCAGTCAATGACTGCCAAAAAACTGTACCTACTTATACCGAAGGTTGTTGACATCGTGATTTTTTAATATTCCAGTCGTCCAATTCTAAACTTAAGGGTGGATCAAAATCGATGCCAAGGTTCTTGGTTCAACTAGACCCTATCTGTGATTTTTGACTCAAGTTTCATATAATTTGATCCTATAGTTTCGGAGAATCGCTCTGGGCAACTTGCGGCCCGTACGAAAAGTGACGCAAGAAATTGCGTAACGAAAATCCTCCACGAATTGTTAGTTCTCATCAAACCAATGTTTGGCAGACTACCGATGCTCTGAAATTTGGTTCACAGCCTCTTGCAGAGCGCTGGTAGTGATTGCGAGGAAATCAGATCAGCTGGGTCTTCTTATTTTTATATTCTTGAATAAAATTTTTTTCTTCTTGAATTTCGTTTTATATTGAACCTGTCATCGAGTCTATCGACTTCTGTGACGTTTGCGCGGAGTGCGAAGTCTTTGGATTTGTTTATATTTATTATTCGATTTTTGGGTTCTACGCATCTTGAAACGTAAACCAACACTTGAGGTGGCGTTTCTAACAGATTAAGGTTACCTGGCGCTGGGCGTTCAGGGCCAAAATCCGCACAATAAAAAAATAACTGAGGAGAGGTGTAACAACCCCTTCCCATCTATCACATAAATGTGCTGCGTTCAGGAAATATCCTTCCAGTCAAACGGGTGAGGCTACAGCCCCAATCGGGGCAGCTCCAGGAGTGAGAAGAAGCGGCGTTCAACTCAAAACTGAGCAAAAGGTAGACGCTCTTTTTTAGGAATGACGGGTACTGTCACAAGTTAATCATACTTTTCGTAGTCGATTACAAATAATAGTGAGTTTTTGTACTTCTCGTATTCAAAAATAGCGTCTGCAAAACGAGAAGACGTTTTCGTTACGTCTAAAAGCTTTTCAAAATGGGAAGAGTGTTTTTCTCGTGCTCAGCTTTTTTGAAATCGAAATTAGGAGACGACAACATGACCTTTCTCGAGGATAACCCTAACTAAGCAAACGCAGTTGTATGGACACACACATACATACGTCAGTATGGACAGACCCGTCAAAGTCGCCTGACTTTTACCGTTTTTGTGGTGTCTTTTGTTTTTAGTTTAACCATTGTATTTGTCTTTTGTTCGTGTTTTGCTTCCGAGACTGCAAGGGAGGAAGCTTTGTTTTCACTTTCGAAATGAAAACAAATTTTTTGCTCCAAAATCAAATTTCCTCTCGCATTTTGCGTTTCAGAGCCTCCTAAACAAATTTGGTTCCGTGTCTGTCTGTCTGTCCGTCCACATTTCCTCGTAACAGCCATAACTTCCACAATTTTGATCCGATTTTAACTAAATTTTCAGGGATCATGCGGGTTAAGCTCTAGATGGTCCCCTATCAACTTCATCATGATCGAATCAACGGTAGCTTCTGCGCAGGCGCTAACGTGAATTCCTTGTGACGGTCATAACTCGATCAATGTTGAACGGATTTCGGTCAGATTTTCAGGGATGATGTGGGTAAGGTCCCTTGAGGTCCCATAAGACAATCATCATAATTGCATTAGCGGTACGCTCTGCGCATGCGTGAACGAAATATTCTTGTTACGGTCCTTGCAACAGCCGTAATTTCCACAATTTTGATGCGATTTTCTTCAAATTTTTAGGGATCGTGCGGGTATAGCTCTACATGGTCCCCTATCAGTTCCGTCATGATCGAATCAACGGTAGCCTCTGCGCAGGCGCAAACAAAATTTTCTTGTTTCGGTCATAACTCAGGCAATTGTGAACGGATTTCGGTCATAACTCGGTCATAACTTCCAATTTCCCACCTTATTAATTCCCTGATGCCAGAACCGGTCGTTTCTAGTTTTCTGGAATTTAATGGTGACGTACTGTGAAGGTCACGAGGAAGCTCATGTGCCATTTCCTTGGCAGTCTATTTTTTTTCCCCACAACTCATCCAGAAGGGTCATTAGCGGCATTTTGTTCGTGCATTCGAAGCTTTAACGCGACGATTTGAGCATTTTCATCTAAAGATTTCGTTTCAAGATATGAGCTTTCAAGAATTATTTAACATGTTTTAATGATTTGTGTTTTTCATGGCTGAATCTCTTCCGTATGATGTAGAGGTAAGTGACAGTTGATTCTTATTTCATGTGCTATATTTTGAAAATTGTCTACTGCGAGTTTTATGCAGTGGCTCACTAAAAGAATCCGGTTAACTTCATTATAAGAGTTGTCTTTCTCTTGGGCTTAAAAAAACGCTACGAGAAACCAATGCGAAAAAGGTTGGCATTCATCGTGCTCGCTCTAAAAGCTTCTTTTTGTGTTTACAAGAAATACAAATATGAGAAGTATATTAAAAACAATATATATCATTATGAAAATAATAAACCAAAACGTATTAAGTAGTATTCTTGGCCCAAAGAAACACACAACCAACTTAATTGGGGCTCACTAACGGAGGAAGGAAGCGGCTAGGAGTGGGAGGAATATTGTGCTATTTAGCTTTGACGTCACAATCTTTCAAAGAAAACCGGCGGTAAAAATCTGCCACAAAGCATCTCGCTGAGAGTCGTTGCATTTATTCACTAACAGCGAAAACCCCTTTGAAATTATTAGTAATTAACGAGCGATGCCACAACAGGACGTCCCGAATCGTTAACAGGGGGAAACTTGAACAGTTTTATCAACACGGAAAAGCTTTTCATCTCGCCATCATTAAAAATGAAGTCGCGAAACGCTGTTTTGCCTACGAGAGAGCCATTAGCCCCAAGAAGGGTCTGCGGTTAGGTGCTTCATTTTGAGAAGGATTTACAGCTAAAACTCGGGAGTTGTAAAGCGCGTTAATTTTCTGCTCGAAGTTTCCGCGTCGTGTAAGTTCATGCGTGCGGAGTTGGGGGGCACGTGATAGGGCTAATCTACCCGTAGCCCTACACCCCCTAATGAACCCGTTGATACGTCGAAGGTAATAGTAGTTTGCGGATAGTCAGCTTTTAATGGTGTTTACCTTCATCCTGAGTAAAGATTGGGCCAGGCATTACTACCATCAATGTATTAGTTGGTTAATTAATTCTGTTGTGGCTGCGTGCGAGAGGAAATTGTGAAAGATGCTTAGATGAACAAGACTTCAAAGAATTATACGACGCATAGTTTAATGGCTGCCCAGAACCAATAAATTTTGTTGTGAAACTTGTATTCCCTATGTGGCCGGATCTCTGCATTACCTGTCGCCTTCTGCATTTATCTACCCCAAATACCGGTCAGCGTAACCCTATTGGCCGGTACAAAACCGCAGCAATAATCTTCGGTAATCCATAACTCCAAAGAACCGGTAGGTAACTGTAGTCCTACCCAACAACTAATAGTCAGTCTAACCGAAATAATATGAGGGACTAGCTAACATTTTGATAAGAAAACAGTAAGAAATATGTACACTTGTACTGATATAGGTAGGGTGAAGTCACCAGTAATGGACCGCCCTTAAGAATATGCTTTTGGTTTTTTGCTTCTTACACGACTTCTAACGAAGTTAGAGTGATTTTCTATACAC
The DNA here is from genome assembly GCA_030762985.1 of Adelphocoris suturalis. Lineage (NCBI taxonomy): Eukaryota > Metazoa > Arthropoda > Insecta > Hemiptera > Miridae > Adelphocoris > Adelphocoris suturalis. Next base: position 18,452,701 of record CM061046.1, read on the forward strand.
TAACAGAATCAGTGAGTTTTCTAGTTTCGATCTGTGTGTGCAATTTCTCAACCATAATGAAAAAATAATTCGTTTTGTCACATTTAAAAAAAAAAAGGACGTGCACCAATAATGGACCGGCAGATTTTAGGTGGTTTCAGTGATGGACCATTTTGGGACTAGTATCGGACCACAAAATAAACTTCCAATAAAAATTGTATTTATGAACAAATCGAACTTAAAATGGCTTTCGTATAAAACTAAGGGCTTTCAATTAGCCAATCACAAATATAAAGTTCTAGTTTCAGACTTCTCATTACATCAAAAGGAGATTCTTGCTAACCTCTGATTAGATACACCTGAGATCACTAGGTAACCATTGCAAGTTTCTATCATTAGAAATCACATTATTGGGTCTTATCTACTTAAGACTAAGAACTCTTCAATAAATTATACAATATTTTCCACATGAGGCACTTAAGTAGAAAAATTTCCCTTAGGTATAAAATCACAAAATTTGAAAAAATAATGACGACCTCATATCACATTTTTCGTTGAGGAACATTTCTTTAAAAACAAAATTTCATCTAATGCGTCACAGTGCATAAAAAATTACGATCACGTTTTGATCTTCTGTCACAAGTCAACCTGTACTGGCTCTGGAAACTGGAACTTTTCGTTTCCAGCTTTTCCATAAATTGCAGGGTTAGGCAGCTTCTTCAGTATATTTTGCAGTTCAATGGACACTTTTTCTTTCCCACTCTTCACGAAAACAGTTCGCATTCTGTTGCAGGGGTTTAGTGGAATCACAATTGCATGATTTTCATCTGGAATGTCGATCACCTGGCAGGCCATTGTGGATGTCTTCTTTTTCATGATTCGGCTTACTATAACAAAGTCTTGCATGAGGATCACTACTTCATCGATCTGTTTCACTCCATTGCTATCCTGAAATGCTTGCTCCGGGTCTTCAGGGGTTGCTCCAATTTCTTGATCATTTGCATTTTCGTTGGCTCTGCTGCTGTCTCCGTAAAGTACTCTAACGTCTGGACTTCGGAGATAGCATTAGTTCTGTGATTAGTACCAGTCTCGTGGGCTTCGATGATGAGATTCAGGGAATCACACTGCTGGGCTTCGTGACAACTCTGAAAGAAAATCGGTTTTATAACTCATAAGAATGATACCACAAAATGGAAGATGAACTTCAAAGAATAGAGAAGATGGTTTAAAGTTTGACCCTGAACCATAGAAGATCGTCTTAAGAGCAGTGCGAGAGAATCATACGGGGTGTCCCAAAAGTAGCCCCTACCCCCTTATTTTTTTTTTTTTCACAATTTTTGAGATATCGAAGTGAAACTTGAATAGCGTTTTGGGGTGCCTCATAGTAAGTTTGGAACAATTAAAAATCAGGAAAAAAATCTAAAAGTATTTGGACTACCCAAAAGGGGCTATTGGGTACTTTGAAAAAAAAAAAAAAAAAAAAAAAAAAAAAAAACAGTTGCCGAGTGACGCCTCATTTTAAAGATTTTTTGGTGCTAAATACGATGGTGAAGCCAAAAGTGCGATAAATAAATTATAAACGATTTACCTATTAATAATTATTTTATTATTAAAAATTATTTTTTATTTATCTAAAGAACAATTTTATTATTTATTCCTATGTGGTGACTCAGGCTTGACGTTGAAAAAAGGTGAAGTCTATTTCATCGAAATTTTAACTTCTTAGGAACCTTTTTTTTGTCTACTAATCGCTTCATTAACCACAGCTCTCATTATAAAACTCATTCCAAAGTCTTATTGCGAGAAAATATACCCGCACAATCGTCACTGGAGGAAATCGAGCTTTTAACTACCCGACGTCAAATATGGTGGAGTGCGGCTGATATTAATAAATTACCTCCGGCGCTCCGGAGAACTCCCTTCCAAACCAGTTAAAAGTTTAATAATCCTTTCTCTTAACTTAAAGTAGAGGGAAAAATGAAATCCGACCGAAAGTAGAGTAAGAAGGGCCAGCTTTTTTATTTCAATCAAGAACGCCCATGTGGCACCAAGATTAAGTCTTTCCTTGAAAATACTTCCAGGAAGAATGTCAAAAAAAGGTCGGAAAAATTCCGACGAGAACGGTTTTTCGTTCTTAATTTTTATGAGGAAATCCCATTAAGTTTGAAAGGTCCCGGTTTAGAATAACCACTGGGAAGTAAAATGTACGGAACTAATGAAAATGGCTTTCCTTGTCCTTGGGATATGGAAGAGAAAAGGCGCATCAAAAGGAATAACGTCAAAGGTTGCTGTTCCTGTATTTTTATTATCCAAGGAAAAAGTTTAATGAAATGGACTTTTTCCTTCCAGTCATTTGAAAAGAGGCAAAACTATACAATGATGAGATATTTGAGGTATTACAGATGATTGGAAAATATAGGAAACACATATATATATATATATATATATATATATATATATATATATATATATATATACAGGGTGTTCACACTTAAGATTGTTAACTTCCTAGGGATCGATTCTTCAACTAATTTTCAACAAGAAGTTCCTCAATGCAATTTTTTTAAACCCTTGATTTTGGGAGTTTTTGTACATTTCAGTTTTTCTCGAAAATTTTCTAGCTTGAAGTAATAAAGTTAAATTGTAAAAAAACCGTACGCGTTACAGGAAACACCTTCCCAAAATCTCGGCTTCCCAACGGTATAATCAATTTTACCAATTTTTTACCAAAATTTTATCAATTTTAGGGAGATAGGAAATTTAACGTTCTTTCCAACAGCATATTTATTTTTAAGATTACATTGTAAGTTAGGGAGGATATGGCCAAATTGGTGATGTAAGGTCAAAAACACTTAAAAAAAAAAACTCCAAAATTGAGGGGGAAAAATTGCTTTGAGATGCTTTTTGTTGGAAATTAGTTGTAGAATTGATCCCTATGAGCTCCACAAAAATGGAAATCGTGAAACTTGAGGGCACGGATAAATATTTTATTGTTACTGCTAGCAATTAAGGCGTAGTGAGGTAGTATTTCAGTCTATCGTTAATAAACGATGTTGGAATCCCTTTCTTTACCAAAATGTCGGCTTTATACACGATTTGCACGTTATAAGCGCTGTCGTTATAAGCGATAACAAGTTCAAGTTTTTACATAACAGGTATTTGTCTAGGATCCCACCTTTTGGTCGTTATAAATTATCTCCACTGTATGTATTTTTGTTATTGATCAGTAAATTTCGAACATCTTCTTTTCTTCATATACATATTGCATTTGGTTGAATTTTGTTGCTCGAATTGAACATTTAAGGAAAATCAGCTAACAATAAACTTTCGACTCCAACCAATTCAACATCAAGATTATCAATGAAAATATTGAATAGCTTTGCAGCGCTTTCAACTCCAGTTGAAAAATCTTCCTTTACCATATTTCTGGCCAGTTGCGATAACACTAAGCGAGACAATGATCACAATTTCAGGGCGAAATCAAAAGTTACAATCGACGTGCGATTCGGTTTTGGCAGATTCGACAACATTAAACGGGCAATAACAATATCCGCGTTCATATTAAGCGGAGCCCACTATACAGGGTCGGTTTCACCAAAGTTTGATCATCGTTTACTCATTAAACCGAAGATCTCAGCTGTAAACAACGATATTCGGTTTCACCAACCCCCTTTCAGATAAATCAATGATCAAACGCATTAAACCAACCACCCGAACGGGTGGTTAGCGTTCCAATCAACGATTATTACTAGGTAGGTAGTTCTTTTTGACATCTTTGTTACATGACCTTCTTCTTTTGCAACATTTTCATATCTATTTTGCAGCATGTTCCTAGCTATTTCCTACGTTTTCTTACGTGCACGAAAATGAACCACAGAGGATTGATCAGAGCATTGGTTTTTGAGGTCGAATTTGACGAGGATGATAACAAGACTTCACTACTTGCCGTCGGGGGACCCTAAACGGTTGACCAGCTTTGACCAGCGTTGAACACCGTTGACTACGGTGTTCCCCTACTCCGATTAACATCAAATTTTACCCAAAGTCAGGAAAGGGCGAAAAGAACAATCTGACGAAGTTTCAACCCCCCACCCCATACCCCTACAAGATATAAGGGTAAAACTGCTATGACCTGCGTTGACCGCCGTTGACCACGGTGTTCCCACGCTCCGATTAACATCAAATTTTAAGCAAAGTCACAAATGGGCAATACGAACGATCTGAAAAAATTTCAACCCCCCACCTCACACCACCCTTTGCCGTCCACGGTGGATTAGAGAGAACTAGGTACGGCAGATTTCGATCTCAAAGAAATCGATTTTCTAATGAGGTACCTACTTTCTAAATTTTAAACCAAACTATGAATGGTTTTTGCTATGAACCTACACCAACTAAAGAGGTAATAAACTTTTCCCTGGTCGATCTAGAGAGCTATGAAATAATGACAGGAAATGCTCGGACAAAGCAAATGACAACAATAATGAAAATGATTTTGTTGCACCTCAACTATTAAGTGCAAGAATGTTCCAGATGATGCAGGTAATTACAGGTGCTGTAATGAGCTCCTCTCAAGAAGAAAAGAAAATAACTACCTATGTATGTAGGTTCCCCTTCCAGGACAATGACGTCGCTCCGTCGAAGGAAAAATCGATACAGGTCGGACGCTATCGAAAGAAGGCGGAATGACTCTTGGAAACAAGGGGACAATGCCAATGATAGAGAGGTAGAAAAGATGACAATGGAACAAAAGGTGATGCCGGGATGGGAGGAAAGGAGAGCAGAGGGGCAAAAAAAGTAGATTGTACGGAGGTGATGTGTGCAGCCTGAATAGCGAAAGTAATCCGCAAGAGGCGCGCCTTTCAGGAGCGATTTTTCATTCTGCACACGTCCGGTGCTTGGCTCCGGGTTTTAACAAACTGCTTTTAGCAAAGTTGTTTTTGTTTCCGACGCTGTGACAGGCTCGGAAGACACACGGCTTCAGCAGGGATAGAACGTATAAACCAGAGTAAAAACCATATCTAATGGGTTCAGATGTGTTACGTTTTAAGCTGGGGACCACGGCTCCCTTCCAGCCCTCAGTGACCTATAAACAGATTTTTTTCTCAAAGCTAAATACGCTCAACATTAATCATATTTATGAATTAACTGACGCATTACATCTCACTCATTCCTGCAAATTCTTGTCATTGCTGCCCCCTAAGTTACTGTCAGTATCTAAAATACGTTCAATTACCCTCATACATCACAAATCAAGATTTCTGAGAGAAACAAAACAATAGTTCGAGTAGATTTGCTACAACGTGCTATCTTCGAACGGATTTAACGTGATGACTAATGGTATGAGTTACAATTTCCATTGTAAGAGAACACCATCTGAGGAAGAAATCTTCTCTCTATCTCTGAGTGAAAATTGCACCATGACGATCCTCTCACACACTTATCAGCAGAATGAGATCCATACCTTATTTTGTTCCTATTCAACTTAAGATGCTGAAATTCGGAATTGGGATTTTCTATGTAAGGTAGGTAGAGTACAATTGCAACTTGGGAAACTTTAATCAGCAAAGTTAGCTCAATTTTGCTCGTATAGGTAAACCTGAAATTCTGAACGTTTGAATGGTGCCGAAAAGTATAATTAAAACTAGAGAAACCACTCTAATCAGCCGAGTGAGCTCTGTAACTAACATCGTCCGTATTCAACTTATTATGCAGAAATGCAGAACAGAGCCTCTGGTGTGGTAGAATATTAATTGTAGGCTATTCCAATATTCCATAGCCCGTAAAATCGGTCGGGTCCATTTAGTTGAGTCCTAATTTTGGTTTATTATTTTCAATAATGAACCTTTGTAATCAATTAAGAAACAAATTGCTAACGCCTCGAACTATGTTGGTTCAAGATACGTAGATTAAAAGATCGAGTATAAAAATCTGTCCGTTTGTTATCCGCTATGGAACGTCCGCGGCTCTTCTCTGAAACTACTGGACCAAACTTTATGAAATTCCTCTAAAAGCCCAAAACATCTGGGATGTGTCTGTAAACTCAAATGATCAATTTTGACCATTCCTGAAGGGTAGAATTTAAGGGCTCAAATATTTAAACATTGGTAAGTAATGCATGTATCACAGGAATAATGCACGTGGAAAGGGACATGCATCCCTATGAAGTGATTGTGTTCAATTTTGGTGAGGAAAAAAGAAAATGTTATCATGATATCACGAATTATCCCCCCCCCCCCCCCCCATTCACCTCCTCTACCGACCGTACATTTTAAACTTCCACATAACTGGACTAAAATTTGGATCGAACAAATGATAAAAATGTCACGGAAATCAGATGAATATGGTAAAAATATCACGATTTATTGCTACTACCCTCTTCATTCACCTCCTTTCATATGAAATTTGAAACTCCTAGCATATGTCCTAAAACTAAACCGAATTCATGATTGGAAAAACAAATTATTAAAACTCACGATAATAGTTACAACATTACGCTTTATCAGTATTACCCCATCCATTTACACCCTTCCATGACGAAATTCGAAACTGCTGACAGGCACGTTCCAAAACTTGATGAAATCCTTAATGGAACAAAATAATAATCACGAAAATGGCTCCACCGCTACAACGACAGCAAATACGAAATTCTCAGCACCGTGACTGCATGTGCAGTTTGCATAAAAATTACTTTCCGGCAAAAGGTCCCTGACTGAAAAATAATATATATAAATAAGATAATATAAAATAAAATAAATAATAATAATAATAATAATATATATACATATATAAATTATAGAAAATATCTTGCAGCTTGAATGAATGTTTTCTTTACACACTGATGGCATTTTTTAACTAATTAGATCATTATAAAAGCATTCTGGCCAAAAATGGAGAATAACAAACTAAATGGACCAATGACGTGACCAGTAGCGTGAGGTGAGTTCAGACCATCCATCCCATTTCCTATAGAAATCGCCAAGTCGTAATCACGTGTTTACCTCGTCTCTCGCAAAGCGCAAATATTGTTTTCGCTCAAAAAGAGAAAAACAAGGGCTCCGTGAAGTGGAAACATCGGATGATTCTGTTTTCAATAGGGTTTTACGGCAGAGCCAATAAACATGTTTTGACCGGTGGGGAGTGGGGGGGGGGGGGGGGGGGGGGCAAGGACAAGGCAAGTCGCGGGATAAATCGACCCGACTCTCAGCGAAACAACAAAACTCCATGAAGTAGTCGCATCAAAACAGAGATAAGAGCGGATCGAGACGGATAAAAAATTACGTAAGGTCGGGCGAGTGCTGCTGATGAAACTGTTTGCATGGAACAGAATCGAGGACCTAGTATAACGTGGTTATCGGTTGAATAAACTTGTCAGAGTCAGTTTGCTAGAATAGAAATTAAATATCTTCGCTCTATGAATCCTCTAGGGATGACATGAGGTCGGTCCCGCGTGTCAACTCATCTCGGATGTGTTCCGAGATTGAAACTCAGTCATATAAAACTATCATGAAATTGTACGATGGGTCGCATCATAACAAACATAATGAGCGGATATAGATTTGGAAATTTTGGTGATTTTGGAAACGATTCTTCAATTCTCAGTTAAAAAAAAATCTATCTTTCAAACTACCAAACTGAGGTCTGTTTACGTGAATTAATGCTAGAATGGGACTCCGAACTGAAAACGTCCACCGCTAGGAGCGCTAGGGGGGCAGTGACCTAAAGAAGTGGTCGTTGACATGATTTTCCCCCTGTCGGTAGGTACCTTGAGTCGCCCCTTTTTGCTCTATGAATCTTTCCCCGCACCACCAACCACATCAACCCTTTTCAAAAATGAAAACTAATTACTAATAAATTAATAATTATAATAAAGAAACACATACAAACAAATAAAACGGAAAAATAAACAAAAAACTATAGGTACCTACTATGTACATGAACAATCCACATTGTCATATACAGAGTCCTCGACAACAAAAGTAGACATCTTAGACCACACAATAATGTTCAAATATATTTATATTTATTTTTAACAGAGAAAAAAAACCAAATCTATTATAGGTACTTTAACGAAGCAGTTTGTTAATATTAGTTCCATTGCGTTAGTAGGCATTATATTATTATTTATTAAATTATCAGTTCATCTCGATGGTTATGTGCTGCATGTTTGGGTGTAGAAAATCCCGGTAACGTGGTTTTCCAAAGGGATGAAACTTCAAGAAACAGTGGATTGTTGCAATCTACCGGGAAAATTATTTTGCGATTAAAAACTCAGCAAAAGTGTGCTCTTCTTTTAGCTGCTTATGTTAATAAACCCGTTTTGTAAATATTAAATTAAATAAAATTACTAAACAACATCCAAAAAGAAAAAAAAAAAAAAACAAACAAAAAAACCAAAAACATTTTGCTCATCTCAGTCGCGAACTGGTGTTACATTCCGTTTCCCCTACTTCCAGTCTTGATACGGAACATCCATTGTGTCCGACATTTCTGCGGTCATAGGAATCAAAAGATGACTAAAAAGAATTAGGTCGTCATTTATGTGGTGCGCCCTACCTCGAGCTTCTCAAGTTCGGAGCCCCATCATGGAATATGACTGACTTTTCGGATGAGGTTGGTTCTCTGTACTTTGAAATTCCCAACTCCAATGAAAGATAGTATACATTTAAAATCTCGAACTCGTGGGTTCAATACATGAAATGGCATAACGCTTAATAGTGACTTGAAGAAAACAAATAAATGAATAAATAAAATTAAAAAATGAACCTTAATAATACATTTACAAAATTAATTCATTCAAAAAAATTCTTGCTCTATGCTACCTATTGCTATCTACTAGGTACTGAAAAAATAGATTGAAGGTTCCCCATTTTTTCGCATTATGACAGTTTTGGCTAATTGTTTAAGGTACCTAATGAATCTTTCTACCAAATCAACCGAAAAAAAAAAAAAAAAAAAAAAAAAAAAAAAGTGGAATCCACAAAATGAAAAATAACTATAAGATGCTGCAAATTATTACACAAATGTTTATTGTTTTGGTAATGTATTCGCCTTTCTACTCACGTTACAGGTCTTTAATCGGGAATTTACAATGTTATTTTTTATTCACTCAATAGAAAGATCTGAGCGAGAGCTTTCCAAAAAGTTGGTATATTATGGGTATCTGATCGGTAAAACGGGTCTTGAATCATTGTCCTATGACGTCACAGCCCTCATCCGCAAGGGGGAACCCCTCCATTGACGTACTACGTCATGAGTGATCTTCCTGCCCGTTTATTGGCAAAATCTAAACGATCTTTGGAGCTGAAAAATGCTACTCGAGGTTTTCATGTGAGCCTAATCTGAATCTGAGGTCAAAAGTGTGAATTCCCAACTGATTAAATTTTCGCATTACTAAACATGGTCTAAGGTACACTATTGTAATGCATATAGTATTTTTCTGTTTGTTAACGATAAATATCACTTCGATTAATCGAATAAGCCTATCCTCCCTCTGAGGAATAGGTCGTAAGATATTGATATTGATAAGAAAGAAGGTAGTGAGTGGACATGAGTATGTGAGTTGAATCAGTTCCACGTAAAATTGATAAAAATCCCCATGTGAAATACGGAAATCAAACAGCTGATATAATTTACTTTAAATGGGATTCCCATATATCAAGAAATCGAGTTTCATTTTATTTCATTAATTTCCTTCAGATGAGTATCTAGGTACTTCTATAAAGATTGTAGGTAATCGTGGATAATGTTGTTCGCGTACTTAATTACGTATACCTACCACACGCTATAACAGACGTAATAAACGTAAAACTCTAGCAGCCTGCATTTTTTTGCACGAAACTAGGTACACCCATGTTCGGGGCGCAAAATCCGAATCTGAAGTCATTCATTGTTCAGAATGTATCATCTCCAAATTACATATGCTCTGCTAGCACGGAAAAAAATTGAAGCATTTAGGTGTTTTTGGGCTATGAATAAACCAGTCGTTTCCCTTCTAACAAAATAGGTGTGTACTGTGTGACCCGAAAGAGCCAGTTCTTGTTACATAGCTTCATCGTTTACCGATCATAAATGTATATATCATTGAAAAGTTTTAAATTATCTTGAAAAGTTCCATGGCGGAAAAGATTAAATCAAGAAGTAGCGTAAAATGACATAATTGGTCAATTAAGAATAGAAAAAATGACACTCAATGTAATTTACTTTTGTGCAACCGCAGAATGAAATGATGAGTTGAAAACAATGAAATAGGTACCATCTACAACCTAAACAGGTAGGTGCATAATCGTAGTTCGATATTTGTCATTATGTTTTACTACTGGGGGGTATTCATGTAGCGGTATAGCAAACTTCACGTACAACGGCTGTGTTGCTAGGGAAGTGTAACTCTTTTAGTTTTCATCTCAAATCAATCGTTCACCACTCGTTGGAAAGCTCTCAATTTACCTCAAAGCATCACGCTATCAAATTTTCTTTCTTCTTTCTATTCGACATGAATATGACTTACTGCTAGGGGTCACGCTATAACAGAAGTAATAAACGTAAAACTCTAGCAGCCTGTATTTTTTTGCACGAAACTAGGTACACCCATGTTCGGGGCGCAAAATCCGAATCTGAAGTCATTCATTGTTCAGAATGTATCATCTCCAAATTACATCTCCTCTGCTAGCACGGAAAAAAATTGAAGCATTTAGGTGTTTTGGGATATGGATAAACCAGTCGTTACCCTTCTAACAAAATAGGTCTGTACTGTGTGACCCGAAAGAGCCAGTTCTTGTTACATAGCTTCATCGTTTACCAATCATAAATGTATATATCACTGAAAAGTTTTAAATTATCTTGAAAAATTCTATAGCGGAAAAGATTAAATCAAGAAGTAGCGTAAAATGAAATAATTTGTCAATTAAGAATAGAAAAAATGACACTCAATGTAATTTACGTTCGTGCAAGTGCAGAATGAACTGATGAGTTGAAAACAATGAAATAGGTACCATCTACAACCTAAACCGCGCATTCGCTGACAATTTTATCAATATCGGATGAAAACTGTGGAAATTACGATCATTACAAGTACTTCACCTATCTTCTACCTACCTTACTTGGAGTTGGTCCTTCATTATCTTCTTCTATCTACCTCTTCAGCTATGGTAATGAACTTTGGAAAAGTAGAGGAGTAACCTATCTGTGCTATTTATCATTATCTGTTACCTTCACCTTCGTTTCCTTCAGTCTACACTCTATATGTAGGAAACATTCATTTTCATAAGTTGCCTCACTTCGGTACATACTGTGTAATAAATCACCTGAAGCTTACTTAATTATACATATTTATTTACTTATCCTAATCACATTTATCACATATAATCATTGGTGACTACAGTGCAAAAATATTTAAAATACACTTTAGGCCCATGAGGTAGTATTAGGAAACTAGGGCATTAGCATACTAGTGCTATCATTTTACCACTTGTATCGTAGGGAGGGTTTTAGCTACAAACAAACAACAGGCTCTTGCCTGAGTACAAAACAGATACTTACGATTTCAAAAGTTGTTCAAGGTTGGCAGATTTCCATGAGTGGCAATAAAACAGTGAGAAAATTCATCTTCTTTTAAGAACTGAGGGCAAAAGGTGTGGATAAAGACCGGAAGCTCTTGGACGATCAGACCCATTCTCTACTTCACCGTCCGTCGGTCGCGGCCTTGGCCTTTTTTTGAACCGTGACGAGCTTCGAAACGATGCAGAACGAAAACTTTCACGTAATGGCTTTCGTGGCAATTTTCTGAATTACAATCCCATTATAATTATAATTCGAGAGAGTGAGAAAAAATTGAGAAAAAGGAGCCTAGGTGTAGAGTGTATACAGGTATAGTGTTACGAAAACCACTATTAAAAAGCGACTGGGGTGAATTTAGTTTTTTCCTACTCTCTATTTTATTTTATTCCTTTATTCATTTGATTTGTACTTTATTTCATCATTGATGAAAAAAACTTCAATGGGGTAATTGTATCGTATTTAGTGGAAAAATTTAAAAAGTTCGGTTTATTATTTTCAATTATGAACCTTTGCAATCGACCAAGGAAATAACGATTTGTAACCCACTCAAAATGAGTTGGATTACGTTCAAGATACGGCCTTCACGGAGATTGCACAAAAACCGTGGACATCGCGTTGATGGCTAGGAACATTAACAGCATCGGCATCAAAATTTCAAGGTTTCTAGGGCGTATAATTCAAATTGCAGTTATTTTTTCGATAATAACCGTCATCTCTTCGTCTGTTTGTCTGTCTTTGGTTACGTTTAAGGTGAGTTCCTTTCAACGAAAATCGACGAAACTTGGCTCATGTAACGCCCTGTTCAAACAAGAACTACGATCGGGATCGGAGGTCGTCGGATGAGATTATTGCATTCTTCTCTGATATAATCAAAGACATTGTAATAGTAAACTAGACCCACTCGTAGCGCTAGTGTCGCATTGCAAATTGAACGGTCTGTAGTCGGCCATATTGGGGTCAACATCGTTTATTTATGTGCAATGAAGATTGTATTATTGTGAAAGATTGTACTATTATAGTTTGTCAACTCATGAAATTTCTTTGATAATGCACAATGGTTAAAGTGTGTGCGGTATTTAACCGCAAAAATCGCAAAACTGAAGACTGCACACTCTCATTTCACCTGTAAGTATACATTTTCAATATTTCCTTCAGATTATTTTGGTCCGTTGTAGGCCTCTTGATGTGGTAGATCAGTACCTATTGTTGTTGATAATAATTTTCTTTTTACCAACTTATCAATGTGTATGAGCTACAATGTTTCAAATTAATCTAAATTTTGTTTTGTTTTTTCAACAGATTTCCTTTAAACAAGAAATTGAGAGAATTGTATGACATTGTATTTTGTATTGACATTGTATTGTATTGTAGGTATTGACAGAATTGTATGAAATTGTTTGTAAAATGATAATAATATAATAACATAGAAAGTGCCATGAAGTATTCAGTTATTAAATTGTTAAGCTCCTCTGATCATATTCCTTGCCCCATCCAGGTGAACCCATGGTTTTTGTAGAACTGTGTCTTATGTACAAGATATTGTCTTAATATTCAAATGCAGAGCGATTCTTCTGTTACTTTGGAAGAATGGTTCTGAGATAATTGCTTTTGAATAATGGAAGGATCTATCACTTCAAAATACCTAACTAACGCCCTAACTATTATAAGTATGATATGAAATGTACAATATCGCCACTATGCAAAACTACATGAAATCATATTGGTAAGTAATGCATGCATTACACGGACGTCCCTATGAATGGGATTTTATATAATTTTGGTGAGAGTTGAAATGAGATAAAAAACAAAAATATCATGACTTCTCGAACCATACACCTGATTTTTTATTTACGGATTCCGTCTTAGAATAGTTCAAGATTTTGTATGCGGTTACCTTTTTTCTCATGCTTGGGTTGTTACCTACCCTCCTGGATCAATTCCAATAGGCTTCCCTCTTATAATGAAGCCTTGCCTGCAAGACATAGCTTCAGAGGGACGTCCTAAAAATTAGAACTAGAAACTTTATTGTAATATAATAATAATTATTATACATTTCCAAAACCATGTAAAACTATGAGAGTAATTTATTGTTTTCTTCATCAACAAGATCAGATAACTGAAAATCTGATCGTACCTTTCATTCTGGAACTAATTAGTTTTAATTGACATGAGGCCTAAATGTAATGTGCAAAAATCCTGTAATACCAGATTGTACAGAATCATTGCTTATTTCCGATTGAGTCTATTAGTCGTTTGTAAATCGTCATAGTTGGTTAAATATTCCTAAGACAAGCGTGTTAAATACTAAGAAAATGTTGGTGGGCTATTTAATTTTCTGATAAATTAATTTAGAATTCGAATTTTCTTTGGTAAGCGTTTAGACCTATGCAGTCTATTTAAATATTCAATGTATGATAGACTTGGTTTAAAACTATAGACAGGTGTTCTGAGAAGGACTATCCAATATCGACATGATTTGCAGCGTTTATAACCTGAGTTCACTGTTATCCCCTACAAAAATAATCATGGTAAATGTAAATTTAGTTCAAGCCATGAATCAGCAGGGAATTACTGTATGGGGCGATACTGCATATCAAGCAACATTGAAACGTCTCGCTACATTACAGAAATGTGCACTGAAAGTATGCTTAAAGAAGCCTATAACTCTCAGCTTCTTTAAAAACATGTCGCTCTACTATTACAAACATCTTGAAATCATTTCTACTGAAATAGCAAACACATATCCAGTAAAATTTTGCTTGGAAAATTATGATGAAATTCCACGTACAAAAATAACTTTTTTACAAACAGTCCTCATTGTATATTAAATGTAGCGTCTTTACATTAAGTTCATAAGTCTTTATTCCATTGCTCGGTGGTCTTCACCCCGGATTTTAAAATAGTATTTTCAAACTATAAACTAGATGAAGACGAAAAAGGTACACTCCTTGCTAATTTCAATTGGATACAACTCGTTTGATAATATAATGGCTAATGCATATGAATGAAAATTATATAGTTCCTCAATGCATTCCTGTAGAAGTTTTTTTTCTGATTTTTATTTTTTTCTTTTTAGGTTTTTCTGTTTAGCAGAATACTGTTCACATTTAAAGAGATGGAGAAACGCGTTCGTCTAGATTGGGGATGGGAGACACATAAACTACGCATTGTTTAGTAGTACCCCACTGAATTCCACTATGTAGGTCGTCAATTTTTTTTAGGTTGTCTAGAATTCCTCTCCTCGTGTAAACAGGAGAGTTATCAGTAAGGAAATCATTAGCATAGTCACCGGGAATCCCAATCTCATATTGACAAAAACTCAGCAACAATTAATTTCTATTTGAACTAGTTTACTATAATGAAGTCTGAGAACTGAGATCTATTAAACACACGAATTCCTCGATAAATCTGCATGAAAAATACAATCATGGAAATGAAAGAGCTCGAATCAACAACCAACTGAGTACACAAATTGTTTTAGCATGAGCACAACGAGTGCTAGGTAGTGCGTAATTGTACCTATGCAGTACCTATTATGTAAAATGCTTAGGGTTTCTTGAGGGTTGTTTAAGTGAGAAATCTATTTTTTAAGCCTTCGTTTCGAAATATTTATATTTCTTCAACAGGGCTGGAAATAGAGGATGGGTACATGACAATAAAGTAGGGTTAATGTTGGATGGCAGTTAATTTGGACAGACATGATGGTACCTATTCCTTTCAGAGTTTTAGTGGGAAGGTACCTCTTAAACAAAATCCTTGACCTATTATGACCTAGTTTAGTTGGCCAGTAAGTAATGGTACAAATGAATTTATTGTTGATCTTCACTGGAATAATGCAACAGTAAAGTGATCTTGTTTCTGAGGATTGTAGAGGAGGTATTTCGTAGCATTTTAACACCAGCTGACGATAAGTATGTAGGTTTCTTAATTCTCTAGTCATAATCATCAAGGCTCACACGCGTGTCTCCACCAGTGCATCAAGCATAGAACTAGTTAGAAATAGCATTAGAAATATATCTTAAATACTACACGTAGCAGGAGAGGCGTTGTTGGTGCTAAAGCCCACAAGAAAGTTTTTGAAACCCATGAGTCAACGCGCTGCGGTGCCAGTTGGTCGTCATAGAAGTTCTGGAATGACCAGAATCTGTCAAGGTTTGAGCAGTGTTTAGTAGGTCCTACTCGACCTGCAAGAGCTGTGTGCAGAATTATTTGGGTGGTTGGATGGAGAACACATATCTTTCGTTAGGTCTTGTGAGTTATTGTGCCACTGTCCTGCCGCTGTTAAAACGAATGAACAAATTCTCTTCCTCAGCGGGTTGCTTTGTATCTAGGCAGATCGAGGGTGGTATTTAACCCTCTGACCGGAACATCATTTCGTACCCTGTTACACGGAAAATCCGTCATAATGACTTATTTCGGAAAATACGATTTATTATTAGTTGTTTTGTTTTGCTGGAAACTTTAACCTTTGTCAATCAATGTTTCCTCTTCAGTAACTACTTGGGGTTATAAACGAGAAACCGTACTCGGCCCCTGAATGGTACTAGAGTCTCATCAATCGTCATGTGGGCTCCTGGCGAATAATTCGCTTGACAGTTTGTAATAAAGTCAGTGAAAATTTCTGAAATGCATGCCGCCTTATCTGTTTTTTCTCCCTCTGCGCTGGTAGTACCGTCATCGAACCCCAATGCTCTGAAAAGTACTGAACACCTCTATTCAGTCATTATGGCTCGAAATATAGGACGCCCAGAAATAGTGGTTGAAAATAAGGAGGCCAGTGATTCGCGAGATGATTCGAAAATGGAACAAAAACCCGTTACTCCAAAAAGCGCATCTATTTCGTCTCGGGTTGTGTCTTTATAAGAAACATCATCGGATTTCTGTATTTTTGAACGCATTTGTTCCAATTTTGTATTGGTATGAGCCACGATTTTGATGACCATTTCTTGCGTAATGAACAAACGCCAAACTTGTTCTGGAGTAGGTTTTGTACCTAAAGCTAGCGCAGGACCAATCACTTTTTCCAGCAGTACTTGGTGCAGACAGAACATCCGTCATTATGATTGATATGAAAATCGTGGTGCAGTTGGAACACCCGTCATTTTGACCTGTATCTGAATTATGTTCCAGATGGAATATCGGTCATAATGACCCACTAGGTTTCAAAGAAAAATTGCTCACTGCTGAATGACGAGTGACAGCACCCCACCAAAGCAACCTGCGTGGACGCAGTGAAACAACTGTAGCTGTCACAGAAGGCCAGCTCACTGGTAACGACACTAGCGCCCTGGGCGGTGATTAAGTAAATCATATGGATCATATCGGATGTTCCGGTCAGAGGGTTAATGAATTGAGTAGCCTGAAAAATTGCAAAAGTTATTCTAGATACAAAGTGTACGCTTGCCCATGCACAGACGCTATAGTTAATCGAGCGGCAATTAAAAGGATGGAGGGAGGCATTTAGGTTTAAAAAAAAAAAAAAAAAAACCGCAGCATTACATCAACTTTCACAAAAAATTGATGCAATATTATATGTTTCTAGGATTGTACCTTTGGGCATGCTCAACGTCTTCTTCGATCTAATCGCAATAAACTTTCCAGCGTGCGTATGAGCTAATTTCAGGTATAAAAGAGAGTTGGGACACGAGTCATCCATTCTATCCATCCTTGCTCCCAGTTCTTACCTATATTATCCTCACCTTGAGTATAAGGTGACAGTCGTTGCCGAACCTCTATCCACATAGACCGCAAGATGATATTGGGTCACCGAAGCCTGTGACTCCTTAGAAACAGGGCATACGTAGATAGTGGGATCCGAGCGTCTCTTGTCTTTATCAAATTTGTCCTGAGATTAAACAATGATACTTCCGCTGAACTTAAGGTACTTGACTATCTCGATCTACGATGATATTCGTTGCCAAGCTGTTCTTATGGAAACTCGTTTATCTTAAACGTTCAAATCTCTCTCCACTCTCTACTTACGATTGGAGAACAAGTGTTGGGGTGGCCGATCTTGACCAAATTTTTGCTGGTGATTCTACTTTGAAACACTACAAAATATTACCTACACACTGATTTATTATTTCTGTGTTAGATAACCCTTCTACGCAGATAATTGGTCTATAAGTGTTAACCCCGTATGTAATATATGATCAGAACATGGCGCATCGTGCCTCCGAGAAGGATTCACACTTTTACAGTTCCTAGACCCCGCAATTTTACGCTTCAGAGCAAAAATGTTTGAAAAAAGGTCGATGGGTAAAGAAAGAATATAGGTTCAGAGGCCCCTCAGCTGGTCAGTGGGCCTCCGTTCCTCGTAATTGTATCCAAGGAGTTCCAGAGGATCTCCATCTAAATAACAACACCGTGAGTCGAGTAGGAAAGTTAGCTATGGAGGTTTCGAAGCTGATCTGAGTCCCTCCATTCTTTGTAGATCTCCAAATAGGAGTGCATTTCAGGTTTCAGCATCATAAATCAATTAAACAACAAATGAGGCGCAAAGGCCACAAAGCTGATTAGTTTGCACTGATATTGAATTATTGATATTACAAAGGAGGTCCATTTCAAATTGCAGATCCAAAGGTTGACATTTCTGCGTAGGTACAGGCACCTGCAGAGGGAAAATTAATGCAATTAATTAATACATCTACATTTTACTAGTCCCCCGATCTCAGTATAACGATGTTTAAGTAAGTAGGTTTATTTGGACAGTTCAATTATAACAACGCTTTACCAAGGCCTTTTTAGCAAATTTTAGTAGAAAATAAAGCTATTGCAATGGCTTCAAAAATTTTAAAATCCAAATTTTCGAAAAATGTCTTCATTGAAATCTGTTTTGAGTCATTCTGAAACGAATCCGTGAGTTCAATGCTTTTTTAAATGTATATGTCGATTCGAGGGTTATGTGGGCGCGTATGAGAAAGATGTAGTTTTCTTGATTTCTTACTAAAACGTTCATTCGACCGTTTGGTACGATTAATTTTTAACTTTGATTAATAATAAATAAATTAATTAATAACACGTTATTCTTACGATTAGATACATGAACACACTTTGATCCGCATTGCACATTCCGTGAGTAAGTACTGACTTAACTGGTAGCTAATTTGATTGCTCCGACGCCCTCAGCATCATGGCCGATCCAAAGTATTGCCAACTTTTGCCGTTAGGAGCGTGACGGAAACTCAGAGCAAGCGATCAAGCAGTCCGGTGTTACCGTGGGTTTTCTTTTCAATTTGAATTCATTCAACGTTTTGATTTGAAACAAAACGCATTGACATATGTATTTGTATGTCATTCCAGACGATAACTCTCTTTTGGATTGACATAAAAAATCCGTTCTTGCGCGATAAAAAACAAACTTTCAAGATGAAAAGATGAGCAAAAAGTGGCTATAAATAGTTTTTTTTTTTTTTTTTTTTTTTTTTTTTTTTTTTTTTTTTTTAGCCAGAATATTACTCTAATATAGTTTATTACCTATAAAATAGAACATTCAAAAATTTATGTACCTACACGGTGAAAAATGTACTTAAAGTTCATAAAAGTGGGCTTGATAAAATAGAAAAAATGAAGAAAGCTAAAATTTCAAAATCCTCTTGTGAATAATAGATTATTATTTGGAAAACGTTTTTTGTCATAAAATTCATAGTTAACAATTTCCTTGCACTCATAAACGCACATTTCCTAACAATTTTATATTATACGATACCTTAATAAACAAAAATTCGCTCATATGATCATGCTTCATGTCTAGAAATTTTTTGTAAACCCCCTTATTGCTACATTTTGGCTAATCCAAGCAAATCAAAACGCGAAGCAAGCCCAAGGAAAAACACCGCGCAGAAGGGGAAACTGCCCGTTTTAAACAGCCATTTAAAGGGTGGGGGAGTTACGGAAAAGTGAAGCGCGAACTCATTGTGATGTGGCGGACCCATTAGACCCGGTCATGCATGCGACGGGGACCCACAAAGCCCAGGATCTCCAACCCGATTAACCCTCTACAACGCAACCCCGTGCCCACCACCGTATTATCATGAAAAAGTCATTAGAATAAAATAATGGGTAATTAAGTGTTGATTCATTGTGTATTCATGTATTCGAACTCTGCCGGGTAGATTTGATTGCCCGATGCCCCCCTCCACGTATCTCGTTCCCTTCGATTTTTTTTATCTTGTTCCTTTTTCATTCCCTTAAAACATGAAGGGCGGAGGGGGGTGGAGGGAGGCGTTTAGGAAATGAGCGTTTGTCCGACATCCAGGACCAGTGGAGTTTCTCTTTAAAATCTAAATTTTAAATTAGCGCGATTTCAAAGTCCGTCGAAATACCGCGACTCGGAGAGAATTCGAAATCAACCAGAAATAGTTTCATCTGTCCACTAAGCGTGAAATGCTATGTTGATTCGAGTCAAAACTCCCGTTTGCGTCGGTCTTGTTTCTGGACTTCCAACTAGGTACGTTTGGATCTGAGGGCTGTTTCAAATTAGGAGTTCTCTCTCCGGAGCAGAAAGATTCTTGGGCTGTGGAAACATTGTTCGATGCTTGGATAGGAAAGGCAAACACGAAACGACGACAAAATGTTGACGTTTTCCTAGGGAGTGAGGATTCGAGAACAAACAAAACATGAGCACAAGGGGGGAAGACGAATAATATGAAACATCGCCATTGCCAACATTGGGCTATCGATGAATAATGCTGATACATATCTTCTTTCTTCGAAGCGTCTGTTACTTGTAGATTCGTGGGGTGTGAAACGAATGCGGCGAGGTCGTCAATGGTAACCTTTAATTGAATCAATTATGTCATCGGCCGGGTCAGGTTCAAATCGCAACAGTCCATGAATATTAATGGACAACCCTGCTTTCCAACAGATATAGGTACTATTGTCGTTGTCTGTCCAAGAGAAATCGAGCTTTCCTCAGTTTATTTTATATTATAAACCTCTAGGAAGAAAAAAATTACTGCTTTACTTATTGACTTACAACGGAGTAAGTATACATTCAATTATCTGTAATTTCCAACAAACAATAATTACCAATCAATCTCAACTTGGTAGGTAGCAGCTTGAGTAAGAAATAAAACCGCGCCCGGCCCTTAGTGCCCATCAAATCAAGCACATCAAACTTAAAGTGACTTCTGGCTTACACCAGGAGGTGATGAGTACGCTAGGATGTTAAGGGGAGCCATGGGGATCATTAACCTCTGTGTTGTTCTCGTGCAATGAAACAACACTTCCTGATTTTTAGGCAATCTGTGTCCTCACGCGATCTACAAAGGGATAACTCATACTATTCCATTTTATATTTTGCAACCCTATTTCTTTGCCAAGTTTAGCTTAAAAACTAAACAGGAAATACATTGAGCTTATACAATAGGTAAAGCACTATGAACGTGAGTTAGAAAGTACCTACAGTAACGTCTCTGCAGCTCACGAAAATAATTTTCAGACATCTAATTCAAGTTCATAATGGTATAAAACGTGCTTTTGTCGATCAAAATTTATTATAAGACGTGGATAAGATGGCTCGGGCCAGTCGTGCTCATTAAAGTGTAAATTGCTTCTCGCATACAGCGCAATGAAGGTATAATGGCGTTGAAAGTATTGGCAGGAAAAGACCCCACGGTAGACGGTTCGTGAAAGGTTGCGGACTCCAAAGCGATTTACAGGACGATTTGCAGGTGGGGAAGCAAGCTACCGAGCTCAGGTCTCTCGTGCATACGAGTCTAATATAATGTTCTACCCGGTGCTCTGACCTCTGTGATGCCCTTCGTGAGTGGAAAGGTGGTAGAGGGCAGGCAGTGAAGGGGACGCAGTTTATGTGATGTACCTACTCAATATTGCCTATTAGAATTAAATGGTCTTGGACTGACCTGGCATGGAAATTTACGCTTTGTCCTGGCACCATTCGAGGTAGCCTTAAGATGAAATGATATTTTCTGAGGCCAGAGAAAGCAGGGAGGTTCGGGACACAATCTGCATGAAAGACTGCAGAGAGGGCAATAATTGATAATTTCAAGCCTAATTATTATGATTTTTAAAAGTATGAACTCTTGTCCAAGAATCAAAAAATCTGCCAAGTTGGGGGAGGGGGGGAGGGGGGGGGGCAATCGTATCATGGACTATAATACGGATTAGTTGAACGTATTAGTTGAAGAACAAAGTACGAGTTGGAATGACTGAATGCAAAATGGAACAGTATTTAATACATGTGTACTAACAGAAACAAACACACGTGCACAAACTACAATTAGTCCAACGGAAATGAAATTTATAGGTGAACGTCTAGGGGCTAACCCCCACTACCCCTGAAAACTTAATAAAAATCGGGCCATTAGTCTCGGAGGTTTCTCTGTGTCAAACAATTTTAGTTCTGAGCATGCGCAATAGTTCCTACACTACTAATTGCGATATAATTCTTAGGGAATTTTTCTGGTACGTATACCCAACTACTCCCCAAATTCGTGCGAAATCAGATCAATAGATGTTGAGAAATCGACGTTATAGAAAATTCACGTTGGCGCATGTGCATAGGATACTATTGATTCGTCGGCAATGAAAGTTAAAGAGAACCGTTTAGTAGCTAATCCGCACCCTCCCTGTAAATGTCATAAAAATAGGATCATTAGACTCTGAGTTCCGGCACTGTCAATCAATTTTAGTTTTGCACATGCGCAATAGTGGTAATAAATGACCAGTGGCAATATATTTAATCTTGTATTTTTCTGGAACATATACCCAACTTCTGAGTTTGAATAAAATCGGACCAATAGGTGATGAGAAATCGACGTAACTCGCACAATCCCTGAAAATTTCATCAAAACCGGTCGAATACTTACTACTATAGTTTTGGGCGTGACAAGGATTAACCAAATACCGACAGACAGACATCGGACAGACAACAGACACGGAACCAAAATTGATAAGCTCTGAAACGCAAAAATGAATTGAACATTTTGATTTTGGAGGACACCTTTTTTTCGACTCCTTGCACTAACACAAAGCTTTCTTTCGGTAGTGAGAAAGCAAAATAAAAACTGAGACAACTAGTTATCCCGATAGACAGTGGCAAATTCCGGGACATGGAATTGATACCACAGAAAACGGAAGAACAAAGGTTCAATAAGTCATCAGGGTTTCCAGTCTTTAGTAGGAGATTATGATAGGAAATGTAACTTTATAATTCCCTTCAAGAAAACATGCTTATTGATCAAAATTGCTTTTGAGTTTTAAAATAAAAATTCAATTTCCAAAAACTGAAGTTAATGCAAGAAATATGGCAGAAAATCCACAAAAAGCTTAAAAACTTCACTGAACAACGGAGCTTGGAATTCGGAGTCGAGGATACGAAGGGGAGGTTATAATGAAAATACACTGCCAAGGAAATGGCACAATGAGCTTCCTCGTGACCTTCACAGTACGTCACCATTAAATTCCAGAAAACTAGAAACGATCGGTTCTGGCATCAGGGAATTAATAAGGTGGGAAATTGGAAGCTGAATGGTACATATAATAAATGAAATTAATAAGGAAAATTTTGATTTTAATATGGGACCATCCAGGATGTAGTCCGCATGTTCCCTGAAATTACGGCTGTTGCAAGGACCGTAACAAGAATATTTCGTTCACGCATGCGCAGAGCGTACCGCTAATGCAATTATGATGATTGTCTTATGGGACCTCAAGGGACCTTACCCACATCATGCCTGAAAATCTGACCGAAATCCGTTCAACATTGACCGAGTTATGACCGTCACAAGGAATTCACGTTAGCGCGTTCGCAGAAGCTACCGTTGATTCGATCATGATGAAGTTGATAGGGGATCATCTAGAGCTTAACCCGCACGATCCCTGAAAATTTGGTTAAAATCGGATCAAAATTGTGGAAGCTATGGCTGTTACAAGGAAATGTGAACGGACAGACAGACAGACAGACACGGAACCAAATTTGTTCAGGAGGCTCTGAAACGCAAAATGCGAGTGGAAATTTTGATTTTGGAGCAAACAAATTTTTTTCATTTCGAAAGTGAAAACAAAGCTTCAGCTGCCTTGCAGTCTCGGAAGCAAAATGTCCTGGGAGATGAATATTGCCGAATTTCGATGTATCAAAACCATGGTTAAAAATATGCGATCAATATCCCAAAGCTTCCTACCTTACTCTAAGATTTGTTTGATGAAGTTCCTCAGTTCCTTCTTTAGAATAGAGGTATGCCAGACGTTACTCGAAATTCTTCTTCAAGAGTCCTGTCATGTTTTTTTATTTATAGTTTAAATAGCTAAGAATACGAAACAGGTTCTGTTCTTTCGTTTTTTCATTCACATTACACAGCACAGGTGAGCTGGAGAACCCGCAACGTCAACCCTGCACCTATTGCATTGATTGTCGTTGTCTGTCGCGTTCTCGAAAGAGTAACGAAATAAAGCGCCTTTGCTTGTTTTGTATTCTCACTTCTGTCTACCAATGATTCGCCACCATTCTCGATTTCGTTGAAGCTTTTGTCAATATCTTTCAGGATTAACGGAGCAATGACAAATCAGGCTATGTCTTTGTTTTGACTAGCCAATCTGTATTTGCATTACCAACAAACCTATAGTACCTGGAGACTGGGGATCCACTCTAGGTAGACAACTCTTCGTTTACCAAATTACTGGAGTCTTCTTTTGCGGCGTTGTTGCGCTCTAGTCTACTTGCTCTCCAACAAAAATACGAACACTAGATATTCCAGGATTAGTATATTTTTCAACTGCAGCGTATTGCAGCAACTTCCAATCCAAAAGTCCAACTGTAGCACTCTTGGTGAACTCAGTAGATTTGGGCTATTAGATTCCCCAGAGCAACAGTAGCTGAATCTGTCCTATATACCAATAAAATTATTATTTAAAAAAATCACAAGCACCAACGGTTACTTGTTGTAAGACACAACTCATAATGGTACTGCTTCTAGCTTTTGCAGAATGGCGCAATTCCTGCAAATACGTTAATAAATGTCAAATTATGAATAAAAGATATGAGGTACTTCTACTAAAGATAGGTCCTGCACTCTCAACGAACATGACAAAAACAAGTGTACACCAGTAGAAGCCCAAGGGTAATCGTCTCTCGAAGTCAAAATTGTTGTGTCAATATTATTTCGATATTAACTTGTTATTTCGTGGGAATAGACAACGATTTCATAAAAATTCATTTTTTTTTTTTTTTTTTTTTTTTTTTTTTTTTTTGTCATTTTCTTTTTTCCCATCCGACTGGTGATAAAATTTCTAGTTCGTTGAAGTGATTGACTGGGCGGTTCTCGAATTTAATTGAACTTTTCAAATATAACGGAAAGAAGCTGATGGAAGCGCCTAGCGTATTTCCGTTAACCAGGAAGAAGGTTGTTGCCGTACGCGAAACACCCACAAAATTTTTACGTTTCCACTCTGATACAAGTCTCATAATGCAATTAGAAAAAAAAAACAATCTCCGATATTTTGGAATTTTAAGCTTTCTTGCAGTTTTTATTTATTTTTTCGGCAAATATAGATGCAATTCAAGTGTATGTTTTTCAGCGTAAATGTGTGCATTATTTTTATAATGTTCAGTTCACCGTTGATAAGCTTATTTTGACTAATATTCTACTAAACAAATTAATTTGAGGATTTTTAAGCGTTTTTAGCCATGTTTAGCGATTTTTTTGCGAATTTTTGAAATGTGAGCTATTTATTGTGCTCAAAAATTGTTGGCCAACGAACTCATCCGTTTGGAAATCTTGATTTTTCGGCGCAAGAACGGAATTACTATCTCAATCCTAAGGAGGGTTATCGTTAGGAACCACACACAACACACGCACACACACACACACACACACACACACACACACACACACACACACACACACACACACACACACACATTTGTTTCAGGATGTTTCAAGACGGATGTCGGTGAAGAAAAATATATTTTAAAAATATTATCGAGCCATTTCGAAAGCTTCATTTTTTACTAAAAATCGCTAAAAGGTTTTTAGAGACAAAAAAGCATTCTTAGCTAGTTGACCATTTTGTTTCACTGGGTCTCCGTCAATAACCATTAAATGGGTGACCATGGATTCCCTCCAGAGAGGCGTTACAAAGAACTCGCTTGAGAAAGCGAATATAGCGATTACTCATGCGTTGTATTTAAAACTACGATATTATTATGGTTGATCAGACACGCCGATTGATGTACAGTGAATAATGCAGATGAACTTGGAATCCCACCACCCCGTTCGTTATTTTCTCATTCACTAATATAGTGGGTAATAGGCAGGTACCTTCTGCTAGATGAGTAGTATATGCTACTTGCTTGTTTGTGCCTAGTGCGTGATTCCTCCTTTTCAATAGGTAACGGCCCACCTCATGGCTAATGATAGAAGGTGAACGGGGGGGATAATGGGAACCAGAATCTAGGAGAAGCAAACCTTGCACATGTCATTTCTGATTCCCCAGGCTTCGGTTTCCATTTGAAGCCGAGAAGGAGCAGCTCCCAGCGGGAGGCACTGAAGGGAGTTTCGTATTACTGAGCTGGTGGTGAAACCGCACGCCTCTCCCGTTCGTGGAGGATAAACATCTTTTACCTCAACCTCGAGAAAACCATTGTATGAGCAAAAAGTAGCCGAAACGATCTGCACCTCAATGGAACCACAGCTTACAACCACACGTACCTTTTTCAAAGCAACTGTGAACAGATTTGTTTCATACAAGACGCTCTAAGCCCTGTGTAAATTTTAACGAACCAAGCACCAGTAGAACTCACATAACTTCAAATGAATACGTAAAATGAGAGCACTACAACATTATAACAACTACATTTATACACGCATACTAGTTAGCAAATTTTCGGAGAACATGAAGCTATTGCAATGGATACAATTTTAAAATAATAATTTTCGAAAATTTCCTCCATTGAAATATACATAGGTATACATATATATGTATGTGTCATTCCAGTTTCTGCGCCAAAAAATTAAGCTTTCCAAATAAAATGATGAGTTTGTTAGCCAGCACTTTTTGAGCACATTAAACAGGAGAATTTCAGAAAAGGTGCTCAAAAAATCACCAAAAACGGCTAAAAACTGCTGAAATTTGTAATATATATTAATTGCTATGCAATTCTTAGGCCGACCCCCAATAATTGTTTTGTAACGTCCGTGACGAAATTAAAGATGATTTTCACGTACAACCGAGTAGTTGAGTAGTTGCTATAGATTGTGTCACAATTTCAGTGTTTTTCACGTACAACCCAGCCGTTGTTAGGGGAATGAAACTTCCGCAGTTTTCATCGCACAAAAATCGTTCGCCACTCGTTGGAAAGCGCTTGATTTATGTGATAAATGTTCACATTTCAAGCTGCCAATTTCCCTCTCCTTACGTACCTGGCTACATTCCAAAACTAAGTTGATTCAGGCTAAGAATTGCATAGCAAATTATCCTCGTTTTCTACGCAGTAGAAAAGAGAAAAGATCCGGCATCCGGCGAGGCGCGAAGCACTAATAAATTTATGAGCAAAGATATGCTGAAAAATGTACTTAAATTTTATGAATATTTGCTTAACAATCTATAAAAACTGCTAAAAAGCTAAAAATCAAAAATCGTTTATCGAATTATCATATCACTTAGAACACTTCGCTTGCTCGGTATGGTTGTATAGATCCGATGGTCTTTACCGTTGAGTGGGGCATGTACAGAATGATTGGAAACGGTGGATTACTAAGGGTGATTTGAAATGTGTAGGGGATGATCCCTCTATGTCTGATGTATAGACTGGATATAGTCGAGTCCCCGTGCCATCGAGACCTATAGCCTATGGTTCGGGTGGGGGTGGAAAATTTTAAAATGGCTCACAATCCCTTTCTATTTACAATCCCAAGGGAATGGCAAACAAATAAATAAACAAATAAATTAAATAAATATTTTAAGATAAATAATAATTTTGTTGGAAATGAATGATTTCTTATGACTGAATAATTTTTGTTGGCAATGACTGATTGAAATGACTGTTTTCTCCGAAAAGACAGCATCTTTTGGCAATTTATACGGCACCATCGTGTTCTACGGGTCTAGAAACGTAACTTTGTCGCTGACATACGAAGTTCTCTCGGTCAAATTTTAATGTAGCAGCGGATAAAAGATTGAGCGTTTCCCTCCTCCTGCCCCCCAGGTAATGTGCGAAATGATCAATCAAGAATAACACAAGAGCTATAATCAAACACAGAACTCAAATAATCAAGCTAGACGATTTTGTAGGTAGAAACGACTTGGCGTCCATTTTATAGCAACTACTATGGTAGCTCTTGGAGTTAGCTTTTAATACGCGGACATAGTAGAGAATATAATCTGGGAGGTAATACGGTCGCTAGCCTTTATCGTTGTCCTGGAGTGGAGATACGCATTTCATGGTGCTATCACCTGATTATTGGTATATAACTCGAACAGTAATTCGAGGTGGTGACTCCTGCTCTAAGAGTGGTTGTAGACAAGCTTACAAATTTTTTAATGGGCACGAACGTTTTGCTGTTTTAAGCATCACATCAATATTTAAACTGCCTTCGGAAGTTTTCGTCCGAAGATGTTACTATGCGTATTATGATGATTGATGTAGGTAGAGTTGAGGGTTCATAGAATATTCCTTGACCACAGGCTCTTTAGTCATTCGAGTAGTGCGTTTAAAGGACAATCCCGTCGGCTGAACACCTGCCTTCTTCCTTTAGAGAATCTTCCACCCTAGTGAACGGCCATCACATGGACTTGAATAACTGTTTTTCAAAAATAGGCAAACGGCCGTTGGAGTCTCACCTGTGTTTTCGAGAACCTTCTGGTGAGAAGTTCAATGACACCAAGTTGATGGCTTCACCATTCAAAATGGGCAAAATGCGAAAACTTATGAAGGTAGTTGTATGAGCAGGATACAAAAACTAATATTTATTATACAGGCAAAATCAACACGAGTTTCTAAGAACAAATATATTATTTATATTATTACAAAACCTGTTCAAATCTTGTTAAAGGTCTTCTTGATTCGTTTAGCCAATTTTTCTGTACGTAGGTGCCTGGATGATGAAGGTAAGTAGTTAATTGTGCCTTTTTGTGCCGGAATGTGTACAAATCGGCATTGAAATTGTTTTAATGTGTAGAAAAACATGGAAAGCGGTACCAAACCCATTTTCGTAGCGTCTTCCAATCCATTCCTCCGCCATGTTCAGATAGAGAGTCCGTTCCAATGTGTTTTCCTGTCTGTGTTTGGTTGTTTGAACTACAGAATAGTTGAGACAAATCCCTAAATCAATGTAATAAATTGAGCGCATCGTGTTCCAGAGCACTATATCAATCGAACTCAGTATAATGTACCAGTTGAGCACAAACAATTTACTATTGAAATTTTCAACTTTAAGTGTTTGATTAGTTGTATGTGTTATGAGTTATAAGTGATGTGTAATGAACACATATCATACACGTACACGCAAATATAATGGAGGTCTGGATACTTGCAACCTGGCCTCTCTAAATAAATAAAAAATTCGCTTAATCAACCCCTTTAATGGATATAGATTAGAAGGACATGTACATCAGAATTATGGGTGTTATTTCGTGGCCTGAATGCTCGATCAAATCAATCAATCATTTTAGTAACATATGAATTAGTTAAGAGACAGTTACAGGTATAATAATCCTTGGGCGATAATAATTTATTATCGCTGCGAGTTAATACAGGGGTTAATTCCAATAAATCATAATATTTTCATTTTTCTTGTACTTAAAAAAAAAAATCTGCTGGTTCAGAAAGATTGTTTGTAGCATATTCTTGTTCAGTAATATTGAATAAGGGAGGGGGGGGGGATCTATTAAAATCATGATCTATTCGCCATTTCCATTTCATATAATATACAACCCATTCATAGTATCTAATTATTACAACTCATACATGGTGAAGTCCTGTAAATACATGACCAACACATCCAACGACACTTACTTACATATTTTCTAATAATATAATTCTTACTTTTTACCGGCATTGATTAGAATAGTACTGCGGAGATTAAAACGTAAAGAATGACGTAAAGTGAAAGACCTACAGTGACCTACAGTGAAAGACCTAGAGTGACGCAAAGTGAAAGATCTGCAGTGACCTACAGTGAAAGACCTACAGTGACCTACAGTGAAAGACCTAAAGTGATGCAAAGTGAAAGACCTACAGTGACCTACAGTGAAACACATGTTTTCAAGGCGCATAACTCCCCAGTGCTCCTAGCGGTTGACCATGTTAGATCGGAGCCCCATTCTGTGGACATTGGGATAGATAGAAATAATCCAACGAAGTACATACCTTTCAATGCCAAAATATTAACGGCTATAAAACAATCACAATTCAGAGGACCAACAAGTGGACGTATCTCGTCCAAGTGCATTGATCCGAAGACCTTTAGCTGTCCTCATTTTTCAAGAAACTTCTTGAAGAAGTGAAGGATGAACGTCGGCGTCAGATGTAA
Organism: Adelphocoris suturalis; assembly: GCA_030762985.1. Lineage (NCBI taxonomy): Eukaryota > Metazoa > Arthropoda > Insecta > Hemiptera > Miridae > Adelphocoris > Adelphocoris suturalis. The sequence continues at coordinate 18,482,727 of CM061046.1, forward strand.
AACAGGGACGAATACACCGAGGGGTCAACAACCAGCCGCAGCCAACAATGAAATCAGTTTAGTTCCACGCGACTCCCGGTGTTCCGAGACCTCTCGATCAATCTGGGAAATGAGGGATTCCTCTTGCCTCCTTGAAATTAAAATGACCACCTCCGGAGTAAGTAGCACTTTATTTCCTCTTCATTCGGTCAGACCTCGTCTGGGTCGGTTGTACTCGACCGTATTAGGGATGCAGCGGATCAACAGGACAATGCCCCTTGTGGGTGATCTCCGATCGCGTAACCATCTACCTCTTTTTTCTGTCTATTTTATATTCTCCAATTTGGGATTCCCTAGCCGGTAATTCGTTGTTTATTGATTGTCTTTCGAAATTCAAATAAGTGATGATGGAGGGAGTGGGAATTATTCAAGGACACTGGCTTCTTATGGAACCTCCGAAATGCTTTAACCTCTATTCATTTGTATAACCCTCGACATATATAAATTATGTACGGAGGGAGGACTTGAAATCAAGTACATATTTCAAAGTATGTGACTTAGATAGTGTTCGAAAATGAAATGGATGGTAGTCATAGCACTGACTGTTCAACTCACGAATTCAAATATTATCTTTATTGATAGGATGCTCAAAATGTTCCATGATTTTTTTGTGCAACTGTCGATTATTGATAACTAATTATGCTCATTGTTTCTATTATATCTACTTACTTTCTTACTGGTTGAAAGCTGCAATTTTATAGGTCAAGGAATCGATTGATTCGACAACACCGATACCTATGCTTTATATCAGAAGTTGGATCGAACATATGTATGCAGCAAGTCCTGAGAGTGGTAGACTGTATGAACTGAATTTCAGGTTCAGAAGATAACGACAAGAACACGATTTCGATGGAAGTAGTCTATAACAAATCATTATACAGAGAAAATGCTGCAAATTATTACACAAAGGTTTAGGTTGAAGGTTGAGGTTGAGGTCATGTTTGTATTTAATTGTTTTTCTGCGTGGATCACTTGTCTATTTATTTATGTAAGTCGGATATCACACGTGTACTAATAGTTTCAAATTACTGGAAAACTGAATAACATTTTGTTTCAGATTTTTTTTTTTTTTCTCGTCGTACAATGATTTAGGTGGTTTCAATCGATTTACTACACTAAGATCTATTTACATAAAAAAAAAAAAAAAAAAAACTCGGCACCCCGCGCCGACCCTGGACCCCCGGTTACCTCTATTTACATACATAGAATGAAATTTTGAAACATAGAATGGGTTTAAACTCACGCGTTTCACTTAATCCCGAATATAAGAATACTCAGATTTTGCGGTGTATCTTGTCACTAATATGTCAAGTTGTTTTATTTATTCATCATCAGCGCAATGACTCACCACCAGCTCAATGAAATCATCAGAAATTAACAAGGGGGTTGAAATCATGTTCACAATAACAATTATTGAGAATGATAACCTGTGTGTAAACAATTATTAAAATAACCATGCTCATAACTAAGCTTGTTGGCCACGCACTTTGCAGTAGTCAACATATGGTTGGATAAATCAAGAGCTTTTGAACGAATAGTCAACGAATTTTTGCATGAAAAATGACGAAGTACCATTTCCCTAGCAACGATTCGGCTGTAAGCGAAAATCTTCAGAAATTGTTGCAACTTATTTTCGTTACACACAAACGTTTTACGATGCCAAGGCTGAAACACATCCTGTGTTTTCGCGATCTCGATTTTTTATACCTATTTCAACCCTCAAATATTATGACTTGGGGTTTATCGAAAGTAATACCGAGATTGCTGGCATATAACAGGCAGCTGTATGATGTTAGAGCCGAATTACAAAAACTTAGGTACAGAAATTCAGGAAAATAGCTTTGGACTGCGGACGGTCGGATTTGTTCTCGATTTTTTTGAAAACAAATCAAAAACGGCATTTGGATAAAAAAAACGTATATTTTCAGGTTAGTCGTTTGACTCAACCATAAAATAGTCGTCAAATATTGAACAAATGTAATGATTATATATGGAAAGGTATTTATTCATTTATTGTCAATCATGGTATGAATCTAAATGGTAGAAGGGAGTCTTGGGGTAAAGTTTTGATCTATGAGCTCATTTCAGAATTCATTTCAGGTTTTGAGGAGTTCAGCTCTGTTAAAGTTCGAAACGTCAATGGCAGCCTGATTCATAAAAGGTTGAACTCTGAAAGGGAAAGAAAAAGTTGATTCATGTTGTTTCCTTATTTAAGAAAAAAAAAAAAAAAAAAAAAAATCATCATTACGACCAAGTTTAAGCTGCAGAAATAGCATAATCTTACCTGATTGCCGACCAGACTGGACAAGTGGAAAAAAAAAACTTGGTAGATATTTTCATGTGCGATTTTATTGTAAATCAAACGTTTGATCACCGTAAATCATCCCCTGACAAACAATCAACATCAGTATTTTTCACCCGACTACTTAGCTCCATGAGATGTCGAGCAGACGAATTACTTTGTCAACGAAACTGAGGAATCCTATTCTACACAGACAACCTCACTTTGCAGAAAGACAATTTCAGTCAATATGTGGAATTATTTCACTATGGAATGTAGACCTCCTTCCGGTGAAAGGAAGACCGACTTGCTGATCGATGTAAGGGTAGAACTAGACCAATCACGTTCCCCAAACGAACTACAAACTAATAGTAGAGAATCGACTTCCGGTATTTCATATTACCTTCTTACGAGGAAATATCAATAATTATCATCTGAAATCATCTGTTCAAAAATCTGTATAGGTAAACACTAGGACACTGCCGCCGAGCTTGTATCTAGAAAAAATTAATTATTTCGTTAAAACAATGGAAAACAATATCTTCTCCTCATAGTAGTTAGGAAATTTCCCGGAATAGATAGAATAGGTATTATTATTTGGCGGACGAGATTGCGCCTTTTCTCAATATACTTACTCCTGAATGAATAAAAACGATTAAGATATGGTGATTGAAATCGAAAATGAGATGTTGATTGGAGAAATCGAAGTTAGTGTCAGGTAAGAATGTCTGGACGAACGAACAAAATAAACAAATAGGAATGAAAAAACAGGGTTCGTCATGTCCACGTATAGTATGAGAAATGTTTTGATTGGACTGTATAGTGGCGAGGTCGTGGGGGCAAGTAGTCACGGAAGGTCACGGCTTTGACGGAGGAGCAAGGAGAAGCAACTGAAAATCAACCCCAAGAAATCCAACATCTTGATTTTTGACGAGGAGATCAAGCGGGTTCCGTCCTTCCAGTATCTTGGAATAACTTTTAGCCGGTCTGGTAAGTTCAACCAAAATAAGGAAATGATGATCAAGAAGGAAAGAGTGGCTATTGGAAGTACACGAGATATTATTTTCCATGGAAAAATGGACTCGTGGGACGCAAAGTTCAAACTTTTTGATTCGCTTGTGGCATGGGTGCTTCTGTGCGCAGCAGAGGTTTGGGGAATTCGGTATATGGAGGACATCGAGGTCGTGCAGATGTTATTTCTCAAAAGCAAACTCTGTCTGCCACGTGGAGTTCCTGGGCACTTCCTGCGTCTTGAGTCAGATCGACTTCCATTGAGGGTCTATGTACTTGAGCGTGCTCTGGGCTTCCTATCAAGAATCCTTAAAATGAGCGAAGAGAGATGGCTGAAGTTATGCCTTCAGGAGCTCATATCATACCACAAAATCCAAGGAACTCGATTGACTTCAACTGGGTGACTAAGCTCGATAGCATATTTCAGTCTGTTGGAGTGAAAATGGATTGGGACGAGCTTAATTTTGACGCATTCCAAATCGATCGCAAGAACATAATTGATGGCTACAAGAACCTTTGTAGGAGCCTCGACATCCAACGGACATGGAACTCCGAGTACAACCCATCATTCCGTGACATCCTGGACTATGATGGACGACAGGGATACCTGGGGAAGGCGGGGAATATCCATCGAGAGCGACTGATAGCGCAATTGAGACTGGCGACAAGAAATGTGGGCATGGGCAAGCTGAAATTCTACCACAGACGCAACAAGTACGAATTGGAAAACAGCGAGATTTGTTCCCTCTGCAGCCTCGAGGTCCCCGAGACATTGACCCACTTCCTGCTTGTATGTCCTCTTCACAGCTCATACAGAACATACTACCTAGGTAGATATGTAAATAACCAGCACATGGAAGGAGTTGAATCGGTTTATCGTTCTCTCCTCGATACGGGACATGACAGGAGGAAGATGAACGATTTATACCAATTTGTGCTGAGATCTCTCATGCTAAGAGCCTTTGCCCGTAACGAAGTGTAACTGCCCCCCCCCCCCCCACAACATATTCTTTCTACAGAAGACATCCACTATTTCAAAGTGGCACCCAATGAAGTGCACTGAAGTGTAATGGTCGCGTTTAAGTTAATCGCTATTTTATTTTTCCTTGCCTCCACCTCCTTATTCATGTCTTAACTATGTCTTATTAGTGATACAAGAAGTGTTAGTTGTGTCTTGACAGTTAGCCGCTGTGTACAATTTGTGTAATTAAGAAGATAAAATTTTGATTTGTTCATTATTTTTGATGTAAGAGATCTTTTATTTATCTAAATTCGATCCAAGTATGAGCAGTTTTATCACATTGTTTTATCACGCCGAACTCTTGTAACAATCATGTAAATGATTTCTACAAATAAAGTTATTTGATTGATTGACTGAATGAATGAAAACGATTAAGATATGGTGATTGAAATCGAAAATGAGATGTTGATTGGAGAAATCGAAGTTAGTGTCAGGTAACAATGTCTGGACGAAAGAACTAAATAAACAAATAGGAATGAAGAAACAGGATTCATCATGTCCACGTATAGTAAGAGAAATGTTTTGATTGGGCTGTATAGTGGCGAGGTCGTGAGGGCAAGTAGTCCTGAAGGTGTGCCCACCGAAAACGGAGGGCCCGTCTGACAGTCAGCAAACTGGTTTTCGGCCGTAAAAAACACGAACAAACTGGTATCGATGGATCACAGCGAACGGCTAATAATCTATCGGTTCGAAACCAGTTAGATGGCTACCGCAAACAAAGCTATCGTGAACTCGGGAAATATTCAAATATTGCATCAAAGCAGCAACGCATGTTAACACTTTTTTTCGGCAGAAATTTGGGAAACTAATAGAGCATTGTTTCAGGGTAGATATTTTTTGAATTCTTGACTATATTTCTTCAGAGGCTCTAAACGCTTCTACAATTTTATCAGCTGATCTGATAGCTGAGTGGAAGGAGGGAAGGAAAGGACGATTGGGGTAAGGAATTAATAACTGAGCTTTAAGTTTCTATCTGTTTTCATTTATATTTATTCAGGATTAATCCTAAAGGGGTTAAACTGATTTTTAGCGCATTTCCTAAAAAAAAAAAAAAAAAAAAAAAAAAGCTTCTATACTCACGCTGTCTATCTATGTATGTATGTAAGTGAATCCTCGTAAAAGCGCTTCGATCGCAAAATGATAAGCTAGTCATTCAAAATGATGATGATGAGGAGATCCACAATACCCGATCAGGAAAAATTGCACAGGGTCACGCACCATTTGAATCTTTCAAGGGTCTCGGAAGACATCCTAAATCTCTCGTTAAACTCAAAAATGCCCACGAAATGAGCGATCATTCGTGGACGAAAAAATCTTTGGCGTCTTCTACTCTGAATGCTTCTTTCTTGTTTTCTTCAGCAGAAGATGATTCCCGCATATTAAACACCGAAAAATTGTCAACTCACAATGCTGGAAAATAACAAGTTTACAGGTGAATGTACGTAGGTTGAAAATTGGCCATGTTTTACAACTGTAAAATAGTGACTTGTTCAAAACGATGGGAAAACACTTGTAAATTGTCCAAATTCGCCTGTACACTTGTTAATTTTCACAGTGCATTACAAGATTACAATTTTACCTTCATGAAACGCTGGCTTCATTTTTACAGCTTTTACATAAAACTGGCTTGTAACTTGTCACTTCTTGCTTTATGAAATAGGCCCCTGGCATCCATGGTTCTGACGTGTGACACACGGACCGCATAAGACCTCCCGTCCAATTTTCACGCTTCTGTACTAAAAGAGCGAGGTAATGACTAGCTTTAAGCGAAATCATCAGAATGAATTCTGATCCTCCATTTGGAGGACAGCTGATGACATCCATGACGCCCAAGGCAATCGGACGAAAAGCCCCAACCTGGAATGGTTGTTTACTTTACTTTTACTTACTTTACTTACTACACCCGTCCCTCAGCAACGTGATTTCTAAATCAGATTGCCCTGATATCCAATTGATAGATCTGTAACCGTGCCGTGACATTTCCAAAACGAATCCTCAATTTATATATTATCCGAGGAGCCCTCATGACGAAGAGCCCCGTGAGCCGATCCTCGTTAGCCGTTTTTCAGCTCTCGCGCTTGATGCTTGAAACCTCCGGGGTGATGTGTTCGACAAATCTCCTAGTCACGACCCCCCTCACCTACAGCCCCAAGTCGTGCTCACCAGAAGAAGAAATAAAAGTTTAAAATTCGTTATCGGAATCGTTATCTCTCCCTCGGTTTTGCCATTTGATGAGTTCGGGGCCCTAGGAACGGGCAAGGTAAAAGTCAGGTCGAGGTAGAAATCCCTGCATCACGGTGATTCAATAATCTCTCTCTTTTTTCGGAGTTAACATCCTCTTCACCGTCTTAATTTCTCTCGTCATTCCGAAGTTTTTCTTTCCCTCATCGTAAAGATCGTTTGAACATCAATCATTCATAAACCAACTCTTCTAGATGATCGTTCTCGTAATAATTAGAAAATCTGAAACTTTCAATAGCTAAAAGTTGCATGTCATGGATACGAATGAAAATTATTCCCCACAATGTTACGAATTCAATCGCTGCTCTTATCAGCTCCCGAATCACCCAAGGTTGTTTAAAACCTCGAGATCACTTTCGATTACAAAAATTATGTTTTTTGAAGGAAAAACCATTGAATTATGGTGTCATTAAATGGGGAAAATAGGATAAATTTCATATCCTTTAAATGAGCGTTACGCATGGGAGAAATAAAGGTATCACCTATTTTGTCATGGAAGAAGAGTCCATCCTAAGAAGTTTGGCATCAACTGCATTCTCGTACGTTGAAAAGTTTCCTTTCTATGAATTTTCAGTTTCGCACACTGATGACGTCAAAGCACCCCTTCTACCTGGGGGAGACATCACCAGTACAGCGAACTTTGAAAAACTTAGAATACAAACTGCTCAACGCAGGAGAGTGCGGATGGTATCAAATTTCTTAGAATGAAATCTATTTTCATTTGAAAATATAAAATTAATACGTGGCTCAAGCTCATTTCAAATTTTTTGTTGAAATCAAAATATCGAATTATATCTAAATGACAAATCGTGGGTCTTGGTTTCTATTTTCGGATCCATTCTTTTCGGTTCAAAATCGGGATGAAATATTCAAACTATTTTGGTTAATTATTTGCAACAATGAAAGTTTGTAATTTATTAAAAAAAAAAAAAAAAAAAGCTTCCATTCAAAATTTGTTAAATAATGTTTCAGGATGTATATCCTCTACAAATCGAATTCTTAATTAAGCCAAGACACCATCATATGTTGTTTTGAACTGTAAAAACAATGATTTTTCCGGTTGGTTTTTGGTTGGTAAATTTTCGAAATGAAAAGGTGATTGGTTTGGCTGATTTTAATAGCTATCATTTTGGTTTATTTCTTTCAATAATAAACCTTTATAATCGACCAAGAAAAAAACATGTTTTTAACACCCCCTCCACCCTCAAAATGTGTTTGCTTACGTTACAAGAGACGTTGATTCCGAAAATCGAAGAAAAAAAAATATATATATATATATATATATATATATATATATATATATATATATATATATATATATATATATATATATATATATCGATGAAGAATAATAATCAGAGAGTAGGGGATAATTTAAAGAAGACAACTGTTTTAGTAATACGAAGTGAAGTGTTTATTCAATAGAACCTACGTATGAAACGTCTAGAGTTTAAGTCAGTGGGTCCCTTCACAAGGGCGCCTTTTATATCCGTGAGCCGGGAGGGGGCTACTGTCGGATGGATAGTCTAAAATGGACGGATACTAGTACGCTAGTGGCCCTCCCGTGTGGTCGTCAGTAATATTCTATTTACAATAATATGAGGTTGATTGGCTCCATCAATTACAGTCAAGTACTGTTGACGCTCCACGATATATATATATATATATATATATATATATATATATATATATATATATATATATATATAAATATATATATATATATATATATAGGTATATATTGGTCCGTCCGCCATCCGAAGCTTTTTTCCAAAACTACTGGATTAAACTTCATGAAATTTGGATCAAAATCATAAATTGGCCAGATATGTGCCATTAATATCGGTATCAAATTTGAGCAACCCTAAATGGTAATAATTTAGGGCTTAAATACCTATTGAAAAATCGAGATCTCGGAACAACTTTTTTATGTGTCTTTTATATACAACATCCCAAAGAATCGGATGAAACCACCCGGTTCGCAGTACTTTGCTATTTCTAAGGGCTAGACATTTGACAGAAAAAAAAGAGAAAAAAATGAAAAATTTGCCAAGTTGGGTGTGGCACATAGCTTCCTCATTTCCATAACAGGAAAAAAGAATATTCCAATAATTGAAGAGTTCAAATGATCTTGAAAAATACCATAGCAATAATTAGGTACCTACAACTTGAAAATTGATTGCTGAAATCTGAATTGAATCCTTTTTGTGACAGCTGGGTAAAAATGACGAGGTGCATTTGGATAATATGACTCGGTAAAAATGACCCGTAGTTGTGGTTCCGTGCAATGCACGGGTAACCGGCTAGTGAACTATAAAACCCCCATGGCTTAAGATTATCATGTCGATTTTACGTTTGCTCATGTACACATTACATGTATATATTTCTACTCTAGTACTTTCGTTAAAAAATCGTGCTTTATTGAGAATGGACTTTTGTACCTAATTATTTTTTCAATCATTACGGTATTTTTTTTTTTCAAACAAGTTCCCCGAAACTCAGTCTGCATCATCTGTTCTCTCTTTATTTTCCTTCCTTATGTAACCGGAAGAATACGATGTCCCGCAGTAATCGATAAATTAAAGATGAGCCGAGAAGAACTTCATCCTCAACGGATTTGGAAGAGGCTGAAGATTTAATGGCGTGATTACGAAAGAGACTGTGATCCGTTGGACTCATAAAAACTGAAATAGTATCAACGACTGCGTTCAACGAACTTTTAAAGAAGGCCGTGCATGCTTGCATAAACGCCGTTTCATCAGTATTGACAATGCTCTCCTTTGCATGAGATCTCACAGAACTGTAAGCTAGCTGAGTTCATTGAATGGCAACACGTCGGCGTAATGTACAATAGAATTACATATGATCGAAGCAGTGACTCTTCACAGTTCCTCATAACTGTTGTTTCAGTCGATAACTCAATTCGTTACATTCATCATTAACTACATACCATTAATTACGTGATTTATTCAATAATACTCACGTTTCGATTAATTAATTTTTGATGAATTATCTATTGTTTTATAATGCACATCAAACGCCGGTATATTTATTGCTTGAGGGTTGATATTTATTTTACTTTTTATTTATTTCGTTTTTTCTTTATTTTTCCAGCGTAAATGGGTATCTTTCAACTTCACCTGAATTTACTGACCTAAAACTTTGACGTAATAATTGACACTAAAATAGTTTTACAGACAACATTTACTCCTGTGATCCGCGATTCAACCGTTTCAAGGAACAAGTGACTAAATCAGTAGGGATCCTGTTCTTTAAATTAAAAAATCAACACCTCATTGATTTGATATATTTTCATCAAATTTAAATTCCAATAGAGATTTTTATTTGCTCGTGATAAGTCAAACAATTTGGATCTGATGATTGTTATACTAGCTTGTGGAGTTCTCTCCAAAATCGTCCTGAAAAGTAACGAGATGATCTAGGTAGGTCATACATATTTTAGGATACGACTTAGAAGGGATGTGATCGTTAAAAAATAGAGCCTTGTATTTTTTTTTTTTTTTTCTTGTTCAAAGTGCATGATGGCTCAAACTTATAACTTGGCTTCCAAAGCAGTATGTCGAACTGGAATTAATTTGTGCCACAGCCACAATGTAAACTTTGATATTACCTTAAATAATTAGATATATTGTCAAATATACAGTACAGCCTATAGGCTTTTAATGGTGGACAAAAAGGGTTTTAAGCAGTTGATCAAAATAATAGTAATTTGGCTATAAGTATGTCTGGTTATTTGAGGTAATGACTAAGCTGAGAAAATGACTTTAATTTCGCGAACTTGACCAAATGCCTAGCCACAGTCACGTACTTAAATTCAGTCACTTGATCAAATGCCTTTAAAGGTTACCCAAAAATAAGATTTTCACGCTTGCTCTAGCACTTGATGGCAAAAGCTCATTGCATGTTTGAATACAAGCTCAGTGCGAGCTTCATTGAATCTAAATCCTAGACGCATCATGAAATTATTATGCGTTTGATCAAGTGTCTAGTATTTTGATGGAATTCCGACTTTTGGACTACCTTCCTAGGCATTCCGTCAAGTGACTGGATTTAAGTATGTGACTGCGACATCTCATTCCTAGCTTAGGAGTCGTTTTCATGCTACACTTGGGTTCACATGCCATTCAAGACTTCGATCCTTCTTCATCAATTAGACTAGCAGCGCTCTTGTCCTGCTTATCCATTCAAGGGTCATGTAAAAGATGACGTACTCAAAGTGTTCGAGTGAAATGACTTAGATAGTCCATATTCATTGAGAATTCTAAAAGAAATTATCATACAACATTAAAATTGAATTTATATGGTACTGTGATAAACACCAACAACCTTCAGGCGTTACTACGTGCACTTCTTACAATAAGCTCCTCACAAAGTGACAACCCAAGTTTCAATGACCATACCGAACTCCAAGGAACCACTATGTCAGAGGGCATCAGTTTTAGATCAGTAGATCTGTGTAATATTCATGCCAAAGGCTGTTTCGGTTAGGGTGAGGGATGGGTTTACGTAATATAGCTGTGAGAACACGACTGATACAGCAAATGATACAGTCTTGAGTTGGGAACCCAATGCTGGTAGGCCTACCGTGAGTGGAATATAAACGAAACAGTATCACTCCCCAGGTAGCCTATATAAGGCCTACAGAAGCAGCACCTTATGTGAGTGGTATCCTCCGACCACCGGCCATCGCATCGACGTATCTATCAGGGACGTCCAAAAAGTAAAAATACAAGCCCTCAGTCGGGGAGTTTTTTTTTTTTTTTTTGCTTTGGACAATAATGCAATATAGAGCTAGATATGACGGTCAATTTATTCTTGATGAAAACTTTTCACTACGCGCTCTCTCTCACCACCTATATCACTATATATTCAAAGTATGAAGAGAGAAGTGCAATTTTTTCTGAATGAGTTATTCCCTCCGAAATGCATCGTTGAGTTGTCCAGGTGTGTGGGCCAGACGTTATAAAAAGGTAAAACCTCGCCGAACAGGTATCACGATTTCGAAAAGGAGGGAGATTGTGCACGATGAGGAGAGAAGCAGCCGGCCGATGATTTTGTCCAAAAAGTCGAAAAACTAATTTCGAGCACACAGTTTCCGGTAATCAAGTCGTTCCGAAACCTTTTCAGGCGGAACAATTGAGAAACAGCTGGGCATATCTAAATAAATTCGTCGAAAATTGAGCGACGATCTTCACAGATGTTCGACTTTTCTGAAAAATTTTTTGGTCACCACAGATTGCTGGCCACTCCTCTCCTCATCGTCCACACTTGTCCTTCCTTGCCGAAATTGTGAAAATTCCTTATCATCAAACTGCCAAGTCTAGTAGAAACTCTCATGGATCAACGCGGAAGATTCCGCATAAGGATTGTTGGAATGGCTAATTGTTAGGGTGATTCCAAGGGTGATACATTGCCCACTTTGTCTAGAGAAGATGAGTGCAGCAGACACAAACTGTGTGGCAATTGGGCTCAGCCTACTTTGAAGTAAAGTTCCGATGCTCCGGGTATAAGACGGTCGAACGGAACGAACGTCTGGAAATCATGGGTTCACCTGCACTTATCATTCAGGTCTTCAAACTGTTGAATGTTCATTTCCTGATCCGCCCAGTGAGATAACATGTAGTTTTCACTTTTCATGTGAGTGAACACAGAATTTCAACTTGGTATCACAACGTCAAGTACAAGGTAGAACTTAGATAGTTTACCTATTTTCAGGATGCAGACGTGTTGCATGAAGTGACCGAGCCATGAGTCACTCTGTACTATGCTCATCTTCTAATGAAGGCGTAGTTCAAACTATTTTGCTGTACCTATTCAAGGGGCATCTTAAGAATAATATCAAAAATTGCTAACGTTCGGGTATTATTGACGTACCTACTACCATTGTTTGTTGGTTGTAAAGATCTAAGTAAGGCAGTGAATTCGAATATCGCACTAAAGATCGCTGCCAACTTTTTATTAGGACGCTAGCCAAAGGAGGGTTAATGCCTTTAAAGACGTTTATAACTACCTTTTTTGTGTTTTCCCCTCGGAATATTACATCTTTAGTTGAATAATGGGAGCGAACTGTAACAATAAGGAGCTGGCAGGGTTCCCACAATTCCACACCTTTTATGAGGCATATCCCCTGGGCCGTTGGAGCCACCTCACGGAGCGGACTGGAGGCCGCCGAGCCGACTTGGCCGTTGCCAAGACCCTTTTTTCCTCTCCCCGATTCCTTTCGGGTTCTCTCTGGATCGGGGAGGACTCTTTTCCCCTGTTTCACGGGCTCATAGAAAGACTATTCCTGTTACGCCGCGTGAGTCAGTGGGAACTTGGAGCTTGGATCCCGTTCAACCCCCGTACACGGGGGTATTATTAGAGTCTAACCCTTCACGTCCGCGTCCGCCGGGGGTTCTGCTCCTGATCGCACCTTTTCTTGTTTACTTTGGGACGACGAGGTGGCGTGATCGGGGCATCTGGAATAGCAGCGATCTGACTAAGCAGGCGTCCATCATGAGGCCCAAATAGATACTGACTCATTAGGCTTGGACGGCATTGGAAGACAAAATATTAAACTCTATAAGAAAGTATTATCACGTATATACGTCTCACGCAGTAACATAGTGACATGTTAAAATTTACTAGTGATACTAGAGAGTTCCTAGTAGATCCGTAAAACACAATAAGTTGTACGGTATTGACAATTCGGCGCCGTAACTCTGTCGCAATGAGTTACGGTAACGCATCCTTCCGTACAGATACGTTAACGGATCGCAATCCGGAAAAAACGTAATCGTCTAAAATAACCTCCTTCCATGGGCTCAAATAACCTCCTAGGGATGATTTCCTCCTTCCATGGATTTAGCGTTACAACTAGATCCGTTAAGAACTTGACGTGACTTTAAGGTGCGGTAAGGTTTCTCGTTACCTCACACCGTATTGAGACCGACGGATCTCTAGGAACTCTCTACTGTGTCAAAACTTAAGTCATCAGGTACCTCGGAAACCAATATAAATTAAGCAAATCGTAATCAGCTAACTATAATGATTTTAGGGCGCCTTGGAATCAATACCCAGCATTCTCTAGGAGGCTCTAGGATCACCACATCTTCTGTTGATCAAGAACATTAAATGCCGATGTTAACCCAACTGTCAGGGCAACACTGCTCACCTCCCCTCTTGAGCTCCTCTCCCAGTTTCACATGTACCACCGCCATTACAGTCTCGCCTGCTTCCCAGCAACTTTTATCCGCCATTATAAGTACCAATGCTTTCAAACCCACCGTATTTCGAATAATTCCAAATTCCCGCTTCCTTTACAAGTGTCGCTTCCCCACCTTTTGGATTTGATCGCAAGAAACAACGTTTTCACGACGATAAATCTTCTGGCCACGGAACTGCACATCTTGGGGTACCCCTCGTATTTTCCTCGAGGAGCAACAGGTACAGATCTACCTAAATTACTTATTTTCCTTAACCTACCTCCTTTCCGTATATTTCACCAACAGTTCCTGTGTTGGTCCATTTCAAATTGCAGCAGCATTATGTTGCGTAGAAAATAAATAGGTTTTATTGCCTCAAAAACAGAACAGAATCTTGTCATCCTATATGTCTGCATTGTACGTTGACTAGGAAGAAGATTAGGACGTTACGACATTTGGTATCGTAACTTAGTAGGCCATGGGAGGTCAGATTCAAATTTTAGGAACACAGGTTAAACTAAAACTGGATAGGCGTAAGTCTCAGTAGCCTACAGCTGATCAGGGAGTTGGGCCCTTTGCCGTTGGAACCAAGTTCTTGTGGAGTCCTAAATTAAATTTGAACAATATGCATTGTACTGAATTGAAATTTGTCTCAGAGGCCCATCCTGAACAGGTCTCTCCCATGGAGTTTCTGTTTAAATTTGAGCAATAGAAGTCATATAGGAAAAATTAGGCTCAGAAACTAATCTGCTGATCAAGGATTGAAGGCACTCATCAGTCTCAGTCTACTCATTCAAGTTGACGGTCTCCAGAAGGCTCAGTTTTACACTTCAATTTCCTAGATTGAATAATTAGGTAACTATGTAACTAATTAACCATTTTATTCAGATGTACGAGAAGTAACAGTGTTGGAAAATGTTTAGAAATTAACAGTTGTTTTCTCCATTCGTAAGAAAAGTACATTGCTTGCTAGATTGACTGTAATGGAAACAAAAATCTTGACAACATAACTGACGCTGTTTTTATTTCAAACGTTGGTCTTCACATACGTCGTATGAATTTTATATTTGTGTACATTACGAGATAGGACATCGAGCAAAAACTGAAGATAGACGACACCTCAGTTACGTCCACGTCTCCATGCTAGGTGATGAGTATTTTTCGTGATCTCCACAAGGTAAGCTCGTGATCACACGTGGCGTGTTAGCACTAGCTGGCTGCTCCTCTCAAAAACATCTTCTTCCACTCATTACAACATCGTTACTCCTGTCACACCTTCCTCGTCTCAGCTTATTCGTCCTTGCACGCGGTTTTGCATGCCACGGCGGGAAATTGATCGAGTGGGTCGCAAACAGCAAAATATTGACAGACCTTGGCTCTCTCACACGCGATGTTCTTGAAATTCAATTTTACGTGCCTCCCTGCGTTAGTCAAATATGAGTTTTCGAAATACCTGTTATCAGTGACTTATTAGAGGGAATCACCCATAAGTTTCCATATTTGTCCTCCCTATTTGTGTCTTCGATGATGGATCGGGAGCGCCATTAGCTACGCACCATACTCTACTATACAACGGATTTCCTCGCATTTTTAAACAGCTTTCCGAAAATGCGTTATAGGTAATAGCTAATCAATGTTTCAAAGAGGGACCAACACTAGTTATTGGTTTGAAATATTCATTGACTCCGAATCACGAACACAATAATTAACTTAGCGACCAAAGACAGGGTCAAATATAAATCCGAAATCTATGAAGGTCCATCTCGTACAATGTCAGGGAGTTTCTTCAAAATCGGATGAAAACTGATTGTTACTAGTACATAAAGTTTGTCCATGTGAACAGAGTACTATCCTAAAATATCCAAATGTGCTGTAGGCTAAGACGAAAGTCACTGGATCGGGCACTCACAATTGATTAGTAAGAATATTGTGAATTCATGTAGTTACCACAGGCAGAGCATTGCATATGAGATTCGCTTGGAATTAATTTTTTGACGGAGTTGTTGATATGATTTAACGTTCATGAGATGTTTGTATCCACCATCTGGATCTTCAGAATTCTTGGTGGGGGGGGGGGGGGGGGGGGTCGAACGCTTAACCCATTCTATCACCACCATAAACTTCAAACTAAAATGTAATCTATCATTCTACTGCTACACCTGTGTTTTTTAACGTAGAATTAAACGCACTATATTTTATTGTATCATAGAGACAAATCATTGCTGCGTTGTTACATTCCAAATCAAGATGTTGATATTTCTCTAACTCCAATATATAAATATAGGTAGTTCACACTTTTCAGGGAAGCGAAAAAGTAGTTCTACCCTTGCGGTGAGCATAAACGGGTTTCATAATATAAAATGTAGAATGAGAAATTGTATTCTAAATACAACGATACTAAAGTAAGATTGAGATAATTTATATTTATGATGCTGATACTGCAGTTCTTAAAGTTGACTGAGCTTGCTCAACATTGTTGTCAATATAAAATTGTAGATATTGATCTATGATATCAGTCCAGTGAGGTCTCAAATGTGGATTGACATTGAAAGAAGTAATGACATCCGGATTTTCAGTTCTTTTGTCTTCAATATTGGGAATGGAATTGAAACTACCAATTTATTGACCGTGCACGGGCGAGCGCCTCTATTCCTATCGATACCTAGTTCGTTTTCCACATTTTTATCATGATTCCTCTAATGGTTCTTGTCCTCATGGTCACCGAGAACTTTAAACTTTCAAGTTTTACCGGTATAAGGGAGTTTTTCTCTCATTAGTAACAATTAAATAATGATCTCTCGTTTGCAGATCTCACCAAACTCGGTCTCGTGATCGTATTTCACCTTATCACTTTTAGAAACTGACATCGCCCATCCTGAACTACTTAATCTGTCATTTTCACCGTTGGAGCTGATTTTATTTGTTTCACTGTGACAAGATAATGATTATCCAAACTTTGCTCACAGAATGAATAGGTTTTTGTCATTTTAATAACAATGTGGTGATGCACGTTTTAGCACTGCTATCCATCATCAGTTAAAATCATAAAAACTAGAAAGAAAAACTTGAGAAACATAAAAAACCATCCTGCTCTCCAGGCAGAAAAGACGTGTTGTCAATAAAATTGATCGAACACGGCAGCAGTGTTGGGCATAATCTTATCGTCAAAAACGAATACGATTGTAATCGCGATAATTATTTGTTGATTCTGAGTCAATCGTATTCGTCTGTCGGCAATTACACGAATACAACCCATAAAAATGCGTCACGGCTATCAATTTCGATAGGGCGTCCCTCTTGCTAATATTAACTAGCTTCAGAGGGACGTCCCATTGGAATAGATTTGAGACAAATAGGGTATGCCCCAATCGTTGAATTTGCTTTAAGGTCGTCCCTCTGAAGCTAGGTACTATTAGCAAGCTTCGCATATTATAGGAGGGACGCCCTAATGAAATTGATGACCGTGACGCATTTTTATGGGCTTTATTCGTGTAATCGCTAACAGACGAATACGATTACACGAATACGAATATAAACGTAGTTGACTCAGAATCAACGAATAATTATCGCGATTACAATAGTATTCGTATTCGACGATAAGATTATGCCCAACACTGCACGGCAGTACTGAAATGAGCTAGCGTAAGTATTACTCTAGTAGGTATTTACAGTGACACTGACCGAGTGCAGCCTAGTAAAGCCAATTTTAACAAACGTAGTACTTACTATTACGCCTCCCGGGCTACTCTGATTCGGTCGTTATTAAGAATTCACTGTTGAGGACCCCTAGCAGTTTTACAATAAAATAAGATCTGTCCTCGACAAAATGTGCGAGCTTCCATTTATGCTTATATGACTGGTTATTCAAACATGAAACCTTTCTTTCTCTGGTGTAACTTTCTGGGTTATACTTATACCATGATAAAAAACTAGTTCAATCCCAATTACCCACAACAAACAACAATCTTGCAGCCGAGGTACCTCTCATCGCACTCAAGCTTTCGAATAGTCAACTTCTGCACCCGCTGAAATGGTCTAAAAAGCAGTTTGTTCCGGTGCTTTCATCCCGAATGCAGCGTAACCTACTCTACTTTTCACACGGTCCTCCAGTCTAATAGATGGGCTCTGCCCCCTCATTTTCTCCCTGCCAGACATGCAGGCGATCGCCGTCCCTCCAAATCCCACGTTCTAGAACATCGGGTCTCGCATCATTCAGGAAATGAATTATTGGTGGATATAAGATTAGATGTGTGGGAGAGATGTACAGCCAATCGATTCCTTTCTCGGCGATGAAGTAATGTTTTGAAGTAAGTGTGTAACTCGGTGACGCGAGCGTCTTACAATAATTCATAGCTGTGCGTAAAACACATCAATACTGAACTACTTAATAGCTGGTATCACCAAGGAACTTTCAACTATCGAGAATAGTAGTGCAAATTACAAGAAGCCTCATTCCTACACAGATCATAGAGTTAATACATGGAACATGCTTTCTTCCCGCTAATTTGGGAATCAACGAAATCGTTCTATTAATGGTAACTAATCGAAATTAAAAGGAAGTACCTATATAGGTAGGTAGTTTTCTGTTATGGTGCGCGTCTACAATTACTGTAACCAAGATTAACTTCTCAACCAAGTGACAACAAAACAAGCGGCATTGTTTACCATATCCTTTTATAACATAAATAAATATAAAACTACGACATAAATAGAAGAACAAGTACGAAAGAAATGCGTGATAAATCGAGAGCTTTGCAACGAATGGAGAACGATTTTTATCCGATGATAACTGAAGAAGTTTCATTTCCTCTGCAACGGCTTGGTTGTACTTGAAAATCATAAGAAAATTTCGTGACACTTCCGCGTCACCTATCTCGTGTAACGTTTTCGGGCAGCTCAAGGCTAAAGTATGTTCCATGCTAAAAAAATCAGTCCAGTGTCAGAAGCTATTCTCAAAAACTACTATACCAATTGTATTACTACTACACCCCCCAAAAAAATTGATATCAAAGATACACGTTATCATGTTTTCTCCTCGATATTGATTCGAAATTCTATCATCGGAAATTAACAAGCGGTTGCAATCATGTTCACAATATCAATTATTGAGAAGATCACCTGTGTGTAAACAATGATGAAAAAACGACGTACCATTTCCCTAGCAACGACTCGGTTGTAGGCGGAAATCAGTAAGCTATATGTTTCGTGCGCGGAAAATTGTTTACTTTTCGTAAAAAACCTATCATTTTATTTAAATATAACCTTGGAAAATTCTTATATTAATTCTAGAACCAAAAATTTCAACCATGTATCTTTATAATTATTTATAAATTAACATAATTATAAATACATTTATTGCTTAGGTACCTTAGAATGGATCACCTGTGTGTAGCGGAGCATTTCACTATAACCTCTCGACTCGTTGAAAAACTTACGTGTTGTTGGCAACGCACTTCGCCGTAGTTATAATATTGTTGGATAAATGCGAGAGCTTTCGTTACGAATGGTCAACGAATTTTGTACCGGCAACGACGAAGTACCATTGCGTCTAGCTATGACGACTCGGTTGGCGGAAATCACTGTAACGACTATATTTTCCCGTGCGCGGAAAAAATGGCGCGCAAAAATTGCTAGGACCCCAGTAGTAAAACATGTTACATGTTAAAATTCGCGCATGCAAAATTGGACGCGCAGTCTTTT
Organism: Adelphocoris suturalis; assembly: GCA_030762985.1. Lineage (NCBI taxonomy): Eukaryota > Metazoa > Arthropoda > Insecta > Hemiptera > Miridae > Adelphocoris > Adelphocoris suturalis. Next base: position 18,502,225 of record CM061046.1, read on the forward strand.
TAGGACCCCAGGGTAAAACATTACATGTTAAAATTGATATCAAAGATACACGTTATCATTGTCGAGACAAATAGAGGATACCAAGGACAAATGTTTATTCATTTATTTATTTGTGTACCCACTCGCTTAGCTCGCTCGTCCAAGACATGAATGTAGATCGCAGTGTACCATCACGCTCCGTTCCGAGGTTCAGCATTTGTAGAAAAATTCAGCTGAATTAGATACAGCTCTGCTGATTAGAGCGTTCACTCAAGTTGTAATTATACACTACCACACACAGAGAGATCCCGTTCCAAAGTTCAGCATCTCAAGTTGAATAGGATCCAAATAAGCTTCAGAGTTCACTCTGCTGATTAGAGTGATTCCTCTAGTTGAAATTATACACTACCGCATCCAGAGCGGTGGGGTCCCATTTCGAAGTTTAGCATCTTGAGTTGAATAGGAACAAAGACAGTCATTTATATAAGAACAGAAGAAGCTGTACCCGCTCGCTTCTCTTGCACGTCCTATACCCACCATCATTATTGTATGTTTGAAAGACTTTTTTTTTTTTTCATTACTTTCAGGAAAATAAACCATTTAGAATTATTTTATATTACCCAGCAGTCCAAAAAAAAAGGCTCTAATTCAAATATACTCGTATAATTAATCAAGTTTCAACTTGTACCTTATTAATTTACCAACCAAGAGTCCCCTCAATGTAACTAACTCAATATAACCTTAGTTGGGTTTAGAATATTCCGGACCAACATTGCTGCAGTTAATAAGGCATTTTGAATACAGATTTTTGAAGATCTATCTTTACGAATAAAAACTGCTCGGCTCAACCCACTGAAATCGTTCTAAACTTAACTACTGCTTCACTACTATATCACTGTGTTATTACTACTATATCACTTATTGGTACTGCTTGATTAGCTATCAGCGCATGATGGAATGATCTATAAATCCGAAGGTGTTTTTTCGAACTTCTAGCCCTTGGAGAGCGAACCGTTCAGTCTACAGCGATGCTGATGGTTTTAATCGATCCAATGGCAAGCATAAAATACTGATACTTAAAAGTTTTTGAGATCTCGATTTTTGAATGTTTAGCCCTTTAATACTACTTACCCTTTACCTATACTCTTTAGGGTTGATAAAAATTGATGCTGATATTACTGGCACATTCCCGGGCGATGGATGATTTTTTAGTAAATTTTTTCGGTCCTGTAGTTTTGGAGGAGAGCCCTGAACGGCGTATTCGCGCAGGTCGAACTTGCGCAGGTTTTCTTGTATTTTCAATCTAGCGATCTCAAATTAACTGGTTTAGTCAATAGTTAGTGAAATGTTGCTATAATCATGCAAAAAGGAACTTAAGTGTCAATTGTAGTGCACAAATAAACCTAGAGATTCAGCAATCATCACCAAGAAGTGACTGGAATTTTTTATCAGCCTCCAATTTCACGAAACCCTAATAATAATAAAACAAAGCAATTCCACTGATAACGCTGAACACCGGGGGGTCTTGACCTCGTAGAAGAGAGTCGGCTTTCGTGGTTGGGGACAATAACCAACAATAGCAGTGTAACTCTAACCACCATAATTCTAACTTAATCTTCAGAGAGGTTTCTCACGGAAGGAAGTGTACTTTTCGAGTTTAGTACCTGCGGAAGGAGGGTAGCGATAGGATGAGGCGAATGCAGATGGCACTCGCTTTATCTGTGATAGCGCTGCGTGATTTTGGGTGAAGATTTAGAACTTGGGGATAGCTGCTCCCGGCACTGCTTCGAGAAATTGGAGCCTTCCGAATAGAAGGACGAATGGAGAGAAAAAAAATGCTCCGATGATTTTATTACTTACTGAGCAAAAGTAATAGGTATCTGTAGTAGGAAAAGAGGCGCATACATGTGAGTAATAAAAAGGGATTCATACCAATTACATACAGTCAGAGAAGATTTCCATCGACCCTGTGTACTAATGGCAAGAAATGTAAAATTTTGGCCACATGGCTTCACTATGTAGGAATCCAAATTTATGGATGCTCTTCGTACATTTTCTTTTTTCTTTTTTTTTTTCTTAGAGATGTGGAAGTTACGTTACATTTTTATTCTAATTAGTGTGCCTATGAAAGAAGAACAGTAACATTGTGTTCACTATGTCAAGCGTTTTATATTTATGTATACCTGCTTCCCTAGAGGTTAATTATTGTAATGACTGTGGGACAATAGATAGAGTACTAAATGCGAAGTATTTAGGATTCTATATACTAACATCTAAAATGGGACCGAAAAATAAAAGAAACAAATGGTAAATTAAGAAAAATTATTTATATCTTTACGAAATTAATCATAATATATAAATATGATGTCTTAGTGAGCTCTATATTGGTATACTGTCTACCAGTGTGAAGCGGTGGTCATCACTCAGCAAATTAACCAATAACTACCACTCAAAAAACAATAATCCATACCACCATCCGATTGGTACCGAAAATCATCTATGCCTCTTTTTAGGCAGATGTGAATTCTTCCTTTTTCTAAGCTGGTAGAAGTTAGTTGTCTTAAACAATTAAAGAGAAAATGCTCCATCCCGTCCCAACCATCTATTAAATATGAGGGCAAAAGACAATTTCATACCCATCAAATTTACCACGTTATGGAACGAACTTAGCTCAGATGCATTACAGTTACAAGGCAATAAATATATTCAATCGATTAGCACTGGTTGAAAAAACAACTATTATGGGGAAGGAAAGTAATAATTTTCAAATTCTTATCAAATAAATACTTGAACGATCTTTAAATCTATTTCAGTAGTGGGTTTTTCTTTCTATGTATACTTGATTACAATTAGGTACCTACCTATAACTGCATTCTTACATGTACTTATGAAAAGTTGGGATGTACTTTGTCTTCTTTACTAAATCACACAAGCCTGAATTCACCATAAGGTGATATAATAATTGGAAAATTACTGGTATCACATTCTAAAATGAATATCGGATAGCCGATTGTTTGTTTATAGTGTATAGATTTTTTCGCCATCAATCAGTGACTCAATTTCCCAACACCAGCAAATGTTGCTCTTATGGGAAATTAATTTTCATCCTTAGATTCACGTATTATGCGAACTTACATTGTACCTTTTTATTGCGTGAAATAATATGGTGAATGTGCATTACCTAGTCACTTTCTAACCAATATGAATATAATTTTGTTTTTTGTTTTTAAGGTTTAAGCCGCACCTCAACCAGAAGGGTCATTAGCGGCATTGAACGAGGTGTCCAAGGGACACTGGAAGTGGCATGATTCTAAGGGGAGCCATGTTGCCATCCTTGACTCAAAAGAAGCCTTCATGGACTCCACTGGCAACTCGGAGGGGGAAAAAATGAGGGGTACAGTGATGACCACTGTTAAGCCCCCAAAGTGGATTAAAAAAAACCCCAAAAATAAAGTAATCCAACTAAGACTAGATGTATATAATATTATACATACATAATACAATGCATATATAAATATATATATATATATATATATATATATATATATATATATATATATATATATATATATATATATATATATATGTTGTACAGAGATGTAACTTGAATGAGTATAAAGTATTATTCTATTCTATTTTGTAAGAACTAACATAATAGCACACAAGTACCTAACTCAAAGATGTGAGAAAAACCAGGTCGGCCCTCCATCCCAAATCAAACAACACGGTTTTCTGTCAACAAACCCATGTAAGATCATTCAGATAGCTGCGAGGAAGGTTATTCTCTAGCGAAAAAGGGAGAGCAATTCACTCGAGCCGGAATCAATCGCTCTCGCTCCTCCTATTCAGAGTTGCTCTTTTGTTGCGCGATTTTTAAAGGGCCTCTTTCTTTCCTTTGAAGAAATCGCGGCGGTGCTCGTCTTTTCGAATTTCGAGGAGGCTTCTGGCTGCTCTGTGCTTCGAGACGGAGCCTTCCGGGAACGGCCAGAGCAGATGCTGTCGAACATTGTAGGAGACCTTTTGAAGCTCTGGCGGTTTAAAGAGCCCAAAGCTTCCGCTTCCCGGGTTTTAACTCCTAGGCGACTGTTGAAAAAAAGCAGAAATGAGACAGTTGGTTCCTAATGTAATACGCACAATCGAGGCTAAAGAGGGAGTGAGAGAGGGTGGATGAGGAAAATAGATAGAGAGAGGGTGAGAGAGTGAGACGGGTAGAAAGAAGGAGGGAGCGGGAGAGAGAGAGATATATTTCAATTGGATGACAGAATTTCGTCAAGGGAAGTGACAAAAGGATAAGTGAAACTACTATTCATGCTTTTCTCAACCGATTTTTATGATTTTGATTGACTATTTCAATTTTAGCTTGAAGTATTTGGTTTTTAGTGGAACCACTCTCAGTTGATTAGCACTCAATCCTAACTGACATATCAAATTACTGACGGACAGAGCAGTCCCTTGGAAATTTAGCTCCGAATTCTACCTTTTACGGATTTCTTACGGAATACCGGGAGGGTAATGAGGGGGCCGAAGATATCAAGCCATAAGAACCCTCCCCTCCAACCCTCCTGTCGGCCACTACAAAGTAAGGATCGCGGGCTTCGGTATGTCAGTCCAGATAAAATGTTAAAACTTCATAATAAGGGGTTATTACCGTTGTATCATGATATCACCAATGTAAAAAGGCGTACAAGCAGTTTATACTTTATTATTGGTTTTAAGTGTGGGAGAGGAGGAGGGTAGATCCACGCAGCACATTCATCTTAGGTTTCAATGGTGGAGAGGACATCCAGTAAAAGCAAGATCTTCATCACCAAAGTAGAATCACTTTTCTCACCAAATTTATATACCTACAACATATATACGTTGAAACGTCCCTGTAACGCATGCATTACAACTTAACCAATTTGTTTATTCTTCAAGTATTTATTTTGGATAGTTTCTAAATGCATTTAACTGTACGAAACTGAACAATGGGAAACTTCCATTTGTTAGAATTTCACACTTTTGACATCAGATTCGGATTTAGTGCACTTTAAAACTCCCTAGTAATTACCCATTTTCAGCTCAAAAGACCGTTTAGTTTGCCTAATAAACAGGTAGGAAGATCACGTGACGTAGTAGTGAAATGCAGCTGAGGGTTCCCCTCAGGCGGGCGGGGGCCGTAATGTCATCGTAAATGAATTTCAAGATCCGTATAACTAGTTACATACCCATCATATAGCACCTTTTTGGAAAGCTCTCATCACAATCTATTGAGCAAATAACAAATAACCATGAAAATACCCCCCATTATCTGCAGAGAAATTGCCTTGAGCGAAATATCCCCAGCAACCCCCCCCCCCCCTCCCGAACGTTTCTACGAGTTCCACTTGGTTCAAACCTACTACCTACGGGAAAAATAAATTGAGTTCAATCCTCAGAACTATAACGAATTCCAATACACGAAAGTTGTCCGTTGGAACGAAACTTATGAATCATCGCCAAATCTTGTATACGAGTATTATGGAGAAATATTCAGCAACAACGCCCCGGTTTTTCGGCGTAGGAAACAAGACGTCCTCTCCTATGACACTAAGTATCTTTTCGGTCGTAATCCTATACTCTGCCTGAACACAATGTACGAAGAGCTTACGTGTGAGTCAACCTCAACCTAATAAGATAATATTCCATCTCCCCAGCACGAAAGCTAACCGATGCGGTGATTCTTTTTCAAGCCCGTCACCCGTCCATTATTTGGTATAATGAGCAGTTTGCAGGCTTCCATGACATCACTTGCTCCCTTACCTAACTGAGGTCCCCGAGCTCTAGGGATTACGCTCCGAAAATATGATGCTCGCTTCTCGCCTCGACGTCCACCGTATTTCCTGTGACCCAACTTCCTGTAGTTCTGTTATGATGAAAATATTCTATAACCGCCTCAATCGGTTATTACGATCTCAGATTGAAATATTGGTTGCTCAAACTGTTGTGGAACAAAGGTTGAATTCCACATTTTCACCGCACGCACAGTAATAAGACACTTATTTGGATTAATGCGTTATATTCAGATTTACATTTTGTGTGGTTCCGCAATACCATGATTCATTACCGTAGGTGTTCCAAAATCATAAATCGGGACGGTCAATACCTCTAGGTGATATTCTCGAGACTTCGACACTAGCGCATCCTGTTGTTACTTGAAGTTATTTTACCTTGTTTTCATGGTGACGAATAAACTATGCGAAAAGGCGCTGTTAGGAGAGTCAACCGTCTTCAAACTTTGGCTGAAACGCTAACCTACTCCAGGCGTGACGTCACAAGAATATGGGCTCACCCATCTGAGTTTCAAAGGCACACCTACCGGAACATTAAGGGTGGTAACACAAAAACATCTTACTGTTCAAAATCGCTTGATTTCGGAGCTAAATTTAATGAAGTTTGGTCCAGTAGTTTCAGAGAAAAGCTCCGGACAACACACAGTAGGATAAGAGTGGAAAATAACCCTAAAATAAAACTATCGATTTCGATGATGTGAACGTTTTTTACTCCTCGATAGTCGATGAATGGTGTAACCAGTCGCTTTTTCCCGCGTTTTTTTTTTTTTTTTTTTTTACCCAAAGGGAACAAATTGAAATAACAGTTTTTTAAACAGCCAAACGTCATTGCAATACTATAAAGGCTTTGTATCCAAAAGGCGGTGTGTATGATTTCAGGACTTGAAATCTTATCTACTTGTTACTCAGGTCTTCTGGAAGCCCTAGGAAAGATAAGCGAACCCCATTTTCTACTGCACAGTGCTTATAATATCAAGATCCGCAAACGGTGAAAAAGTAAGATTCTTGCATATTCAAGGATGTGCACAAACCGTGCGAAGGTCTGGAACTTGTTTTTACGCACAACTGTTACATTGAACTACTACTGCCAAAAATTGCATCACCGTCTGTGATGGCAGTGCCATTTCAGACATTACCGGGAGGCGCTAAATTCCTATCACCCAACAAGAGGGTTTCATCAAACTTTTGCTTCCGAGACTACCTAAAGGTAGCGGAAGCGTTGTTTTTACTTGCGAGAGAAATACATTTTTGGTCTCTGAAATCAAAATTTCCACTCGCATTTTACGTTTTAGACCATTCTGAACAACTTTGGTTCCGTGTGTGTGTGTTTGTGTTTGTCTGTCTGTCGTGTGTCCGCAAATCCTTGTAACAAGCTTATTTTCCACAGTTTTCATCCGATTTGGATGACATTTTCAGGGGATGTGCGGGCTAGGGGGTGGACGGTCCCCTATCAGTTTCATCGTTCTTGACTCAATACCTCACTATGCGCATGCGCAAACGTAAATACTACCAAGCATAATTTTCTCACGCCCTAGTCGTTCGATCTCGCTCAAATTCGGATGATAGTTGGGGATGAGAATTTGAGCATATTATATAAATTTCAACATGATTGTATCAGTAATAACTACTGAGCATTCGCTAATATAAAATCCTTGTACCAAGCTTATTTTCCATAGTTTTCATCCGAGGGTTAGGTTGTAGATGCTCCCCTATCAGCTTCATTGTTGCCAAATCAATACTTCATACAGTGCATGCGCAAATGTAAATTCCATCATGTTCTATCTTTTCCCTATCTAGTCGTTTGAGTTCGCTTAAATTTGAGTGATAGTTGGAAGAAGATGATAGGTAAACGGGGAAGCTACGTGTCACACCCAACTGGGCAGACTTTTTTTTTTTTTTTTTTTTTTTTTTTTGTACAGAAGTAATGTTGTAGAAGTAATAATTCTGCAATGAACGAGGCCACCGCCAACTCTTTAACTTTTTTCTTCGATTTTTCCAAGTTTTGTGACCTACCACTCACTTCTTGTCGAGGAGTTCCGAGGAAGCAGGTAGGTCACTCAATCTTTCAAAATCGCCAAAAATCGAGAAAAAGATTTAGAGAGCTGGCGCTAGTCTCAATCTATGCAGCATTTTTTCTTCTACGACTTTTCATTTTACAAATAAATTTAGGTCAAAAAGTGAGAGAAATAGTCAGAAATCAATTTTTCGTGCCGACGAAGTTATTTTAGACACAGGTACACGGGGTATATCCGGAATCAGCAAATAATTTCCTATAAGAATGGAGCTGAACTTGAGTTTTTTCACAAAAAAGTCCATGTTAGCCCCACGGTGGTATTTTTTAATTCAATTTCTGGATTCTACGTATCTATCAAAGGTCATCCATCACATTTAGAGAGATGGTGAGGGGGGAGGGTGAAAAAGGTTTTTCTTGGGCGATTACAAAACTACTAAAACTAATAAGCCAAAATTAAAAAAAAAAAAGTTCCAGTCATCAGCATGATCGTATGAGAAAATTTTCTCGGATTACCTATCTTATCATAATATGGTAAATTGTATTGGAATTTGAGCAGTTTGAGCACACAAAAATTGTTAAAATCAAATAAAAAACACACTAAATAAAATTTAGCGATTCAAAGAATTTTTTTGCAGTTTTATAGATTTTCAGCAAATATTAATGAAATTTAGTAAGTAAGTAGGTACGTTTTTCAGTAGGTATTTTGTTCAAATATTTTTTAATGTCTTATTCAAATGTTGATACTTTTGATTTTACTGAAACTCTCTAAAAATTATAAATATAACGATTTTTGGCCGTTTTAGCCGTTTTACGTGATTTTTTGAGTACATTCTTTGAAATTTGACCAATTTAATGTGCTCAAAAATTGTTGCCCAACGAAGTCATCCTTTCGTTTGGAAAGCTTGGTTTTTAGGCGCTCGAACGGTTTTTTAACCTCAGTCCTATAGAGAGTTATCGTCTGGAAAATATGAAAAAGCGCAAACTTCAGGAATCGTTTCAGAATGCTCCAAAACGGATTTCATTGAAGGAATTTTTCAAACATTTTTATTTTAAAATTTTCCGAGCCATTGCAATTGGTACCTCCATTCTCCAAGAAAATTTGCAAACTAATATTATAATAAATAAAATAATTACTTTCTTTGTGCCTGGCCATAACCATATATATATTCTCGTTTATGAACCATCACAAAATAACTGAAATTTTCACAGTTTCTTTTTATTCTTCTCATTATTACTTAGAATTGAGTGCAGCGCTGTTAGTTTTTCGGTCTAACTACTACAAACGTTAATATCGCCGGATTCCAGAGTATGGCACTACTGGAAATCTCATGGAAATGAGAATGCTATTAGTAGTCTTCTGGAAACCTTGGGGAATATAGTTATGCCATAATGGTACTTGAAAGGCGATATCATGTTTTGTGATAGTGGTTTCTTCGTACCTGGGTAATTTTCTCAAAGTTTTTTCGTCTAATCTTATGACGATGATTTTGAATTTGGGCTTATGTTATTCTGAATAGTGGTATCATAAAGCTTCTGAATTAAGTAGGTATGCTGTGTGTTAAGCCTGCTATTTAGACTTTGAGTTATGGTTAGGGTTAGACTGTAATAGATTTACATAGGCTCCAAAACCCTTCGTATGTTTCAGACAGTGATACGTAGATGCTGTGATGTTGATGGCAAGTTTAGATCTATCAGTAAATATTTTGGTTATGTCAGGGCATGTTGGGGATCCAATTATTCTTCATAATTACTTCTTCTTGGTTCGTACCTCGGGAAACCTGATGAGCCCAGCGGAGCCTTCACTGAATCCGATATCGTGTTATCGAATGGACGAGTTTGAGGGGCAAGAAAAATGATTAATATCGTTAAATCGGGCGTTGAGGAGGGGGAGCCTCCATTAATCATTCATTCGGAGAGACGGGCTTGGCATGGGGTTTACCATCATTACCACCTCGTACCCCTGTCAATATCAGACTCTTTTTTTTTTTTTTTTTTTTTTTTTTTTTTTTTCCGTGTACCCAAAGAGGGACCGTGGTGAGGGTTTTTTTCTGTTTCCCGAGCTTGTCCCTTCATCCCTTGTGCACCCCTTTCTTGCTGAAGGGCGTATGTTTAGTCTTGAGAAAAAAAGAAGGATTTTACGTGAAGAAGATGAAGCGAGGGGTCTATAAGGCCCTGCGTAACGCCGGGAGGCCTTCACGTGTTAAACAGAAGAGGGTTACGTTCTAAAAAATATATATATAGGTATATATATACCTATAAAAAATGGGCAGGTTGAGAAAAAATGGTCCGTGTCTGTAGCAGGTAACGCTCCCTGCTCAGGGGATGAGGTTCATGACTAGCGGTGATTTTCCATAGAGTAGGTTTATAAACCTTAGCTATAACTTCCCTTTTACATCACCGTTTTACGTGTTCCCTGCATGAGCTTCTGCTTTAAAACCCGGAGGTTTTTTTTTCTCCTCTTCCTCCACGTTTTCTTCCGAATAGAGAAAATGGAGGAATTGAAAGGGGCAAATGGCCGAGCCGTTTTACGAGCTACCGTGTCCGTAAATCGTTGCAAGATGAAGAAAACTGAAATAGAAAGTGCTGACCGTGTACGTTTATGTCGAGACGGCCGTAAAAATGTGGGGGTCCTATTGATTCTATGGTAAGCAGATCCGACCATCCGTTTTCCAGCACGAACATTGTAACGAATGGTTTGTTGGTCATGATTAAAACATTACCATCCATAACAATTCAGTATTTCTCGTTAAAGAGAAACAGGAAACACAATTCTTATGGTGCTATAAAATGCAGTACAATCAAAGCGCGTCTTTCAATTTCGAATTCAAGTTTATTTGGCTTCCGAAATGACGAAGGTCTGGGACTTGTCACTCCCAATGAGAGAAATACGTTATTAAATAAATTTATTACTGAAATGATTGTGGTTTCTTTGTGTCTCTAGTATGAGAAATTTTTATGCACTAATATGGATAATACGCCATTACGTAAGGCCACTACGACTCACAAAAAGTCGTCTACGATCAATGAGATTGCTCTTGTGCAGATGAATAATTCCGCCTCTTCTGATTTCCCCGGTGAATCCGATGTTATAGGTACGAAGAAAATTAAATTATGTGGAGTGAGAAAGTTCTCCAAGCTTCTTTGCTCATCAACCTTAAAGCCACAACAAGGGATATTAGTTATACCATGTAAGGAGAATGATGTTATTACTTCAGGGAAGGTCGAGGGATGGGGTGGTTGTATATTAATGTGAAACCACAGCCTTATTATAATACCGTAGAAATCTCAGTTCCCGAACGGGTGGAATAAAGGAGGCAACTTCCTAACAGCCTTCCTCCCCTCTTCCAACAACGCCGCTTCGCCGTATTTCGCTAAGAGCTTGATTGTTTCGTAGAAACCTGGAAAACAAGGAAACCTTCCAACTTAGTGACAAAATAGGTGTACACAGATGAGGAGGTTAAGGGGCGGTTGCAAGGTCTTTGCGTGCGCTTAGCAACGCGAGGGGAACAATGCACAGGTGTGCCGCCCCAGAAAGCGACTTTAGCAGTATGAACCCCCAAGTCAAAAACGTTTTTTTCTCTTCTCCGTGGAGGACGTAAAACGACAAACACAGTCATTACCCCTCAGCGTTACAATAAGCTTCTTCACTAATGGCGTCTACACCCTCTCAACACTTGCGGTGTCGTGGGAGTTTTGCAATCAACCGTTTTCTTTCATAGCACCCACCCAACTCAAGTCACCTTCGGCTAATATCAGTTGGTTGGTGACCTATAAGAATATAATATTTTTTGTTTATGATACTCTAAATCGCATTTCATTAAGCCTCTAATGGTACGGTATACCAGACGGGATCAGATTTCAAGGTTTTTTTAAACTGTAAGTATGTAATTTTTCTTATTTTTATTATTATTATTTTTTTTTTTCAGAGTACTCCTCTTGGAGTACTCCTCTTTCCACTTTCTGAATTTTACAATAAGCCGAGAGAAGGAATAAGAAACAAAATAGATAAAAATATAAAAATCAAAGAGCAAGCATGATTGAAAACAAAAACTAGACAGAACCATAGCAATAACAAAACTCGAATAATCAAAAGTGAGTAAAATAAACTGTAAAGAAGAAAGAAGAAAAGACAAGAACCTAAGGCACAAGTACCAACGTACCCAAGCCAACAGCTTTGAATCAAGGAAGGGAGTATATTTTGCAGCTCGTGCAGTGTTAACATTCAAGATAAAATCAGCCAAAATTGCGTTCTGGAAGGATTATTGCAATGCCACTGACTTGTCTGCATGGAATCTTGTATACAAAATGGCAGCTGGAAAGCTGAAAGGACAATAATAGGTACTACAGTTGTGGGGGATGGATCACATTCCCAGTCAATGACTGATACAATGATTGCTACACTGGATACTCTAATTCAGAATTTAAGGTTAGAATCGCTATTGTATGTATAATTGCTTCTCTACTGATAAGGTAACTTCACCTAACTCTATGTTACTCTTTCTGTAAGTAAACACATCAACGCTTTAGCGCGGTGAATTTTCATTTATTTGAAAGTTCCCATGAAACATGCTGATTATATAGCTTACTATAACATAAAATTAACTGCTTTAAGAAAAATTATTATCAAAGTAAAATATTTGCAATAGCGGATAGCTTTTCCACATAGCTCGAACAACATTTATTTAAATGCAATCATAATTTTTGTTTTCACTTATTAGTATAATTTATTGCATTTTCTGGTCTTTCGTGTAGGTCAAACGAAGCTATGAGGGTCTCTCAACTTAGTATCCGACAGCCAGAACGAGAGATAAAGTAAACGCATGCGCATTGCATTTCCAAGTGCCCTTAGGATAGTGCTAACCTCACCGTACCATCTGATTTTAGTATCATTTGGACTTATATTTGTGAATATGCGAATCAGGGAAGCATGCAACAAGTTCGGTTACTGAATAAATTAGTCGCATTTGGTTCAAATTAGAGTCATTTTGAATATACATTTTCACTCATGCAGTAGATCGTACAAGGAATTCCATTGAAATTTCATATTATATTTAACAATGTTAAATTCTTTGGAAATTTGAGCGAAAAGAAGTGGTTGACTAACAATACTAATCATGGAATAAACAAATTTCTGTTTTCGCCCAAAATTTTTGATTGAATTGCAACACCCGGCGCGATCCTGAGATACCTGACAACATGTTTGTAGTTCGGACTGAGTTTTTTTCATCACATTAGATAAATCCTAAAAGGATAAAATTAATAAGATGAAACATTAAGAATATCTCGAAAACTTTCTACATAAGGATAGTGCTTTTTGTATGTCATTGACAAGAGATCACTTCGATGAATCGAATGAGCCAACTCGGATTTCTGTGCGTTCATCCGTACGATTTCCCCAAGGGCTACAAAAGATTGACAGAAACGTCATAAGGTTTTGCTTTTGAGGGCTGAAATAGAAATCGAGGTCACGAAAACTTTCGAAACAATAATGCTGCTCAAAATGATTCTGTAAAATGTAATTAAATTTCAATAATAAGTGGTTAAAAAACGAGGAAAATTGCAAAAAATCCTTAAATTCTAAATCATTGTTTGATAGGAATTTAGAGTAGAAGGTATAACTAATTTGATAACGTTTTCCGAACAAATGACAGTAATTAATTTATACGATTTCCAAATGGTATTTTATGACATTTTTGGAGATTACGTGGGTTAGGCCCTCGATAGTTCTAGCCTGGAGGTGTCGAAAATGCCAAATCACTTTTCACATTTTGGTTTCGTTATGTTCGATTATGAACCAAGTATGTACAATTTCGAACTCTCCGAAATGAATGCGTCACTTTTGTCCCGATCCACAAGACGGGAGATGCTTAGGAAAGGGTGCCTAAAAATTACATATTGCGAAGAATACTTTCGAAATCTTGAAATCATCCCAAAGGAGTCAAATTCAAGATGAAATAAATAAACTCATGATTTTATAAGACATTCCAAAAAACATTATAAACCAAAAGAACCAGTTTGTATTTAACCTACATCGACTTATTGATTTGGATCGCTGATTTAACATTTTCATTTATAAATATACCAACTTACAATTAATTCAATCCGACTTTCAAATGCAAGTCTCACAGTGTGTCAGTACCCACATTCGTTCAAACAGGTAACTTGTGTGTTCACCTTCTTCGAAAAACTTTCTTCAATAGTTGTATCACATGGGCATCTGGAGAAAAATATATCCCACTCTATCGGATCAGTTATTAGGGATTCAGAATATTAGCGCAGTCGCAAGCGAGATTTCAGTAGTTTTCATGCTATATTACGAATAAAAGTCATTACTGTACCCCTCATTTTTCCTCCCTCCGATTTGCCAGTGGAGTCCATGATGGCGCTCCTTTTCAGTCAAGGATCGCAACATGGCTCCCCTTAGAATCGTGTCACTTCCAGTGTCCCTTCAAACAGCTTTTCAATGCCGCTAATGACCCTTCTGGTTGAGGTGCGGCTTAAAACTTAATAATGAATAAAAAATAAATAACTTGATATTTATTGTCATACAATATTATACTTGTTTATTTATTTTATTTATTTATTCATCTATATTTTGTTTAAGCTGATGTAGATAGGTACACCGATCTCGAATAAGCAATGATGGTTGAAGACTGACAACGAAACCAACATGCAATGCCACCAAAATCATTTGTTGTCCGACAAATGCTTGCATCTCTGAAAATCTCCTTTCAGTTTTCAGTTCTCTTAGCAATAATTCATTTTGTTCATCCTTCAGGATTTTGAACTGTGTGGATGGATGGTCGCCTGTCACCTTTTAGTATAACACTGACTTACCCATAACTACAGCTTAAGTTGAACATTGTTTCGCAGCTAGACTTTGCAGATATTTCCCAACAATTAGGTACTAAATGTACTAAAGCAGCGAATTTCTGTAATCATTCTTGAAGATGCTTAGATGCATCAACAAGTAGAAATCAATAGGTATATTCAAATAATAATGTACCTATGTATAATGTATGTAATGTATGTTATTGTTCTTTCAATTATTTGGTTCTAGCAGTTCGGAACTATTGGCATCGCTGCCGTTACCAAACGGCGATCATGCTCTTCAGTTTTACATTCCCATCCTATTATAAGCCAGCATAGTTAAGACAACCTCATGGACATGGTACATCAAAATCCGGACTGTCCCGGAAAAACAGGACGGGTGTCAACTTCAACCCGAAGACTCCAATGAATAATTATGTTGGAAGAGAAGAAAGGTCGGAGTCGAGGCGGCTGGATGGGTGGGTCGGTCGGTCACGCCAGACGGGTGGAAACGACCCCGCAAAGTAGACTCCGAGCCGACGCTGGCGCCAATCACAGGCAGGTTCTGGCGTCTGACGTCAATACTCGCTCGCCCCACTCGACCGTCTCCGACTTCAGTACAGCGTCAGTGTTCAAGGGGGCTGCGTCGCTCGTTTTCGTCCGTCATCTGTGGGGGTCAGGCAGCTGGATTCTGAAAGGTGAGTGAATTACGGGGAGGGGAAGGCTCTCGCGTCACCCCTCGCGCCAACTCCAACGTTGCCGGCCTGAAACAAGACATTTTATGTTGAGAGTTACCTGGTCTTATGTTTTCTTGTACTCCTCTGCTCAATCTATTTTACAAATTATAGATTCCTATTATGAGCTTTGAGGTCCAGTCGTGCTTTAAGGTTTCTACAATTTAGATTTTAGATGCCTACTACGTTTTGTTTCAGGACGGCAATATATTTTCCCTGAATTGGTTTTATCGGACTGTATTACATATAGGCATTGCATTCCACTGTTAAGCCGAAGAGGAATCTCTTGTTAGTGACTGGAAGCAGCGCCGCGTGGAATACAAGATCGTTACCTAGGTAGAGCGAGCAAATTCAGAGGGTTATGCTAACCTGCCTAAGGAGATTTCAGCGCTAACCAGGTATGGCAGCGTGACGTCATCTTTAGGCGGACGAGGAACCCATCAGTAATTAGTTGATGGCGGGGGGGGGGGGGGGGGGGGGTGTCCTAGCAACTGTCAGAACAGTCACATGTCATTCAAAGTTTTCCTTAGAAACTACTGGTCCAAAGTTTACACAATTGGTCTAAAAAATCATGGATCGGCAGCGATGGGTCTGCGATCCGGGCTTCATTTTTAGGACGCCCCTCTGAAGCAGTGTCTTACGGGAAAGACTTCGTTAGTAAGAGGGACGCCTACCGGAATTGATCCAGGAGGGGGGGGGGGGGCCCAATTATGGAGTTATATGTCTGTGGGGGTGTGAGTGTGTGTGTGTGTGTGTGTGTGTGTGTGTGTGTGTGACCAATTTTGTCGACGCTGCCCAGGCCAAAATTCTCAACTGATTTTTGATATTTTATATTTGTTCGATCCCAATTTCAATCTAGTTATGCAAGAAAACCCAGGAGATTTTGAGTCCCGTAATGGAAAAGGGGAAAAGAGGGGATAAAGCCGGAAAAACGTGGTTTTCACAAACAACTTTGTCGACGCCACTCAGGCTACAATTCACAATCAATTTTCGTGGTTCTTATTTGGTTCGATTCCAATTTCAGTCCAGTTGTGCTACGAACCTTGGGGATTCCGGATTTGGGGTCGTGGAGGGGGGGTGGAGGGGATAATTACCGATTCTTTCAAGAGCTGCCCAATGTGCAAATCTGGACCGATTTTCGTGATTCTCATTTTTTTCTTTTATGAATCCGAAGTAGTATTGGAACGCACTATGAGTACCGAATTTTATCATAGAAGGGGGTGGATGGAGGGGTTAATACTGATAAATCATGATGTTTCAACAAATCTCGTCCGATTTTCGTGATTCTTTTTTTATTCAACTATGAATTCGGTCTAGTTTTGAGAGGTTAATCAGAAGTTTCAAATTTCATGCTAGAAGTTCTGTGATGAAAATTTACTGTCGGTGGAGAGGAATAATGGGGGTGGGGAGGGTAATTTCAAGAAGTCATGATATTTTTTTCTCTTATTTCAACTCTCATCTCACCAAAATTATATACAATCCTTTAATGGGGACGTCCCCGTAATGCATGTATTACTTACCAATATTTTTGCACTAGACTCCTCTGAATCCACTACAACAATTTTAGTTCATGATTATATTCGTGCCTTTTCGTCAGTCTTATGAGTAGGTGAATAAAATTAGGTTCCTTCTGTAAAAAAATAGTAAAATGAGTGAACTCGTAACTAATTTTATTTCCACATAAAATCATTTACTTGGAAGAAATGGGAAAAATTCTGTCTGAATTTTATGTGATTAATTTTCCAACCCAAAAGAACTTCACGGGTATTTCGCGCGGCTGTTAAGCAGAAACTTAATCCAAACAACTGGATGGCCTTTTCCTGGGGTCAAAGGCATCATCGACTACGGCTTGGTGCGGGAAGGGGGAGGGATACTTCGACTTGGGGTGGTACTCACTCTACGGTGTCATTCCAGGGTTAAAATAATTGAGATTGAAAATTTTCGAACTATAAATTTTATTCCGCCCATGAGTCGTGAAGGGTGAGCACTTTCGGAAGATGGAAGGTGCCAACATGTATCTAAAGATTATGATGTATCTACCAAAGTCCCTTCGTAGAAAATTATATATTAGCTCTTGTTACCAACAGACAGTGTATTGAATCGTAGGTAAAAGTGTTTTATCATTATTTGGTTTTACCACTTTTTGAAATCAACGCTAAATAATATCCTGAAAGAATAGAGTGTCCTCTGATTCGTGAAAATATTATTATAAGACAATACCGACAGCTGAATCTTAACTGATTTCGAAAACAATCAACATGAAAGCGATTCTGTTAAAAGCTTTCTGAAGCAACTAGTGCTCAGTGTGAGCACATGGTCAAGGTTGAGGGAAGAAGTGGGACAAGCAATTATCTATACATTCCAGTTTAAATTTCTCTACCAAATCGAAATGGAATTACGATGTTGTATTTGAGCGATTATTGCTTGAGGGAGTTTTGGTGAGATTTCAAAATTCCTAGTTTTTTATTTTATTATGATTTTTTAAATCATGTTGTGAGGTTGTATAGGTAATGTTTTATATGTTCTAACAAACTTCAAGTCTAGCAGTGCCTTTTTTGCCATTTTTAATTATTATTTCTTAAACATATTTTTGAAATTTGAGTAATTTATTGTATTTGAGATGATGCGTGGACAAATTTATTGAATGAAACGATAACAAAACCGTAGTGTCGGGAATACAGGCACATTCTGCTGTTGTATTATATTCGACCCGAATTTCATTTGGTCAGTAGTTAAAAGCTTCTAATGACGCACTGTAGGCCAAAATGCTATTTTGGCGGGACAATATTATTTTTAGCCTCTATCTTATTGGAAATTTCAAGCTGATTCTGAATATACCTCTTGTTCCTATACCTAAAATGCTTCTTAAAATACGTTTTTCTTGTAAAAACCTCGTTTTTCACATAATTTTCAACTTTCGTTCTAAATATTAAACAGCAATTCAAAACCTTTCTCGCTCTTAGGAAAAAATAAAGAAAATAAATTTCTATGTTGATTGAAACTGATTGATTCACAAGAAAGTAATTGCATTTCAAAGTTTACTGTACTCGGAAAAATCAGTTATTGCAAAATGAAGGAGAAAGTCGATATTCAATCGAACTTATTATTGAAGGACCTTGTAGAAAATTCAATCATTAGTCGATTGGGCATCAATTTGATTCACTACGGCTTTCCTCCGAGCCTCAAGCCACTGGTTGAATAGGAAATTCGTACTTCACGGTACCCGAATTTTCTGCGGATAGAAAAATACGAGGAGTAGGGGCGGTGCGGAAAGGTTTTTTCTATTTTGAATTCATCAGAAAAATGTATCCCAATCACATTTCTAATAGGCTGAAGACCTGCAATGACCTGTATTACTTAATAGGTACCTTTTTCAAAAATAATTTAGTCTTTTTTTTTTTTTAAATATCAGAAAAACGGAAACTATTGTTAATCAAAATTTCTAATAGGTAGTTATTGTAAACTTTTTTTTTTTTTACCTTCAGAGAACGAATCCATAACGAAAGCCATGGAAGAGACGATCCGCACTCCACAATAGACGAACACATTATAAAATGAAAAATAAGAAAACAAGCGATTTGGCTGTTCTCGTCTCGAAATGCGTAGTAAACATTGGAGCTCACTGTTTCTGGGCCAAGTTCCGCAACCACACCTCTTTAAAATCTCTTATAAAATCTCTATTCCACTAACTTTCAAAAGTCAACTTTCAACACCCATTTATGGCCATATATGTTCATAAATATCCATTTTTTGCACAGCGTGGTTGAGGTGGAAAAAAACCCCAAACAAACATTCATTAATCCGTCTAAAGCAATTATTATTCCATTATGTATACTTCGGAGCACCAATCTTGAAGGTTTCAGTCTAAAAAGTCACAAACCTGATTTTTACGGGCTGTAGAACCAGCCTACTATTGCACAAATGATGATTATAGTAGGTATGATTGTTGTTCCTGTTTTCATTCTTAGCAGTTTCTGTACCCAAACATCTTTTTCAACTCTGCATTGTTGACATGTGTTTTAAAAACTTAACAGCAATAAAGTTTTAAAACGAATCTTGCCTGTACATGGTTTGTTTCATTAGGTAAATGGATGTTTTGTTCGTTTCAGGTGCCCCAACTGCATTACGTGTCATTGAACGTCATCTCTAGTCTTCTGCCAAGCCATGGATCAAGACAAACTCTTCTTTTCGCACGACTTCCTTACCAAATTCATACAGGAGTACCAACAGCACCCGTGCCTTTGGGATCCCAATGTGAAAGAGTACATCAACCACATTGTAAGACAGAAATCCTGGGAACAACTTCTCACGTTCTGCGAAACCGAATTGGGGCCCGTCGACATGGAATGGCTGAAAAGGAAGGTCCATTCCATGAAAGGGTCCTTCAACAAAGAGCTGAAGAAAATGAAGGATGCCCGCAGGGCCGGGTTCACGGGGGAATGGCAACCCAAATTGTGGTATTATGAAAATCTACTTTTCACGAAAACTCATGAACTCCAAAAACATTGGAATGTGAAGGCGGAAGCTGAAGAGGACGGGTCACAAACTGGAAGCTGTGTACAAAATGGAGATCGATATGGGGAAGAAGAACAACTAAACGGGTGGACTGAAAATTTAATGGAAGAAGAAACGAGTTCTACAAATGAGGACTATAAAGAAGCTTCATCATACTCAGAGGGAACGGTATGTACCTACATAACGCATCTACCTACATACCATAATATACTTCCTCACTAGCGAAGGTAAAAAAGCCCAAGAAATTGGGATATATATATATATATATATATATTGAAATATATAAAAATTATATATATATATATATTATATAAATCAGTAATATTCCAATATCTTAAAAAAGTGTTCCTATCGGGCAAAACGAAAATAATAAATTGCTGTGTAATAATTTGCTGCGTTTTCTATGTGAGGAAGTTATGCTGCCCACCCGACTTGGTAGACGTATTTTTCAGCAACGTTTTTCAAGAGGGACCACAAAAGATTATCTTGAACTACGAAAATTTGATTTTAAGAACGTATCAGTACTATTTCTACTGTTAGGTAGGTACCTTATTTAAAAATAAATCTTATCTTACATGAAATGTAAGAATCAAAATACTGTTGAGTGGGACATGTAGAATGAATGGAAATGGTGGATCACCAAGGGTGATTTGAAATGTGTAGGGGATGTTGCTCGCTGTGCTCCGCTCTCTGTGTGACATGTTACATGCGATGGGATATCAATAGTCCATCCCGAGTTCGTAGGAAAAGCCCTGTTGAAATCCGACGTGTGTAGGGGAAGTTGTAAGTTGTTCGCTTTGCTCGCTCTCTGTGGAACATGTAGATGCGATGAGATATATTTTTCACGGGAACAGGATTTTCAAAAAGTCCTTTTCCCCTAGGCCACATTGTATACAAATTAATCCACCTTCCTACGCTTCAGAAGTCCTCTTACGGGTTAAAAAAAGTTATAATAAATCCGGTTTCCATTGGATTCCATTGGATTAAGTTAGTTTATCAGCGGATACGAGCATCGTAGTTACAAGACGATTTTCTCCATGTTCCACAAGTTAAGGCTTGCTCCCATGTTGTTGATTTTTCCTGCCGAAGAGCGAACGGATGAACGTACAGCGAACCGAGTGGTTTCATCAAATGCTTGGGTGCTCCTTTATGTCAATAAATGATACCAAAAAATTAATACTACTTTGAATGTTCTCGAGATCTCGATTTTTCAATATGTCAGCCCTAAATCACTTTACTGCCTTTTATTACTCAAACCAAAATGTATGCCAATATTGCTGGCACATCTGTACTGCCTATTTTTGAGCCAAATTTTATAGTTTGGACTCGCAGATTCGGAAAAAACCTTCGGACGGCGGACGGTGTACGGTGGATGGATGGATTTATCTTTGTTTTTTCTTCTTAATTCGATTTTTTAATTCTACGCTCCTTGAAACGTAAACCAACTAATTTTGAAGGGGTTTAATTTTTTGGTTTATTTTCTTAATGAACCTTTTGTCGATAAAAAAAAAAAGAGTTTAATCCCCCCCTCTAAATTAGTTGGTTTACGTTTCAAGATGTTTAGGATCCAAAAATGGAATTAAAAAAATCCTTGCGTCCACCGTACGCTTTCGCCGTCCAGGGCTTTTCTCCAAAACTGTTGGACCAAAGTTTATGAAATATGGCTCGAAAATCATGCATCGGCTGGGGATGTGCCAGTAACATCGGTTATTATTTGATTACTATGATTCATTATTGAAATTGATAAACCAAAATGTGGGATTTGTTTGGTTTCAGGAAACTCAACCTGGTTCTCGCAAGAGGAAGGCAAGTCCGAGCAGAAATCAATGTAGCAGGAAACGCGTACCACCTATGGAAACTGTGCAAGAGGAACCGGGACAGATGGACCGTGGTGACGTGTACGACGCAATCGGCAAAGTCGTAGCAAGCAAACTTAGAGCCTTGTCGGATTTGGATTATACCCAGTTCATCCGAGCTGACAAGCTGATAAATGACGCCCTATACAGAGGATTCCAGAAGCAACTGACTGAAGATTGTGAGATTACAGTTGATCGTCTGCCTGTTTACCCAAACTATCCTACGATGACTGCTTCATCCATCAACCATTCACACGTAACATCCCCGCCATTTCCGCATCATACATACAACTACTATTTCCCTCTGAACTCAGCAATGCCTACTGCTCCATTCCAATCGAGTCCGACTTCAACAACCAATACCCCGAGCAGAACTGGTACTGCGAGAAATATTTCTTCCCAACAGACGGTACTTGGCAACCGGTCACCGACTCAAATTACCTGCGAAGTTGATGTTGTACCACAATGAAATATGTATTGATGAATCCTACTAAGATATGAATGATCTCGACCTTAATGTATATAAGTAATCTTGATTTGATTCAAGCTTCTTACCAGCAATTGTTATTTTCGTTTAGTTTAGCATGTAGTTCTGAGTTCGATAATAGATTAATATCTCGCTACGTTTCTGAAGACTGTGAATTTAGTATGTATATCTTACTTTCATGTACTGGATTTTTCTACAAATAAACGTCAAATTTATTCATGCTTGTTCTTGAATCATTGAAACTTGGTGAAAGATATAAAGGATTTTCCTGTAGCGAAAATACCGTCCAAACAAGACGGGATCGAATTGAAATTTTCAGGCATTGAAATGTTAGTTGCAAGGGTGTCGGGGCCTGCGGCAATGTGTATCATCTATTCCTATTCAGATTTGAATGGAATTATAACAGGAGTCTAGCAGAAGTTTTTTTTATGATCTAATATATAACTACATAGTATATGAAGTTTAAGGAAAATTTGAAGTGTTGAGTATGTATCTTGCAAGAATTTCAAATTCGTGTAGGAGCATAGCGATAGCCTACCAGTAGTTTGAATACTCACACTCGAGGAAAAGAGAACCAGTTACAGTAACGGATAATAACCGACATTGATTACAAGTGCACATTTTTCTTACTTTTCCAACACCCTAAATAGCAAAAGGAAAGTTAATAGCCTGAAGTTATTAAATAATTCTTTCCATTCGGTACACTTTCAATTTTATAAATTCAATCATCTCTAATTCGGTTTTCAGAAGGTTAACGCTATTCAAAATAATTCTTTCTTATAGGTCAGATTCTGATGCGACATTAACTTCAGTCTGATTTTGGACATATTTGAAACCTAAATTCAGGGTATTGCCCCGCATCAATATTCACTAGGTACCTACTAATCTTCACTGAAACCAGTTAAAGGCTTCTAAAAAGTCGAGGCTATAAAAGTATTGAGCAATTTTGATATTCATAGGTCCTAAATAATAAATATACACTCTCATTTTTATGCAACTCATTTGGTGCTGAACGGCTATTAATATGAATTCAATCGATGATCTCAGCCAGTCTCTGCTTTAGGTTTTGTAGAGTGCAGGCTTTAGAGCGAGATTAGCTTAGTCTCAGGGTAG
Organism: Adelphocoris suturalis; assembly: GCA_030762985.1. Taxonomy (NCBI): domain Eukaryota; kingdom Metazoa; phylum Arthropoda; class Insecta; order Hemiptera; family Miridae; genus Adelphocoris; species Adelphocoris suturalis. The sequence continues at coordinate 18,525,543 of CM061046.1, forward strand.
GAGATTGATTCAGATCAATATTCACTTGCGATCATGATCGGTACCAGACAATGAAAGGAAAGTTAATAGCCGGTCTGAGTCTAATAAATTATTCTTTCAATTACCGACGTATTTTTTTCCTTTTTTTCTTATTTTTAATAAGGTTTTCTGTAGATATCTTATCAATGAACGATCTTATCAATGAACTGAGCTCTGCGTGATTTTAATAAATTTATTTCTTATACACATGAGGATTAGGCTTTGAATTGACATAAACTTGGTCTCAATTCAGAAGATTGCTTCAGACTAATATGCACTGCCTAATAATCTTCATTGGAAGGAGGTAGATGCTTCTAAAAAGGCTAGGCTGTAAGAGTAATAAGTAATAAACTCTAATATTCATGGGAAATAAAAGGTGTGCACTCACATTTTTATACTACATGTCTAGTGCTATACATTGTTCTCAATATGAACTTAATCAATAATCAGGTGTCTCTGACTGATCCTTGTTGTAGGGCAACCTTTGAAGCGTGATCAACTCGGTCTCAATTTTGGAGATTGCTTCACATCTATATTCACTTGTGATCTTGATTGGCAGCAGATAACAAGGCGGGGCCATAAAAGTAATAACGTACGGTTCTATCTCATCACGACCTCCCACTTTCTTCCATCCCTGTCACAATGAACAATGGGGAAAAGAAATGTCGTCATTGTTGCATCCTCCGAGTGCCTTCATTTCGGAGACGGACTCGAGACGAGGAGGTAAATTGGTCAATAGACTGAAATGAAGGGGGATGAGCGAGACAGAAAGAGGCCTCTCAGAGAACCACCACCGTCTTCCCCTGCAGGTCTGGCTCCGCCAGAACAATCCATCTTCTTTCTTGTGTTAACCCTCCCCCACCCTTCTGGCCCCTTGTCATCCTCAGCAAGTGGGAGGTGAACGATGTGGTGAACTGAGAGGCCTAGCTCGGTGGAGAGAGACGAAGACGAGAACCGGTTGCCGGAGACCGGTCGTCTGGAGGCCTGCGGATCCGACGAGACTCCGGGAGCACGGGGGACGCTCTGATAACGGAAGCTCTTTGAGGGTCGGGAAGCTGATCTAGAAAAGGAGGCGATTCGCTTGCTGCAGGGTCCTCTCACAAACAAGTCTTTCAAATCGCCCTCATAATGGGTCTGCTGCCCGCTTCTTCATAACCGCTCTCTAACTCACAACAGAACCTATAAAAAGTAGGTCTGGGGGAGATACACTAAACTGATGCTAGCCTAGAAGTGAGAGATGTCTAATCCTGTCTTCTGAAACAAGAAATAACTTACTGATCGCGTCTTCAAGCTGATTCGTGTAGACTAATCGTGAAACGAAAAACCCCGCTCAAATATGGAAATTCACTCACGAGACCATTTTACTCGACCGTGAGTTTGATTTGATTGAGTTTTAAACACACTTTACCACAATAGAGCTTTTGTGATGACTTGAAAAAAAAATGCATATTTCTATAAAAGTTCTAAATTATCAACTCTACACGGTGTTACATTGTGACATGAATACATATGTCTTATGGCACCGTAAATGGTCATACCTTCGCGATTTATTGCTTATAGTTGGAAGGTATAGGAACAGACATTCATGGATGGAAGTACTTACCCGAATTACCTCTGAAGATTTTGCCTACAATTCGGTACTATCTACGTTGATTTATGGTTCTTTGATATCTAAACACCTTCCAAGGGGCTCTAGCTGTAGTTAAGGATGTTCGCGCATTAAGTTTTCGTGATGGAATACAACGGCCGTATTAAGATAGTTCAAAAGTGCAACCAAATCAGAGAAATCAGCAAAGTGCTATATTAAGAAATAATTGGTATTATGGTGTATATTTCTTCAACAAATAGAGCAAAGATTCTGCGGAGCGCAGCTCCCTTAGGCCAATGTCACACGCCACTTTTTCATGGACGCGATCCATCTTCTTCTCTGTGTTGCAATACTGTCCGGAATTCATTGGTCTCATTCTCATTAGTGAGTATCCAAACAAAATGAAGCTATTGTAAAATCTCAGAAATTTTTATATAAAATGAAATTAAAAAAAAATTTTTCCATGAAAATCCAATTTGAGGCATTCTGAAACGATTCCTGGCGCTTAGCAATTTTTTCATTGGGCGTAAGGGCGAATTTTCTTAATTACCTATTGTATTATAATATGTCAAATTGTATTGAAATTTGAGCAGTTTGAGTACAAATAAAATTATTAAAAACCAATTTTATTACAAGAAACTCAAATTAAATAAATTTCGGCAATTCAAAAAAGGTTTTGGATTTTATGATTTGTTTACAGTTTTTATAGATTTTTCAGCAAATAATAATGAAATTTAAGTACGTTTTTCAGCATCATTTGGTCCAAATAATTTGTAATGTCCTGCCGTAAGCACAAGGAACCCCAATCGCGGACTGCACCAGGTCTATGAGTAGAGAGCATGGAACAAGTATTGCGCCGTCCGGGTGAGAATTCAGCCAACAATCACGTCCGCGCTTGTGTGACGAGACAATAAGCTTCACCTACCCCAGTCGCGTACGCTAATATTAGCGTCCGTGAATTCACACTCGTGTGACACAGGCCTTAAAGCTGCGTGCCTTTAATTCGCGCCCTTTGCAAAGCGACAAACGCTATTGTCGTACCCGAGCATCTTCCCCATTTTTGCGGTTTGAATGCTTTGGTTTTCAAGATGATTCAACTCAGTTTGTATGCCTAGCAGAGCGTATATCTAGAAATTCTCAGGGGGGAGAATTCGGCCCATTGAAATGTGGGGCCATGAGTAATAAATTGACAGCTTTCCAACGAGCTGTGGACGATTTTTCTGGGATGAGAAATCAGAATTTTGTATTCTCTCTAAGTATCAACGATTGGTTGTGTGTGAACTATTATAGAAAAGCGTGACGTTTTTCCTGCCGGACGAGAATTTGGAATGAACTCTAAAGGGAAAGACATACCAATGTCAAAATGTAACTCCGTTAGTTGTTTTCAACAACGATCAAATCGTAATAACCGCTCATCAAATATCTGAAGAAGAAAAAAAAAAAAAAAAAAAAAAATTACCCTATTCACAACGCCATGATCCACGAATAAGTGAAATTTTATCCAAAATATTTATTATATATAGACATTGTACATGACACACAATACGCAAGTGGTTCATAATTATCTAGAGGTCGTTTAATTAAAAGATTTTATTGTCTTGCGTCAAGCAAGATTTGTTATTGATACCAAAATGTTTCAATGCATTAACATTAATGTTGCGCCACATGTATGATTCATGGTAGTGTAACAAAACTATTAAGCATATTCTTACAATTTGAAACCACGAGACCTCCTCGAACGATAAAGTTTGTCACCCACCCCGGCAACTACTTGGAACCGTTCCCTACAAGAGGAACTGTGAGTTCTTCAATTCCGTTAAACGCGGAGCAGGTCATGAGTCACAAATGAAAAGTCACATTTACGTTTCTAAACTGTTATGTGATCGTGTTATGAGATGCGAGCTTGCGAGCATCTAAACTGTTATGTGATCGTGTTATGAGATGCGAGCTTGCGAGCATCCAGACCACCAAACTATACACTTCATTCTGACCTACATGTCCACTAGTCTGCATTTTTACTTAGGGATTGACTACTGCTCTCAACGAAACAGGTTGAACGGAATTGAAGAACTCATAGTTCTTCTTGTAGGGAACGGTTCCAAGTAGTTGACGGGGTGGGGGACAAACTTGATCGTTCGAGAAGGTCTCGTTTTGAAACCACACCGTGAAAATTACAAAAAAGGATCCAACATGTGTCAGAAACCTCTTTCGAGTATCTTGGTGCAAACGTCTGTCAAATATAGTGGAGTAAGTCTTTACAAAGTTACGCCGGCGGTCTTTGCCATCCCTGTTAATTTAGTTCCCCACTTGCTACGTGCAGATGGGTTTCAGTTGCTCAAGCTCTCCATTTATAAACACGTATTTCAAACCCCACTCATGATATCGCTATCCTGATTCGTTGTTTCTGCTTACGACTAATCACGACGAACGAGGGAGATATATCCACGAAATAATGAAATTACAGTGATATTGAGTTTGGTGAGGTATTATAGTTATTATAGTTTACTATTTGGTTCGCTGATCTGGTTCCTCACGAAGTTTGAGCTATGCAGTGGTGCCACCAAATCGGGCGTCTCGGAAGTCTACGAGGATTTCGATTCAATATTATGGAAATGGTACCATTTGATTTACCAACCTGAATACCATGGAAAATGATAATAAACAGAGACTTTTTGAGAAATGGCCCCACGGCACCATATGGCACCATGTCACCAATTTAGTGCCAGTGATCGTTTGATGCAGTTTAATAGACTAATGAGATCGATTAGATGCAGTTGAAAAGCCTTAAGACTTGAAGTTGAAATGCCTTTTTATAACATGGTGGCGACGTCCTGGTGTCACCAAAAATTCTCTAAACAGTTCACGTACCCGATTTTGAGTCGACAACTTGGAGGTGATACCTGGGTGCCACCATTAACACCGTGATACCTCCAAAAATATACACCGAATTTTGGGTGTCTGAGGAGTCTATTTACAAAACTTCATGTCAATACCTTGAGAAATGTATATTTTTTAATTGGTGGTGACGCCTTGCGCTGCAATTGGGTGCCGTGGTGCCATTAAATACTAGACAGCTGATTTCAGATGTCTAAATAGTCTGCCTACCAAATTTCAAGTAGATGGCTCCAACATGACAAATGCTTACCGAGCCAAAGAAGAGGCTCATTTCGTTTGTGAATGAATATCCTTGCTCATTATGATAAATCCTGCTACTTTAAGGAATATGACATCACTCATCGAGCTACAGGCTCCTTCTAGCTGATCATTCCATACTATATTGCAGTACATTAACGTAAATGTGTCCTATATCTGTGAAAAAAAACTAAATATTTAAACAAAATTGTGCTAAAAATTATTTTTTTGGTAAAAAAAAAAAAAAAATAATAATAATAATAATAAACGCTACTTACGTGCTCTCTAAGCTGAGTAATAAGGAATAATTTCGCCTAGTTTATAAATTTACTACAGGGAGTCGTAAAATGACAAAACCAAACTTCTTAGATAGCTGTGAAACACTAAGAGCTTAACTACATATTTTGATTTCGGAGGATAAACATAAATTAAACGTTCTACATTAACCTTTTAAAGTTGGATTAAATTTAAAAGGTAATGCACAGATGGCAACGTAATAATTCACTGACAATGTTCACTGGGTTTCGTAACGTTAAGGAATTCGTTGCTGATTCCGATCCAGTAACGGTAAGTTCGCGTGGTCGGAGATCTGGCCCCGGACAATGAAGGGTGAGGATAGGTCTGAATTGGCTTCTTCCCAAATTGTTGAAGCAAGACTCAGGTCTCTTCTGACTATGAAGTGAGTCGATCCTCCACCCCCCCACCCCCCCACCCGCCTTAGTGGTTGAGTTCAAGTTGTAACTTGAAGTGATTGTTGACCCTATAATGCTCCCTCCGTAAGGAATCCCGTTGGAATCCATTTAAGATTCACTTCATAGCAGCCAGCCTGCATAAATCGGTTGCGGACTTACCAAATCATACGCCATTCCAAGTAGTGGCAGCGCGAATTACTTTCATCTGAGTACGTTGGATGATTACCAGCATAGCTGCCACTTGCAGTATAGTGTGTCTACAGTGTATACTTTCGGATTTAGATATCATTAGTCTATAAGTTATCTATTCCCTAGATACCATCAAAACAACTTGATCGAAATAGGTATATGTGTCATTATCAACAGACATGGTTGGGAACCCCATTATCGTTAAAGCAAGTTCCAAAAGAACAATACTGGAGTAAATTTGTAACAGCTTCGGCTATTAAACATCCTAATCAGTATAACTGCCACATTCTGGCTCATCCTAACTAATCCTCATCCTAACTCTTTTATGTAAGGAACCAGAGCGAATGCCTGGAGACCTCCAGCCTAGTAGTTAGTCCGATGGGTTATTTATACGTGTCCTGCTAGCTTTGGTGTTGTAGCATGATATTTGTAACTTCGATCTATCCTTAGTACTATTAGAAGTTGAATACATAGCATGGAAGCAATTATTCTCTGCTAACTTGGGTAAGGTCACAGAAATGTCGAGGTGCCTGAATATAATAAAATATAGTTATGACAGAGTGTTTCAAGTACCTCCGTACTTTGTACCTTAAGGAACGGTCAGTTAGTCTGAAAGAATGGCGAGATTATTCAATTCCTATACATATTTCATATCTGCTCTAATTTCCTAATCATCACGTTCTTGCCTCTGTAAGGACTGTAACTACACGTAACCAATAGACCCATTCATTGACGTTGCATATCGTAAAAATAGTTAAGTTTGCTTGCGAATAATTCCATCTTCGACCCAGTAAATAGCAATGCAATTGAGTGCAATTAGGTTCTGAATCGATCTCTATCATTACTTACCTGCTCCGAAGAAAATGCTCCGTACTTACTACTGGAAACTCGCTGAAAGTTAATAACAGTTGCGTGATAGCAGGCTGGCACACTCCTCTAACTACCAATAATTCAGACGGGAAGTCAAGTTTTTATGCTGACTCTGTACATAGAGGTTATTTATTTAACGGCTCCTCGATTCCATATACGGAGAAAAGACCATAGCTGTTTTATGCTTTTCACTAACAATTGCATAGTTATTCTCCAACTTTATAAATATGAAGTTTAAAGGAGCCTTAACAAGATTGTTTCTTCCACAGCTTACACACGCACATCTCCAGATAGTTTTCGTTATTACATCATCACGTGAACTTTCAAATGGTTTCCCTACCTACTTTCTTTCCTTCCAGTTTCCATTCGTAACGTTCATTGGCACTCTAACTCATCGTCACGCTATTCAATCGGATAATATTTTTACGATGATTGTGAACCAGTAAAACGACCTCATAAAACTTATCTAACGGTACTATCTTGGTGAAAAGATAAAGTCAATGTTCAGAGGGCCGTAGAAGCGACATTATGAAGTCACTTCACGTACTATTTATTCCTCAAAACCCTATTTTAATAGTGGCCACTTGAGTAAAGGGCATTTAAAATACGGCAGATCTTCGATAATTTGTAATTTAATAGTTCTCGTGGTAATTTCTATCTCTAACAGGGTGCAAGGAATTACAAAAACTTCAAATAAGGTTAAAAAAGATTCAGTCACGCCGAATGATCGTACGAGCGAATTTTCTTTAAATTATCAGATCGTATATAGTACGGTAAATTGAATAGAAATTTGAGCAATTTGGGTAGAATAAAAAACAATTTGGGCAAAAAAATAAAAACCAATTTTATGGCAAGACACTCATACTACATAAAATGGGTGATTCAAAGAAGATTTTGGATTTTTAGCTTATTTGCAATTTTTATCGATTTTTTAGAAAATGTTACCGAAATTTAAGTACATTTTCCAGCGTAATATTGTGCAACAATTTCGTAATTTCCTAGTGAATCGTTACTAACTTTCTCATAACTGAATGAAATTCTGCAAAAAAATACAAATTTAACAATTTTGGGCAGTTTTTAGACATAAGCGGAGCGCATGAAATCCCAACTGGAACGTTTGCCGTCCCAACCAGGGTTGCCAGTTGCTATGGGATAAAAAACCGGACACAATGAGAAAATACCGTACATAAATAAATAGGTAATTACTTTCTACGCATGCAAACATAGATAGTTATTCGTTTTCCATGTAAAGCCCCTTTTCATCACCTTGTAAAAATAGGACACATGTGAACACTTTTTTTCGCTTAAATTATGTAAGTTTTGTACACATTTTAAAAGAGGTTTGAATTACTTTTTTGTGCGCCAATTCGCTTCAATTAAGTAATTTTTTAACACATTTTAAGAGAGGTTTGAATTACTTTTTTGTGCGCCAATAACTCAAATATTTAGGAACTTACTTATACATCCCTAATCTGAAAATAGTAGTGTATATAATAATTTAATGCAATCTATCGTTTAGGAAACCCCAAGGCGTAGAGCTATGATTGTTTCCATTAAGGTAAAGGAAAGGCACCAGTACAAAAGAAGGCATATTGACAAAATTAAAGCAAATAATGCCCTTCAAATATTGAAGGGTGCAATCAAAAGAGCGATCCTATATTGGAAGAGGGCAGCTAGTTATTTACGATAACAGTTGTAGAAATTTCCCATTATGGAAGACGCGTTGTTTGAAAACAAAAAACCGGAAATTTGCTACTGTTTCTTCAAAAACCGGACATTTGGCGTCCAGAGCAGCTTTCGATTTTGGCCCGGACAGCTTAGAGCAAAACAGGACTGTCCGGGCGAAAACCGCACACCTGGCAACCCTGGTCCCAACTAGCAGGCCGCTCCGCACCCTTTGATGGTACTCAGAAAAACCAACAAAATCTGGATCGCCGCGTATACGCTCCGCTCCGAGCGCGTACGCGGGAACGTCCACATTAGCGCTCCATTGGTTAGTTTATATATCAGTAATTTGCTGGTCCAACCTCTGAAAGTCTTTGAGTTAAGATGTCAATGATTTCGGGACGAGTGTAAGGTGAGAACTGGATGAGAGTAGGCTTCAACTTCATGCGGGTTTAGAGTCGTGGCAGGACGCGGTCCGTCAAGTCCAAAGCGTTGGCGATCCCAATCAAAACTATATTTGACGAAGGTAGAGAAGGCCTCTCGAATATGGTATACATGGCTTAGACCGGCTAAAAGTCTTCAAATTTATATTTTTCTTAAGGAGACTATTAGACAATAATAGCTTACCAACGATGAACTAGGTCATTGCAAAATTTACGCTCAAAATTATGCTGAAAGTGTACTCATATTTTATTAATATTTGCTGGGAAACTCCAAAATCCTTTTCTTAATCGCAGAATATCATTTACAACGATTTTTTTCTTTTTTGCTAAATAATTGGTAGTTTACCGTTTATTAGCACTTAAAGTTATAAAATATTATACGATAGTTTATAGAAATTCGCTCATACGGTCATGCTGCATGACTGGAACTTTTTTCGTGCGTTATGAACCTAATATATTGAACCATAATGAACCTAATATATTTTATTGGAATCAAAACTACTAACTCCCAACTCATATAAAAATATCCAATGAGACATTCAACGTTTCAACTATCACTTACGAAGTAGATAAGCCTATTTTATAATACGAGTACATTCCTACTTAGGCGTATCTTTAATTCTTGAGACAATGCTGATGATCAATGAATGTCGTCAGAGATGAGTACTGGTATGCATCAATGCAAAACCAAAGGAGTTATTTTGGGATCACTGCATCATCAAAATAACATTTCCAAGAAACAGGTTGGTTATTTGGTACACCATAATGAAATACACATATTTGCTTCAAGTACAAAATATAAATCATATCTACATAGCGATATTAAATGACGATTTCGCAGAATTTATTAATGTAAGATGTTTGACGATAATTATTAGAGTTTGCGGAACAATGAGGCACGGTTAACTTATTCACTGGAACTAAATGATTTCCTATTTTCGACTCACAGTGTTGTTATTTAGATGGAGCTCCTCTGGGACTCCTCGGAAACAATTACGAGTTACGGAGGCCCACTGGTCAGCTGAGGGGCCTCTGAACCTATATTCTCTCTTTACCCATCGACCTTTTTCTAACATTTTTACTGTGAAGCATTAAATTGCGGGGCCTGGGGACATTAATAGAATGAACCCTTCTTGGAGGCACGATGCGCCATCATATAATAGTACGCTCGGAGTCTAATAATTATTGACCAATGATCGGCATCGAAGGGCTATCTATCACAGAAATAATAAACCATTATGTAATAATTTGCCGCGTTTATATAAATGGATTGTCATTGTTGATTGTAGAATGTTATTACATTACATGACATGACATGGGTGTAACATGGGGTATGACTTGAGGTAGCTGGAAGACGCCCAGCAATCGCTGCGCGAATCGGTATTTCCAGACTTTATTTCTACCCGATGTCACACCTTTCCTCTTCAAAATGTATCTTCAATCCATCAGTACATGGATCATTTTTCAAAATGATAACCTCTTCTAAGAAAGTGGAAAAATGGAATCGATGAAAAGCATGATATGATCCATAAAATAATCAACAACTTAATGATTATCTTACAAAGGTATTCCTTATGATAACACTCCTGTTTATCACTAATAACTTCAATTAGTTTCCGTTATAAATCGTGATGACCCAACAGTGTTCTCTGTGATTAATAAATTTGTTATGCTTCTTATATTACGAAACAAAATAACTTCACTTCCCCATGCATCTACTTAATGATAATCATATTTATGTACTAGAGTTATTGTTGCGAGTAAACATTAAAAATAAAATCTTCGGTCGTGCAAAAAATATTCTTGAAGGTAGCACATTTACCTCGGCGCCTGTGTCTAGTTAAAATTCACAATATATTCAAGGTGGAAAAGCGCTGGTAAGGAGCTTTCTAGAATCAAGTTGCCTTTCCTCCTCCAGGAAAAACTCGAACGAGGGAGCCTTTGATATCGCAAAACAACGGCAGAACGGGCTTGTAAGGACTAAATTCTAATTAGAGTTAATTAATTTGAGTGGCTCGGAAGAATTTCTACAAGGGGGCGGAAAGATTTCTACAAGGGGGTGGAAGGTTCAAGCATCTCCGTGCTGTCTACGTTACTCAAGGATCCAAGTCTGCTTCTTGAAGTCATTGAAATTGAGCTCAGAGCCGTGAAAAGTTGAAACGATTTGTGAAAGGAAGAGAGTCGGGGAAACTCAAGATGTGTCTCTTTTGATAGCTCCTGACATTAAAATATAAACCAGTCATGCAGCATGATAGTATCAGCGAATTTTCGTAAATTATCGTATTGTATAATGATAAATTATTTAGAAATTTGAGCTTATCGTGTGCAAAGAACTATTAATTTTACGGCCAGCCAGCCAAAAACGTATACTAAATAAGGATCTCTCATTGAAAGAGATATATTGGTTTTTTATCTTCGTGAAGAACTTGCAAGCTTTTCTGGAACCCGAAGCAGTGCCCATTCGGACCAAATTGTTTGTCGAACTCGGGCGTTTCGAATTCGTCAATTCTTGAAACGGATGTACAGTAAGTAACCTGCCTATTGAGCCAACTATTTGCAAATGGAGGACCCTAAATTTAATTGATTTTGTCAATACATATCAAAAATATAAGTAATGTGGGTCGCAAGAGAACAGAGTTTTGGCACCTACTAATTTTGAACTTTTCTCCAACAAATTAAATATTGAGAACGATGCTAGGATTTATTTTTCACGGTCGATTATAAAGGTTTATAACTACTGAGAATATTAAACTAAAAACACAGCCCAACGTTTAAAATAATTAATCTGAGTATTCAAGTGTTGGCACGATATGTGCTTGTTTCCAAGGAGATCTCGTTTACTTATTTCCCAACGATATCCGTACAATTTATTATACTCATCAGTTCCGCCTAAAGTAAGTTCTCCAATTTCTTGGTAGTTCCATGCATGACAACTGCGACCACATTCCAGAAGCTCTGTGTTATCTTCCACAAAGGAAGATCCTGTAATAATAAATTATTCCCATCATTTGAGACAATCGTTTCAACTCGTTTCTAGTCTGTGTGAGACGAGGGAAGTTGTCTGGTCCAAGCCTGCGCAGTTGATATGGACTATAAAAAAGTAGAACTCCTTCTACACTATTCACTAGACAAAACTAATTATGAGTGAAATTGGAAGATTTAGAATCTCTGTAGAAATCAATGTTTGCAAGCGTTTATATCTCTTTGTAAGGGTCTCATAAAACCTCATAAACCTCGAATTTTTCATCTTGTTCAGAAGATTAGTCAGCGAATTTTTGTAGAAAATGCTTAAAAAATTTTAAATTAAAATTTTTTGAAAAATTCCTCAACTTACATCCGTTTTGAGGCATTCTGAAACGAATCCTTGAGTTTAACGCTTTTCATAAGTATATACATACATAGGTATATATTTATGTATTTATATACATGTACATGTCTCCTTCCAGACGATAACTCTCCTTAAGATTGACAAGAAAACTCCGTTCCTGGGAAATCAAGATTTCCAAACGAAAGGACGAGTTCGTTGGCCAAAGCTTTTTTAGCACATTAATTTGGTCAAATTTCAAAAAATGTAGCCAAAAAAATCACAAAAAACGGCCAAAAATCGTTAAATTTATAATTTTTAGGAGAATTTCAGTCAAAACGAAATCATCAACATTTAACTACCTAGGACATAAACAACTTTTGCACAGAAGTATGCTGAAAAATATACTTAAATTTCATTATTATTTGCTGAAAAATTTACAAAAACTGATATATAATCTTTTTTTAATTGCCAAATATTATTTAGAACGAGTTTTTTTGGCCGTAAAGTAAGTGAAGTAAGTAAAGTAGTTAACAATTCATTTTTACTTAAAGTCCTGAATTTTAGAAACAATTTAATATAAATGATATAGTATGATAATTTGAAAAAATTCGCTCATATAATGCTGCATGACTGGAACTTTTTTGTATTGGGCCCACGTCAAAGAATTGTATTCCTGCACTAAAAAAAAATTCTTCTCGATGACCGAGGCAGCCGACATAATAAAAAATATAGGTGTCTATTTTTGACACTATGACTTACCGATTCGTTATAATCTCAATAAAAAACTTCCGCCCTCACTTATGGTTATGAATCCAAACAGTAATACCGAAACTAAATAAATGAATATTTTATCAAGAAAAGATAGAACTAAGGCAGAACGAGTAGTGTGGGATACTGCTAGGATCAAGATTATTTACGAACTAGAATAGACGACAGCGTGTTCCTCGGCTTCTGTTCATTTATGAATAACATCGTTATAAAAACTATTTTTACCGTAACTGTTTGTTTAAAAACGTCGTTAAGAGTTATGGTGGCAAACTGAAAATACGTCTTCTCCAAGAGGTTTGACGGTTTAAAAATGCGAAAGTATGAGAATGGGCTGAAGATTAGTATACCTATTTACTCGTAGCTAGAAGGCGCCGTGCAGGGAGAAATGCGTATTTTTCTCTTTGCCTTTCTTTTTCATCGCTTAGAATGTTACCCTAGCATTAAAAAATAGAGTAGGGAATATCACATGAATTTATACCCATAAAACTCTCAAAAATGACAATAGTTCCTTTAAGTTTAGTTCATTTTCTTCCTAACTACCGAAGCTTTGTGTTCGGGCCAGAAGTCGAACAAATTTTTGACCTTCAAAATGTTAATTTCCACGCATTTTTCGTTTCAGAGATTGCTGAACAATTTTGGTTCCTTTTCCGATGGCTTGTCCTTGGCTGATGTATGTGTGTGCCAATTCCTTTTTACGGCTAGAACTACACTAAGCATTTGTCCGATTTTGTTGGAATGTTCAGAGATTGTGTCGATCAGCTTTCAGATGGCCTTCAACACATTTCGATGTGGTCAGATCACTTTCATAATAATGTAGCATAGTAGAATACGATAATTCACTTGTTCGTTCATGCAGCATAACAGACAATTTTTATTTAATTTCTATTGTTTTCCTTTCTCATCACAATCGAGAGTTACCTATCTTGAAGAACTACCCTTCATGAACTTTGAGTTTGGGGTAGATATCAAAGTATTGTTTCACGCTTATTCAAGTTTATTTTACTAATCAGAGCAGCTAAAGATCGCTCCGATTCTGTTATAACTGAGTTTTACACGTTAGATTACAAAATTTTAGTTTATTCGTTATGGTAAATTGTATGTGTTTCATAGGGGTGAAAAAACTAGGTGATTAAACTGTGAAACTCGGTCATAGCAAAGTTCGAAAGATTCGAAAGTGTTATCACTCAATTCAGCTCATTCAGCTCAAAAAATTACGTAGAAAAGTCATATTTTAATAGAGGGTCATTTTACACGAAAACATCATATTTCATTGCAAAAACCACTGTTTTCCATCATTAAACTATTATTTTCTCCTCTTCTTCAGAAAAGTAAAATTAAAATTCCCTATACCATTGGATAGGGTTTTAAATGAAGCAAATTTTGTGAGATTTGACGGTCTCTAGGATTCCTGAACTACGCGGTTTTCTCGAAAACATCATTGAGAAATCATATCTCGGCAACGGATTGAATTAGGTCGGTGGGGGCTCCTCATTCGTTGACGTGGTTCTACCTGATTTTTCTCTTCACTCTATGTAACGGACACCCTAGACTTGAATAAAATCCCATTTTTTCTTTTCTTTCTGGAGAATCCGCTTTGAAAATTGTGATATCAAAGCATTGAAATATCCCAGTAACGCATCCACTAGCTTGGTAGAGCGAAGCAGATTACTACTTACGCTTTTTCATTTCCCATTTGAAACGCACAATGAAATCAGTAATAATTCATTTAGATGCAATTCAAGGCTCACCAAGCTCACCCCAAACCCATCATTGCGAGTTTAATATTTAATCAGAGTGCCAATAGCCCGATAATTGGGGTCGATTTTTTTCTTCCATCTCCCTGAAGAGGGGTTCGGAACCCTCCTGAATGATAGATGGCCATTGACTAGAGCCAGCAAATGAACGGGAGAAGAGGTCGCATGCATTTTCAAAAGGACTTTTCTCTCTCTCCCTTTTTCGCAAAATCCGCGAAATTGCGAGAGAGAGAGAGAGAGAGAGAGAGAGAGAGAGAGAGAGAGAGAGAGAGAGAGAGAGAGAGAGAGAGAGAGAGAGAGAAATTCTTCGTCACTCCCGGGACTATCTGCACTGATCCCATCCAATTCCAAAAGGTCCCTAATTGCTCTCTCACGTTTCCAAATAGGGTTGGAGCATAAATCATGGGAAGATGAAGGGTGTTGAGGACGAAGGAGAGGGGAGAAGAACCGGATTGGTCCGTAGGCCCCACGATGTAAAGACTGGGAGCACGATTCTCGGATGATATATTCAGCTCTCTCGGGTTCGCACAATATGGAAGCTCAGTAAATCTCCGATCTTGTTGGAGGGCGTGAACATGGGCTTCGCCAGTTGCGGCTAATTATTTCGCAGCGAGGGGTGGGTGAGGAGGTCCATTTTCTGAAGGTTGAAGTTTGGCTGGTTATCGAAAACCGTAACCTTGGACCCTTGAAGACACAATCAACATTACAGCACATGTATATATATAATTTAATTATCTAAGCAGCACCTCAACCAGAAGGTTTATTAGTGTCTTTGAACAAGGACACTGCAACGGGCACGATTCTAAGGGGAACCTCGAAACGGATCACCATCATGATCTCCAATGGGTGATTGGATGGCGGGAGGGGGGGATAACATCATTCCGCAGAGAAATTCATCGCCACACCCTATCACTTCAAGGCGTACAGCGATGACCACTGTTTAATCTCTACGGCAGAAAAATAAACCAACAAAAAAATAAAAACATGACGTGATCTATGACTAGATGATGTGTAAGTACACGAGTAAATATATATCTATACTAATAAGTACAGTCAGCAGCAAAGTGATATAAAACTATTAATAGATGTGCATAAATGTACCACAGATAAGGCATCCCAGTTCGTAGTAGAGCCCAGTAGCTCTCAAGTACAATAGTTGAGCCTGGACCAGATAGAATGACAACCCACTGAAGGGGTCTCAGCTGGAGTGAGCAGTCCACTAGAAAGTGGCAGATGAATGGATCGCCACCACTCCTCCAACACACATGCGTAAAAAAGGGATGTAATCAGCATAACATAATCTGTAATCAATACTTACGGATGAGTAAATAAAATATAAACATTTCCAGACATGCATCATGACCATAAGAACGAAAATTTCAAGCTGATCAGGGTGGTTTTGCATTTTCGAGTTCCCTTTTAGCTGACCCTAATGAGTGCCATTTCAAACGTAAGCAACTCATATATTTCTATATCGAAAATAACTGTTAAAGCGACTTTTTGTAGATACGCATTCCATAAATAATATCGGAGTACCTATCCAATTATTAACAACTGCCATTACCATATTCCACTCATTCGTTGTTTCATAATTCCGTGATCATAATTCATGTTTTACAGTGAGTGTTAATCTGTTTACAAGTGCCCTACTCATGACGACTACCATGGACATGGCTCTAGCAAGACTTTTGCAAACCATAAGTTGCAATTGTGGTATTGGTTTTGTTTCAGCAGGCTGCAGTTGCAAAAATCAGGGGTAAAATGCTCTGCCAATGTGCAAACACTGCGTGGGTACGGTGTATGAAAATTCCCCTGAGCCCAGCGTCAACGAGAACGACATAAATGACGAAGACACCGACGACCTGCTCGACAACCTATAGCAGGAAGAAATGGAGGAAGTAGGAGCTGACAAGTCGCTCATCGAGACTCACAGCGAGGATACGGGACCGGTTGGGCAGGGGGATTTACATAGAATGCAAGGTACAAATAGATATGTTGAACACTCAATTTATGATAATCTATACGATAAATACCTACATCGAAAAAACATGTTTTTTTCCGGTAAAATCCAAATTTTTTAAATATATATTTTTTTCAAAATGCTTTATCTCAGTACGTATTAGCTCAAAAAAGTGGTATGACCAAGTTTTTTATATGAAATTTAATGCTCTTCAACGTTTACTCAGAAAGTATGATGCGTTGTTTTAAAGATTTTTTTAATAACCTAAAAAAAAAAAAAAAAAAAAAAAAAAACAGAAATATTGTCGAATTTCCCCCCCACTCAAATCAGCACATGGGCCACGAGGTCGGAAACTCACCATTGTCATCATAGAGAACCCCAGAGTGAACTGTAGAAATTCCATTAACTTCAAAACACTTTTAAGCTCGACCTGAATTTGTCGACATGACGCCCGTGCTAGTAAGGTACAAAAGCGACACTTGAAATTTTTGTCTATCCAGCTAAGTGTAGCAGAGTTATCAATTCACAAACAACGGAGATAAGTTCTGTGATCATTCGAAATGGTTTTAATTACACTATGTAAAAGGTTTTGGATCTATCGGCAAGGATAGTATCATGGTTGTGAGAAAAACTAGTTCCTCCATTCTAATTTTATAGAACAGCCCGTAATGTGAACTTGAACCAAACTATCAACTTTTGTAATGAAAGGATTGATTTTTCATCACCGGTTACTACCAGGCTGGCAAAGATGATACAGATGTTGACTGAAAAAACCCCTCCCCGTCGTGTAAGATGGGTCTTTTTTCGTGATTTTGTTTTAATGTACTTGGTACTTCAAAAAAAGTTTCAAACACCAAATATTTATTATTTCTGTATTAGGTAGCCCTTCTAAGAAAATTACTGGTTCGTAGAAAATTGTCTATCAAACTGAGTCAATGGTGCATTGCCAAAATATAACAAAGAAAATTAACGAATACACTAAGGATTGAATATATACAAAATAAATAATACCAATCAAAAAAGATAAACCATTGTCAGCATCAGCCCATAAATACAACCCCCTAAAACCGATAGAACTACCAATATCACTGGAACAACCGCGGCTGACGTTTGATTTATTAGCCAAATTTCATAAAGATTGGTCCAGTCGTTTTGGAGAAAAACTTTGGACCGCGTACGGCGGATGGACGGTTTTTTTTTCGATTATTGGATTCTACGCATCTTAAAACGAAAACCAACATTTTAACGAGATTCATAATAGAAAATAATAAATCAAAAGAATTGCTAAAAATCAATGGATTCGACAGTTGGAATCGGAGATCGTAGCAACCAAGGATTGTTATCGTTCAATGATTACCGTAACATTTGTCCCTGCAGCAAAACGTCCGGAGCTAACGTGGATGTCAACGTATGTAACGTTGATTAGAATTGAGAGGATTCGGGGGATGGGCGAACTATTTTAACGCCAATGAAAATTCAACTCTGATCGAACCTACCCACGGATGATTTTAGAACACGTACCGTCTTCTTGTAATTTACCTGGAGCTAAAATCCCGAGAGTAAGAAAAAAGAAGAACAGGAGCTTCCTTGGGAAGATACAAATCGGCTTTTTCCTCACGTGGGAGGAACAAGTACGAGCTGATCACTCCCTCGTGTTTCCATACATACTCGTATTAATAAATCACGTCCTGCGGATGGCGGATTGCGGACGGAACACTCCGGTCGTCTTTTCAGACCGGGCCGGGGATCCCTGCCTCGGGGTAGTAACACGAGCTTTTGCGTTTGCGGGGCCCCCACGGTCCCTCTCATTACCGTCCGGTCGTGAGCCGTCCACGTTAATACGGCGTCGTTCGATGAATGGATTCTAATGGTGGGTTAAGGTCTCTCTCTGGGGACATTCATCACGAGGCGAAGTTTGGGGCCCCTTTACCGAGCTTGCTAAAGATGATACGAACTTTCAACTCTCCAACCCATCGCGTGCTAGCAAACAAAAAAAAAGTGGGTAACAACCTAGTTACCCATTTAATTTTGTGATCACGATCACGCTTATTTTGTCATGACCCCCAGCCAAAAGATTTATCAATGTCAAATTCCTTGACCCCCAGCCAAAAGACGTATCCATGTCAAACTCATAGCATTGTCCTGAGAGTCCACGAACCACCAGGACTCAACATTCCAAGATAAACCGAAATTCAAGCATTTTAATTTCTCCCTTGATGGGAAAAACAAAAGATCATGGATATGTCTAGTACCTACTGCTTACCAGAAGGTACCTACTACTCAATTGTATACCAACCATGTAGTGCCTTCTTTTCACAAGATTATTCCATTATGGTTACAAAACAATATTAGTTTATAACTAATATAACTATAAATTAGCATTCCTTGACACTACAATGGCTTAGAGGTCATGAGATATTGTGATGAAATGAGAGCATTCCAAAAAGTGGCGAACGATTTTGCTACTATGACAACTATGGGAGTTACTCTTCCCTAGTAACTCATTGGTTGTACGTGAAAAATCAATAGATATTCTACGTAGCCTTCACTTTTCGAGTTAATAATAATCTAAAGTGCCGGAGCGTTGTATTTTTTTGTGGAGAAAAAAAAGTGTCGCGAAAAATTCCCTGACCCCCAAAAGAAATATCCGTCAAAAAAAAAAAAAAAAAAAAAGACGAACTACATTGCGCCTAATAGCAAAACAATCATGAGCGCAGAATACGTTGTTCACCTCCATTTCAAATTTTAGCTCTGAATAGCATTCATTTTGAATTTCATTTGAAAAGCAAAGATGTTAGCTCTGGAGATCACAAGACAACGGTAACACCAGCCTTCTTGTATATTTTGTTGTTGTTAATTGTTGTTGTCGCATGTCATTGAATTGTGTTGTTGTTAAAGGAAGATTTTCGACAAGAAGGTACGATAAGAATCGTAGATAAGATCGTATTCTGCGTTGAAATTAGTCATTCAATCTGATGGGCAAGTTTCCTTTTTTTGGAACTTCTTATTTTCGAACAAATTTGAACAGATACTGCGCCTTGAAAAACATCTGAACTCCTGCTGTCTTACGAACTTAACCTGTCTTTTGATATGCTAGATTTTCAGTATATGTTACAACTATGTAAGACCCTCCATGCAGATGTTCAAAGGGTTTGTAAGGC
This sequence comes from Adelphocoris suturalis, assembly GCA_030762985.1. NCBI lineage: Eukaryota > Metazoa > Arthropoda > Insecta > Hemiptera > Miridae > Adelphocoris > Adelphocoris suturalis. Next base: position 18,545,090 of record CM061046.1, read on the forward strand.
CAGAAAGCATAGGTTAATTGCACTAGAGGTTAATTTTAGTAAGAGTGGGTGAAACCGATTTCGCATATAGTGTGGCGTTGGTTACCAGTTCTCAGGCAGTCTGAAGCCTTACCTAGATGCAAGGGTTAACAATTATTAGAAAAGAGGGATGAACAATGATTATCCCCGTCATACACACGAAAGAAAGACCATAAAAAGCATCGCAGTGGAACTGTTTTGAAATGTGAGCATTTTGAGAGCATATAACATAGTTACTTATGTTAACAAATCATTACCAATGTTTTTCCATAATCTATTGTTTTCATGATTTCTGTATAGGACCGAGTGAAGCAAAAGTAATACGTACCAATCGTTATCTTGTATTATGATTGTGACCCATGGGTTTCCCCTTGTTGAAGGGGAGGAGTCTGCCCCTGTTTTACCTTCTGCGAGGAAGTTGAGATGAACCTGTGTTTCTACTTTACCTAGTCAACTCTGGTGATTTCAAAAAGAGAAACACTTTGTAGTAGATTAGAACAGTTTATTGACATTCCACAGTACCTGGGCATTCTATATAAATATAATTTGTATTGTCTACAATTAGACGACATGATATAGATAAAATGCAGAACATCACTTTGTACATCTTCTAGATGCAGAACAGCAGAGTGTATCCAGTTTATTTCTACGATCTTTCACTTCTAGAAAGATTGTTGGATACTTACCAAAACTATAATTTCCCTCAAAACGACTGCATGGGTCGACAAGGTTTTGGTAAAGAATGTTAGGTAAAAAAACGCGATTGCTCCCGTTGCACCACGTCTAAAAATTCCAACGGAGACACCGCGTTCTGCTAAAAAGAAGATTTAACGCTCACAACTCAAGGTAGTGCAAGGGAAAAACAATGAAAAATAGCTCGAATTAAAACAGTAAAAGACTGTTGAGCTCAAAAAGAGTGGTGCTCTCGAAATAGGGTTGACGTACAATATCAAGGTAAGGGGCCCGTGTCACCGGGGTTCGTTCCCAAGAATTTGCTTGGAAGGCGTCCAGGCCGGAGATGGGTCCAGCTGGTTTGGCAAAGAGGGGTCTTTCTCTCGCGTATCTCGAGCGTCCGGGATGCGCCCGGCGTCCGTCATTTTCTCGCCCCAACCTTAACCTTCCTGAAGGACGCGAACTCGCTCTTTCGACTCGGGGATTACTAAGATTGATCGTCCGGGCCGGGAAATGACGTCATGGACGGAGATCCGACCTGTCGTGATAACCGGGGCCGATAAATCACGGCGGAGATATCGTTATTTTCTCTCTCGTGAAGAGCCCCCTGTCGCGGAATTTATCGCACTGCAGTCCGCCGCGATGAGATTAAAGGCAATAGCGACGGCTCACAGCTGGATCGTTGAACGAACTTCATAATACACTCAAACAGTGGCAAACAATCAAAGGGCGTTCAAAAAGCGTTTGCCCTATTCGAAATGCTCCAAGATAAAGTTCCATGAATTATAATGTACCATTCTATTAGATGTATAGATAACTTATCATGCCTTACGCACTCTTAATCAAATCAATTGAAGATTTTCAATAAAATGATTTGTGAATACAATGGCGTTAGAGTTCAAGCTGTGTCAATAAAAAGTCAGCCGGTGTGATACTATCCGCAATAGATCGTTTCCGTATCGAGTTGTATGAATATGATTGATGTGAGAAATAGAAAATTCATCTTTGTTTCTCTTATCATTTTTTTTACTAATTATTCTTTTAATTTAATTGGGGACTAGGGTTTTTATATGTTGCAAGGGTTTGCGTACATTCATTTCCTTCATATTCCTTCATATACATAAACTTACGTGTATACCATCTTGGGATTTTTATTAAATGATTAGTTCTAAGGATTCAACAAATTGCATCAAAGTAGCGCATGTTGTGTCCGGCATCCTCTGTTTATGTTTTACCGAAGCGGCAGTGAAAGGATCCGTTGTTAGTTCCCGAATTTCTTCTAGTGATACCGAAGTGAGCTATAGCCAAATTAGGCCTATAAGTATTCTGATGTATTTTCTGAGACATCGCAACTAGTTCTGTCATCTCCTTCGTTGAGAAAGTCACAAATAGATCGGCCTGGCTCAGGCATGGAAGGTATTGCTAATATTGCATTCTCTTTCTCTTGGCATATAGAAGGACTTCCTCGATTAATATTGAAGAAAGGGTAAGCAAGCCTTCCTCCATGAAACTTCCTCTACCCGACACCCACGGACCTGCTACTGTGATAACTCGAATAACTTCTTTTTGAATAATGAATATTTCAATAATATTTCGTTATGTAATTCTCCCAGAAATTAATATATAAGATAATGAATGTCCTTGGAGTCGAATTATACCAGAATAAGCTGCTTTTATTGCTACGGGAATACTTTGCAACATACATGTATAGTAATTTAATATGGATATCACGGAAAAATTCTGGATTTTAATGCGCTTCCGGATAAAATGTGAATGCGACTTGGTACATCCGAAACAATGCATTCCATAAAGTCAATGTTATACAAGAAACTACTACTACAGAATTCTTATAAATTTGGAAAATTCCGAAGCCATCCAACTTCGTGCAGATTCTCCATCAACTTAGCTGTCTGGATTTGTGAACTTAGCACACAGGTATTTGGTTGCATGACATAATACCTTATCAATGAATAAATACCTAAAACCAAGTAAGACTAAAACCCCTCTATTTGTGAACTCTTATCAATGAATAAATACCTAAAACCAAGTAAGACTAAAACCCCTCTATTTGTGAACTTAGCACACAGGTATATGGTTGCATGACATAATACTTTATCAATGAATAAATACCTAAAACCAAGTAAGACTAAAACCCTTCTTAGATGACCATTCAATACCGCAGTGAATGATCAACCATTAGCCGACTGACAATGGAATTGATTGATGAAGGAAGCAGGTGTCCGGAAGGTGGACTTTTTTTCCTTCCCAGAGGCCTAAATCATGAAATTGACCCACCTCCCCACACTTCATTTCGGAAAGAGAGAAAGAGGCGGGTGAAAACCCCCAAAATAACTAACCCCAGATGGGATTCCCTTTCCAATTGCTGCCGAGCCAGCTGGGGCACCTGACCGCTGGCCACAGCAGACTGCCCGGCTAGAAATGTGCTCGAAAACCGCTGGACGCCGTCCAAACCACCGACCCAGGTGCGCGCCGAGCTTATTTTGCAGACGCGGAAAGGAGAAATTGAGCTTTGGCAGTCGAGTCGTGATTACTTAGAAGCGAGTTGGCAGCCATAATGCTGACAAATCTTGATTGTCACGTTCAAATAAGATCCGCCAATGTACCTTGCCAACGTGGATAGACTATTACCGCCATCTAAATAAAAAGTTCAATTTCCCCGAATATCTTACCAGGCATCTACGAAACCGGGGCAACGAATATAGGTACGTTTACTTTATGAAAATACGTTTTTCAAAACCGGGAACCGTATTGAACTTTGCTATTGACCGGGAAAAACTATTCCCGAACTATCAAGTTGAATCACGTTAAAAAAAATGCGAATTCCATTATTCAAAAGAACACAATTTTGGATGTTTTCAGTCAGTTTAATGTCACGGATTCACCAAAAATTGTGCGTCTGGAAGAACTTTATAACTAGCATAACGTCCTCAATGAACTCCTAATTTTTTAGATATGATGGATGCCTCTGCGCATTTCAAAATGCAATGTGTTTATAACCTGTTGGCCACCAACAAATGCGAAGGACCCTTTTAACTACATCATGATGTAAGCATTATCCAACTGATTACTTTTACTGGCAGTTCATAATACCAACGCTCCTGAAATAGGTATTTGGCGACCGTGTTAAATATGTTAAACAGACCTACCAACTGACGTCATACGGGAAGAATGGACTTTGGTGGCCTGAGGGCGAGTAGAGAATCCTACTATGCTCAAGGTCAGGCCAGTAATTGTTTACCTGTCAAAAAAGGTACTTGTCACAATGATTCACTTTTAGCAAAATTTTCGTAGAAAATAAAGCTATTGCAATGGCTCCAAAAATTTTAAAATCAAAATTTTCGAAAATTTCCTTATTGAAATCCGTTTTGAGATACCCTGTGTGTTTGTGTGTGTGTGTGTGTGTGTGTTATCCTCCAGACGATAACTCTTGTTAGGGTTGAGATAAAAATTCCGTCCATGCGCCCACAAAACAAGCTTTCCAAACGAAAAGAAGAGTTTATTGGCCAACACTACTTATTGAGCACATTAATTGGTCACATTTCAAAAAATGAACTCTGAATATCCCTAAATATAGCCAAAAACGGCTGAACTGTTAAATTTATATCCAGAAAACGTGTATCAACAGCAAACTTGAACATTAAAAAATTTACTTAAATTTCATTTTAATACTTGCTAAAATAGGTAAAAGCTGTCTAAAAAGCTAAAATTTCCAAATCTTTATATGAGTCACGAAATATTATATGGATCGAATTATGTTGCCATAAAATTGGATATTTACCAACGATTTCAGAGTGGTCATTTCAAAATAATGTAACATAATATAATACGATAACCTACGAAAATTCGTTCATACGTTCATGCTGCATGACTGGAACTTCTTTTTAATATGTCCCTCCAATATTCCGTGACTATTCTCTTATTAAATTGACTGAAATATATATGTGAATGGTAATAAAATAATATAGTATAGCAATTTATAATATTATAGATTAGAAATTTCATGTAGGAGCATTCTTGCAGATCCTGAATCTTTGTGGTGATGTGAAAACTTTGCTCCCAACATTTCCTGAATTATGGTACAACAGGATACTCAAAATAACGCATTCAACAAAGGAACTTACTCGTACCTACACATACCATTATTTCAATGGACGATTTCAGAAGTACAGATTCTTTGCCATCTGAATGAGTCAAATTTCTTAGTAGACAAAGTTTCCGAAATCATGGTTCAGTAGGAATTTGTTGCAATTTAGATCGCAGTGGCTTGATTTAAAAAAATATACGCCTAATGTAATCAAAAACTAATCACGATACTCATGTTGTTTTTTTCCCCAAGGTGAAATTTAAATAAATTATCGAACTTGATGTTCACGTATGATTGAAATCACACTCAACGTGACTGTAGTGCTCCTACTAGATTAAGTGATATATTAGATTATAAGTGCATATTTGTGCCAAGGAGCGCATTGAGAGCTGGGCGAAGCAAGGATAGATGCAATGAACCGCGAAGTTCTTTCAAGCCTCTCGAAGGGACTTGGCCTTAAAAACTAAATTACTATTCAACCTTTCTAATCATTAAGGTGATATCCTTGCATGCAAGTTCCCCCAGGCAGGTTAAGACATTGCTGTCTAAGGACACGTAGCACTAATGTTGGTAATCGATCAAGAATACGAATGCATTCTGAAAAATAACACATTAGTCATTGATGGTGATTTATGAATATGTAAGAAATCTATCGACTTGTAATTCTGTATTTTGCGACATTGCGATCGATGTCAGAAATTATGAATCCACCATCTATAATAGTGCTGAGACTGCATATTGTAAAGTTGAAAATGAATACATACAAAGGCAATACATTTCGAGACGCAGGAGTCATACCAAAGTTAAATTGTCTCATTATTACCTTGGGTTCATTTTCAATGTAATATTCATGTCTCTATATAAGGTTGTGTTTCAGATGTTTCGTTTAGAATTTCAAACGTTGTAAAATTGGATCACCTTCAAGTTTGAACACCCAAATGCGTGAGGGGGCTGAGGGCTTCGTTCGATAAACAAATGACAAGTGTCCGATACGTGAGCCCAACGAGAAAAACTCGTTTGATTCCGTTTCCCAGGTCTAGTGTGTGTTTGGAACGTGAGAGAAGAGTTTTTCGAAAAGAACTCTTGTCTGTTGGTGATCTTATTGATATGCTGTACACTAAAAGTACGGTTATTAAGTAAATTCTTTCTCACGTGGCGACAATCGTAAGTGTATCTAAGAAAAAACATATGACCTATTGTACTTTTTATTTGATTTTTTAATTTAGGCTGCACCTCTACGAGAACGTTCATAAGATGTTAATATAGGTAGTATATAATTTAACATTGTAATATTTGTAAAAGTTCCGGTCAAAGGAACTGTTACTTGAAACGTCCCTAAATGAACGACGATTCCGTCAACTCCCACTCTCATACATACCACATCATACCACAGCGAAAGTAAGCTCATTGTGCGTATAGCAATTAACTATTATTCATATCCCATTGATTTATACCTATAACCTAATTGCTCTCCTTACCTACGCTCATTCTCGTGTGGTATCTTTTTACCTACAATTGAATTATATTCATTATATCTCAACATCTGATCAATCAGAGAATCCTCCATCCTTATCTCTTATTCAGAGCGCCATTTAAAGAAATCAGTAATTAAGTGTATATCCAAGTGGTTGAATCTCGTATCTCATTGCATAACTTTTAACCTCAATGAATGCAAATATCTACATGTATTGTATAGTGCAGAAATGAGAAATTTAATCACTAAGATCGTCACATATTGTAAATAATAATTTTGTCCTACTTCTTTTCATATTTAGGTTGGCTAATCAACTGAACTTAGTTTTCAATAGGTATGAAATTTATTAATTCTCTGTAGTATGATAACACTGTTACCCGAATTTCGATCTACAACATTTTTTTCGTAATTTATGTGTGGCATTTTTCGACGGCACAGTTCATTTTTCTTCTACCTGGTCACTTTCAAGATTATTATTTTCTTACACGAAGGTTTATTAATTCATTTTTTTTATTATTGAGTTTATCGTAACTTTTGTCACCTAAAGATGATCAGTGAACCGTAGATGTCTTATTTTATCTCATCGTGGGTGCCACAATCGATGTCGATTTATACATGTAATATGTATCTACTATTATACTTAGATTTCAGCTCTTGTAACGTTTAAAGAGGCGAATAATAATATAATAAATTATGAATAATTAAATTATATTAATTTCTCCGGGTTTTGCTTGTCAATGATAAAAATATAATCCCAAAATCGTTTAAAACCACCCGCAAAGCTGTACGTTGATCAGCTACTTTCTCTAATCAACCTACTGAAATACATTAATTGTAAATAATGTGAAAAGAAGAAATTTAGTTTCAAAACAATATGCAGTGTATGCAACCCTTCTACTTGATGGGAAGATGACTTAATCAGGTACATAATTTTGTTCCTCAACTCTACCATAACGAGTAAAATTATGGGGTCCTACATTATGGGGTAATGTAGTGAACCCAATTGTGAATCGCGAATCCCCGAGTTATGTTGATAAATATACTACAAACGGGGTTAATAATTGCTGACTAGTGTTCTGCGCAGAAAATATATTTAATACAGAAATATTAAACCTTCGTGTAATAATTTAAAGCGTTTGTTGATTCTACGCATCTTGAAACGTAAACCAACAAGTTTTGAGGGAGGTTTAAAATGTTTTTTTCTTGGTCGATTACAAAGGTTCATAATTGAAAATAATAAACCATCAATACGAAGATAGGCCTCCGCATAAACTATAATCAGCATCAGTATATATTATATTATAATGAACCGTATGAGACCATGTCAGCATTGGCAGTCGATTTCTACATTTTACGACCAGTCAACAGCGACATCAATAACTGCTTAGCAGTTCGTCATTTTGTTTTCACGGCGCAAAAGGAAAACAACACGAACATCGTCCTTCGTATAAACCATAATCGGCCTCCGTGTAATAAATGGGCCTCCGTAATAGATCAGTTTGATGTGTTTGAGTATAGATTGGTGGTCTGGATGCTCGAAAGCTCGCATCTCAAACATAAGCAAATATCCTATACCAATCCTTTTACTAAAATACAGATTAGTTTCCTTGTGTACCGTGAAAACAAAATGACGCACTGACAAGCCATCGAGGTTTTGGTGTAAACAGATCGTCAAATGTTGATACCTACTTCACTTCTCACTTGTGACGGGGCAACAACTCAATTAAGATATCTCTCAGACATATATACCTAATGGTGCCAGGAATAGGTTTGTCTCAGTGTTTTTGTGGTAGGTAGCGAAGTTCTAGACCATCATAATTAGATACAGTTGTTTGAACATACAGTTTCGGAACGCTATCCGATGTGAAATCAGAGTAACGACCAGCAGGCAACTTACGAATGTGGTGACAAGAATCTAAAATAGCTACCAGCTATTATTATTGCAATGATTGCATCAACTACTGAAAGATCAGTACATCAATGATGTACCTACATAGAAGGTTGTTACATCACACAGCACCTAACAGAGACCTCTGACTCCAAAACCTTCATTCGGTGTCCAACCACGGGAACGGCTACGCCGCCCTGGTCCCGAAAAAGTGAGAGATCCAGGGAAGCCGATGGCTGGAAAGATTACAAGAAAACCTGAGGCAGCGTTTTGTGTACCCGAACCCTTTCGTACGGTTTACTTATCGCTCCTCAGAAATAGGTTCCGGTTCCATAGTTCTTTGCCTCAAAAGTCATTTTTAACAGAAGTTGGTGTGGAAGAAGGCCCGTGAAGCTTTTCAAAGGGAGAGCTAGGGAACATTGTTTTTCGCCACGGTTCGTGGATCTGGGGGGAAAAACTGTTCCGACGGCTAAATATTATTCCGTTTATTGTTGTTGAACATCGCGGCGAGGCCGTTTTCATTGTCATCCTTGGAGATAAAAATTAAATTTTATTAGCTTCAGTTCGCTCTTTAAATTCATGAGTACTCGCCTGAAGCCACGATGCAGTGAGTTAGGCCTGTGCTGAAAAAGTGCTGAAAAATCACTAAAAATAGCAAACAACGGCTAAAAATCGTTAAATTTATATTTTTTTAGATGAATCTTGCTCAATAAAGTTTATGAGCTAAAAAAAAAAAAAAAAAAAAAACATTCAAAAATTGATGTACAAAATTATGCCGACAAATGTACTTAAATTTAATTAAAATGTGCTAAAAATCAATGAAAACTAAAAAAGTTGAAAATTCAAAATCTCTTTTTGAATAGCAGATTATTATTTAGAAAGAGTTTTTTGCCATAAATTTGGTATTTGGTTTGCCATAAATTTATTTTCCTTCAAAGTTCTCAATTTTCAAAACAAGGTCACATAGTACGATAATTTACGAAAAATCGCTTATACGATGATGCTGCATGACTGGAACTTTTTACATTCAATATTTTGCTAATAAGTGATTCGGGTAGGTTGGGTGTGAAGGGCGGGTATATAAATATGGCAGTTCATAATAACTAATCATCATTAATCCGAGCGCTTTCTTCTATAGACCTCATCAGGGATCAACAAAATTTATTACAGCGCGTAGTATATGGTGCATTGTTGAGGTACAACTAGTCTTAAAATTATTTTTGTCTACGTTTCATGAAGAAAGTTCTTTTTTTGAACAAGTACATTTATGAATGGGCACTTAAATGTGAGTGAGTAACTAAACTTATTTAGGTACCTACCTACCTGCCTAAAAATGAGCAACATCCCCACGTCATTCCACTCAACGTATTCTTTCTTCCTAATACGGACGTACCTGTAATTTTTATACAGACACCAGCTATTATATTTATATATATAAAACAATGAAACTAATGCACTAATTAATTCATGTAGCAAAATAGTTCGTAGATCCCTGAAGAGGCCTATTGGCGAAAGCACTTGGACTAATAAATAATAGGTACCTTTTCAATCTTTTCAATGTATGAAGAACTACCATTATATATCTTCCCCTAAACCCTATCTATTAGGTTCCATATAGTAAATAATAAGTCACACATATCGTATGTTCCATGTTCTATAATTGGCTGTTGTACTTCAAATGGAGAACATTCATGAACTACATACAACGGAGCCTTTTTTTGTTTTCTTTTGATTGTGGTTAGAAGGGGTGGTTAACGGAAGAGGTGGCGTAAATCCAATTATTCTGCCTACAATTCCCAACCGAATGCTGTCTCTCTCAATCTTAATAGTCGGAAAAAATATTGCGTTGCTTAATATTCTATTGCCGAAAAAGAATATCTTCACGAACAGGGGTCGCACACTTCAAAAGAGTATGGTTTCGATCAAACTGACTGGAAACATGAAACAGTTATAAACAGGGCCGGAAACTTAAGGGCAGTTAACTTTGAAATTGATCGGCTCCACTAAATCCGGGCTTGGGCCATTAAAGAGTACTTTCACTAATTTCTCTGCTCCGTATCTACCTCTGTTACCAACTTTAATCGGTCTCGTTTTTAATGGCATTGGCCCCTGCCCTAAGGTGGTTTCGGTGGGAAGGATTATTTTTCATCTGTGTTAGATTATTTTCTGGAGGGGTCGAGCGATAAAAAGGAAATTGAAGCCGGTAGCGTGCTTAACGACAAGTTCAGGCGGGAAACCCCAGAAAAATTAAAAAGGATTATTTCATTCGTGATTGGTATCATAATCACAGCAGCAGATAATCATTCGTGGAAGTACTGAATTTAACAAATCACTATATCAAAAAGTTCCTTGTTTAACACCCATTGCTGATTTACTTTACTTTGATATGTGGTCTTAGCTGGAATCACACCTTTGGTGTCACACCCTCCATCGCTTAAATCCGCACATTAAATAAACAGAGAGGAGTGTGACAGCTTCCTTTAGCCTTAACAGCGCATATCTTTGCAGCATTCAGGAAATAATTCTCCCTGCAGGAATAAGTTAATTGACTCCCGAATTCCCTCATCAGAAACATGAGAATGAGACGTTTGACTCAATGAAACAGCGTATAATAGACGCACTCCCTTGGATGAGGGAACCGTCACACCCCTTCCCTTAAAAACGTACATATTTGACGAATAAGTCCCTATGTTAAGCGTGGACGGACAGTAGTATGGGTTTCCATCCAGGGAATGTCAACTGGAAAACCATATAGCTAATTAGCTTTCTTCGAAAGGATACTAATGCGATAGTTTTACTGGCGGAGAACTTATGCTCCATGATGAATAGATGCATTGGCGATTGGTAATAATAATGAACTATTTGAAAACAGGATGGATTGTTAATAGTTCAGGAAATGACATCAGATACATTCATAGGGCTACTAACCCCCAATTAAAGAATGTAAAACCGGGAAGGATCATTTACTCAACTTTGGAGACTTAGAAAAATTTTGTCCTCAATGGCAATTTCGAATAAATGTTTGAATAAAAGTTGGGAACTTTTAATATATGGGAACAATGCTCTGGAGATTAGATTTGGAATTCTACCCACAAAAATAAATAATGAGGCCGAGGCGCCTGGAATCAATCAGGTAATAACAATTGAAAGTATAATGGGGATTAAATGTAAAATTAAGATGTCCTAATTGACCAGGGAAGTATTCATACAGGAAGAGTATAAAATTAGGGTTCCTTCTGTAGCCCTATTGGAATGGACGGCCAAAAATAGTGGATTGAATTATTGAGGAATAAATCCAGCATGTAATCCAACCAAGCTCTGCTACCATGCTACGAGTTTAGGACGTATGGACTGGGAATCCGCCCATTATATATACAGAGAGGAGTGGTAAAAGCCCCTTTTACCCTTAACAGTGCATATATTTACAGCTTTCAGCGAATAACCCTCCCAAATTGAACGAGTTAAGTGTCTTTCCATCAGAAACTTGACAATGAGGCGCGTCAGAGGTTCTCTCTGATGAGACAGGAACGATCTCAACTTTCAAACTGTTCCTGAATTGGGAAAGGAAGATAGAGGAAGGGATGTGGAACTAGGAGAGATGGCGGGAGGGAAGAGTAGGAAAAATTAACTCAATCAGGACTATTAAAAATAGTAATAATAACAATCATTATTAATAATTATATAGCATAGCACCCCTCAGAGAATATTGAGAGCTCAAAGGTGTTGTGGAAGTTTTACATACCCTTAAAGTTGATGATAAAGCAGAACTGAACTAATCTAGTGCGCTTTGAAGTGATATGAGCCGTCCTTCTTCTTATTCTGTACCACAATAAATAGTGGGCATCCTTGAGAAGGGAGTCTACATTTATATTGATACTCGTATTTCTTATCCGTTTCACAGATCGAAAACAAAACCTTTTTGGGCGTTTCTCTCGTCACCATTCCACACATAAAAGTTGAATTATTTATGTTGAGAATGTTGAGGACGCATGTCACTTAGATTTTACTACTTCGCAGTGTTATTTCTTTGGTTTGATGTATATCAATACACAACCTAGTTCAATCACAGCTAGATTTATAACGTCAAGCTAATGGTAGCCAAGTGTTGCGGGATTTCGTCTGTCAGGAAACCATCACTTGGGGATTCAGTCCCACCCAACCTCCCACGAGATAGGAACCATAAAGTCCTTCGATGCAAATGCGTTTCGTCTCCCTGGAGATTTCAGGATGACCATCTGTGACAAGATGCTCCCAAGCTATTAGTCTTCCAGGCCCGCTGGACCTGGGGGATCCCGGTAGGGTCTACGACTTCAGGTTGCCCTTATACCTTCACGATAGGGACCTCACCTCCCTAGACCATTCGCCTCGTCACAAGTTTCTTACGATCATTACTCAAAAGGTGTCAAACCCATCCATCCTCCGTTTGTCTCCTTTACAATGGTGTTTACGAACTGGGAAGATTCGGAGTGGGTGACTCCCCTTCCTTCCACGTTCCACCACTTCAGTGTTCCCAATCTGCTTCTGACTAGATAAATGGCCAACATTTGTAACAGCTGAGAAATCCGTACTTTTTTCTCTTTCTTTGTTCGTTTCTTCTTCTTTCCCTCCCCTCTACTCTGTTTTTATGGTTCTTATCAATCTGGCTTAATCGTTCCATCAAATCCCACTTTTCCTTTTCAAAACTTTTCTTGAATAGGCGCATTCAAATTCAAAGGAACGTAACGTTTGAGTGATAAAAAACTCTTTCAAAAGAAAAACCTCTCTGCTCAAGAAAACAAATATATACCTATTATAACGAATATCACAAATTGTATGCATTACCTTTAGTAATGTATCACTAATTTTTGTCAGAAGTCACTGTGTACCTGATGAATATATCTCTATACCTAATGTATATCTGAGCTAATCGTGTACAGTCATAACGATTTAGTGTCAGCACTACTTTAATGTATAACTGATCTAAAATGGTTCAATCTACAATGAGCATATATTGGTTAATTCTTTTGAAGAATATATACAAATATAATATGATAGTCGAATAAACCTCCCAAATCGATGTACCTACGTCCATCCGTTCGCTGGCCTTGACTGCCAGAACTTTGGCGGGAAACAAGATCGTCAACATGAGAGTGGGTCAGAACTGGTCTAAACATACAAAATCGCTTTATAGCCTAGTATGACCTTATCAGTTAATATAACTAGAATGGATTTCACAAAATCGAGTTTATTATAACTTTTGTGGCCTATAGATGGACAGTTTATAGGTAGGTGATTTATTCTATCTCAATAAGTTAAAAAAATTTAACTGTATTCAATATGGTTGTTATTGGTAAAAGAAAACAATGTTATCGTAACAAGATTTCGACTTTTATCAATTTCAGATACCACTTTATCAAATTTTGACAAATATTCTGTTAGGAAGAACAACGAATATCCGTAGAAGAAGTTTATCATAACTTTGTTTCATAATTCAGCAGACACTTGAAGATACTCCATGCACTTGGTTCATCCACCTCATCCCTCTCACCACATTCTGTTGATATCGGATAAAGTGTGAGCCATCTTTCGTTTGGAGGAGTAGTTTCATCCAGTTAGTTTGACCGGTAGTATGGATAACCCCGAAATAAATAATACTCAAACTCCCGAAATTCAAAAACACTCGTAGAACTGAAATCATCATCCAACGATCGATATAAATTTTGGAGTTGAACAAAATGAACTATTTACCTGTTCTCATGTGTAGTCTTCTTCATAGTAAATCATTCTAATGATCTCTATAACTCATAGAAAGTAGACTCGTAAAATGCAAGTAGAGTAAGCTTAGATTTCAGCCCACGGTTCAACCCACTGCTTCAGGTAGAGGTTACTCCCATCAACTCCCACTTCTTTTTCTAGTACCCTTTTTTTTCGAGAGAGGTTATCTTCCTTTTTGTCTCATTCTAATTCAACCACCAAGGCGTAGGTATATTTTATTTAAAAAAAAAAGAAAAAAAAAGACAATTACAGCCAGCCATCATATCTTATCTTATAAAACTCCCCCTTTGAATAGAAAAACAAAAGGAACAACAACAAAAAACCCCTCATAAAGTGTGTTGATAAAAATCGAGACGTTTTATAACATCACAGATAAGACTTTTTTTTTCTTAAAAAAGTTTTAATCCAAAGAGAGATTTAGTTTTGAATGAAACGGTGGACCGAATTCCCAATTAGCGAATTGTTATGAAATGAAGTAAAATTAGAATACTGTCAAGCTCAGCGTGGTTGGGTTATGCCGCTAAACTCTTTTGAGTAAAGTCATCGCTCAATTTTTCACAAATCGTGAATTTTGTTACATCTCAATCATTTCGAACTTTTTGTTAGGCAGCGCCTCATTACTCAGTAGAAACTTAACCCGAAACCAAGTTTCCTTTATGACGTTCGCAGCAGTCATATTGATGCTTATCGTCATCACACACAGAAAGATACATTGTTTTTGGGAGTTTCTGATGATATTTTGAGAGATATGTGATACTGCGAACACAAAAATGAACTCAGTCTGGTTCCGTTTCTAATTCAATGAAATTTGCAGATGTCGTGCGAGTTGAACGCTAAATGGACTTCTCTGGATTAAATTTCTTTCGAATCTAGACCATGTTCATAACTTACAACTAGCATATATACCAACCACCCCCAGATTGTACAGGCAGTTTTACTAATGATGGGTATGGTTTAGATCCGAAAGATATTGGGATTCAGAGATGACCATCTAGCGTTAAATCCGCACGACATCTGCGAATTTTACGGAATTATAGAGAAAAATAAAGGATTTTATTTGTTTGTTTGCAGTCCCGGAAACGATTCCGGGAAGTTTTTTTAAGCCACAGCCAACTTGGACATCCAGGATCAGGGCAGAACCCCCGGGCATAGCGGGAACAATTTCCGGCATTTTCCCCTATCCACTAGGCATAAAATATAGTCTCTTCGTTTCCACATCCCAGCCTCTGGATGACATAGCACCTACTATTTGTTTGGCAACCGCATCATGATGTAAAATACCTACAGTCTGTGGACACTGATGTACTTAATGATACATGTCACGCGCGCGCACATGAAAACACACACACACACACGCAATAAAAAATAATGCCTTAATAAAGCAAAATAATGTGCTCAAACTTGAAAAATGTGGTACAAAAAATCAAATCAGGCAAAATGGCTCAAAACCTTTCGACTCAAATGTTTCAAAAACGAAGTAGAATATTAAAAGGTATTTAAACAAATCTGTTTGGGAAAATATACTTAACGTCTACAAAATGACATTAAGAACTAATAAAACTGCAATAAAAATTGTCAATACAAAGCATTTTGTACTTAGTTTATAATATACTCAACAGAATACCTGTGTAGTATTAAAAGGTTTAGCTATAAGGTAGGCACTTACCAAATACTTTGCACACAAAGTGTATTCATGCTATACGGCTAGAACGTTGGGAAACTAAATAGCATTGAATTTTGTGAAATTTGAAGCCGTATCAAAGACGCTGCAAAATTTTAAAAAAAGATTCAATAATTTATTCTCTTACCATATAAGTAGCGACTGCCTGATCATACAGTCAGTGAGGTTCAATTTGGTGTATGGTAGGTTCGGCATGCTTTTGTTCACACGGTGGGTTCGGATTTAAACTCTCCCACCAGCGATTACCATAGAAATTACATAATTGTGTGACATCGGAAGACATGATTTGGCTCATCTCCATGGCGAACGGTTGTGAGAGTGCCAGCTGACGCAGCCAATTTCCCATGTGCTATTATAAACGCTTGTCCCTCCGGTGGTGTGACCTCCCAAGGCCTTCGGTTTTCCGTGCGTTGACGAACTATAAACGCTTAACTCACGTAATTTCACTCAATGAAAACTATGTAAATGATTACACAATTGTTTAAATTTCAATATATTTCTATAATGTTGACAGGAAACAACCCGCTAATAATCATAGCTGGGTAAATATCAATTTCTCACAAGAGTTAGCCCAAAAGGTTCCCCTCCAAGGGAAATTGAAGTATCACTAAAATATTCATGTCCTATGGTAGAAATATGAAATGTCATTAATGTTTAACGCAGATATAAATTTCAATTCAATTTTCAAGTCTCGGTAACTTCTTACGTTAAGTTACTCTCAAGTTCTCAGGTTATTAAGTTTGTGTCTTGAAGAAGCTCCGTTTCAAGTTTATGTACCTACTGCTGGTAGATCGGAAAAATAATTGTCATAACATTCCTTCCATCAGAAATGTGGCTTGCAAAATTGTTTCTGACCAGATATCGATAATTTGTGACATCAGCAGACGGATTTTTGGTAGTATACTCGTGTATGAGCGTTTTAAACCATCCAGTACTACTTGGGAATCGATCAGATTGATGACAGAACTAGACATTGTGTCTAGTTGCTTTGTGTTGGCGCAAATGATGTGAAAAGTTTGCTAAAGCTTTACAGAAGGCTGGCTCAGAAGCGTATTTGGCTTAGAATCTACAGCTCTACTGGAAAGTACAAGCCTGACTTTCAATCAGAAAATGAACGATTAAGAATTGGTTTGATTTTCTAATTTCAACTAATAGGCTTTGTTGCACAATTTCCCTGATATAATTAAGACTGTTTTCATGAAGTGCCGAGTTTTTATTAATCTTTTATTTTCAACTTTCCTACTGAGGGTACCATCATCAGTATCTTACTCCTCACCAGGTGTTCTGCAACGGCCATCATAATTTTCATTGACGTTGAAAACTCTTTGTTTTTTCAAGGATATTTATTTTTTTCGAAAAAAATATTTTTATCGTGGAATACGTTTTTACCGAGACCTAAAAATGAAAAATGTCACAAAAAATTTCATGAAAAAACGTGACTAAAGTAAAAGCTGATCTAATTTATAAATTTATTATTCAACCTATGAAGCTGGAATTCGAAATAGAGGACCCTTGAGAAGTCCGAAAACGAATCATGAAGTCTAGAGCCCGCCAGATCAGCTGAGTGATATCCTGTACTAAGTTCTTTGCTAATCGACGTATAAAACTGCTATTCAAAAAGACATTTTGAATTTTTTAACCTTTTGCAGTTTTATAGATTTTTTAGCACATTCTAATAAATTCAAGTAAATTTTCAGCACATCTTAATTAATCCATAAAATTGTACATAATTTATTAAATGTTCGATTTTAAATTAATAAACTTTATCTGGGAAATCAGCTAAAAAATAAAAAATAAAAATAAACAACGAAGAAATTTTTCAAACATTTTTATTTTTTAATTTTCCGAGCCATTGCATTAGTTAATTTTCTACGACAATTCGCTTAAATTAAAACGAATAAAAGCGCTCATAATGAAACTTTTATTTGAAATTTAAATGAATTTAGTCAAACGACCAAATTGACATTTTCAGGAGGTTATGCTTACCAGAGATGCAATCATCGAGTAATCAATCACTTCACGACATTGGGCTCCGTTCGGAGCAAGAAGTCGGCAGTTCGGCACGGTGGACCTTACGGTGAAAACAGAACATGAACTCTACTTTTCTGAAACGAGCTTAAAATAAATCTCGACAATGATATAAACGGAATACTGGAAAATACTGTTTTGTTTCCTTCATACTTACGATTAAAATCAGCTGTAAAGTTCAGATTTACTGAAAATATATAATAGTAGGCGTTTACATCATCTAGGACATTCTTTCCTGTCCAGCTCCAAACTTGCAACGGCCGCCAGGTGATCCATCTCTTGTACTCAAATCCCTCAACAGCTCCCTTCCAGCTCCTCCTCCTCACGGAGCTGACCTTTCTAGGGCCTTCCCCTGGGCCCCATTGTCCTTTCGGAAAATACGTTGATGATCGCAAAGTGCACCCCCTTCGGGCATCGGCTAGATCCGAGATTTTTTCTTTTTTTTCTTTCCCATGTGGTGTTCTGAAGGGATCACCTCAGACTCCTCCTTTTCGAACGTGAAACGGGGGCATTAATTCTTTTCAAAGGGGAGAGGGATAGAGCATCGAACCAACAATCCAACCACCCTCACAGAAATGAGTGTCTCACTTTGGTGAACAAGTGTGCTCTGCAGCAGGTAGGGAAAACCCCACAGCTCTGCCCCTCGACTGCTGTCCCCCTTTAAACCATTTTTTTCCTCCCCGTTTTTGTGGGGATAAGCTCTGCCACATGTTCTGTTTTTCATCGTTACGATGACATTGTTAGCTGGTGCGAGGTCGTCGTTTATTCTTCTTACGGATTCCTTTTGGATTTTGAAACGGTCTGTGCTTATGAAGAAAACAGATCACCACAAAGTGTTGGCAAATGGTTTTTATACGTCATCCAATCGCATTCTGTTGCACTAGTGTATCCGATTTTTCGGGAAGTTTCATTCACCCGCCAAATTAAAAGCAATCAAGTACCTAATGTGACGTGAAATATGGAAATATAGCCGTAATGCGTGCTCTGAAAGTTTTTATCTAAACTAGCTCGGAACTGAACATTTTTTAGCATTTAAACCACGAAAATCGTTTACAATTGATAAATAGCTCCCATCATTATCCTCAACATTCTTTCAACTCTGGTTTCGCGATTTTAAGGGAATGAGCGGATTAGGCCGTACAAGGTTCCCTCTCAGTTTCATTGTTCACAAATCAATAGCTCACTATGCACGTGCGCATATCTAAAATCCATCAAGCATCATAATATCACATCCTGGTCATTCGATCTCGCTCAAATTTAGAAGATGTTGGAGGAGTGACGATCCAGTCATTACATATGAACTTTAAGACGATCTTACCATTAGTAGCTGCTGCCCATGCACGGATGTGAAATTCTTGTAACATTAATGAATTTTGGATCCATACAGTTTCTATCAGACTTTAATGAATTTTCCAGGAGTGAGCTAGTAAGGATATAGGTATATGATCCCATATTAGTTTCAATGTTCATTCTGCCCGTGCTCTAACGTGAAATCCATCAAGAACCTATTTATCACCTTCTAATTGTATGATCCTGTTCAATTTTAGAAGGTAGTCAGGAGATAACGATTCCCTGATCTCTTATAAATTTAAGGACGATCGTATCAATATTAGCTGAGCGTGCTCAAATAAGAATTCCTTGATACAATCATATCTTTTACAGTTTCCATTCGATTTGATGAAATTTCCTAGGAATATGTGAGTTTGGCTGAGAATGGTTCCCTATAGAGTCCATAACTCGAAAACTATGCAAATTATAAACCAAAGGTTTATTACATCTGCGTTAGATAGCCCTTTTACGCAGACCATTGGTCTTCATTATTTATTAATCAAAGTATCGTTATATATGATCAGAATGTGGCACATCGAGCCTCCCAAAAAGGTTCACATCTTCACAGTTCCAGGACCCCGCAATTTTACACGTTACAGCAAAAGTAAAAAAAATCAGGTCGATAAGGAATGAAATAAGCCTTAGAGGCCCATGAGCTGAATAGGAGAGATTTGAGCAAGATTTGAGTCATTATGATTGATATTACGGATCGTGGTCAACTGATCCTAACGAAGCTCAGCGAGGCACAAGTTCCGTCATGGTACTACATCAAATCAAAATTTGGTACAAATCGGACCAGCGGTTTCGGAGGAGTAGTGAGCACAAAATGTAAAATGTTTTCCATAAATAAATAAATATATACACTCCTGCTCAAAATCAGTACACCACCATCCATTTCTTCGTTTGTCCCCTTGTTTTTTCCCCTACCAACTATCAACCAAAACTTGATTCGAGGCATGGGTCGAACGCTCCAAGCCCTCATCCGAGCTAGAGGAGTTAATAACAAGTATTGAAAAGCAAAACTGGAATACTTTTCTTCAAATTTACAATTTAGTTTTTTCCCTAATGATCCCACGATTCTGAGATTTGGTATGTGGGCCCTTGAGGGACTTCTGAACACAACTGACCGATCCCAGATCAGCTGAGTGGCTCTAGAAACCAGTTTTTTCCCTAATGATCCCACGATTCTGAGATTTGGTATGTAGCCCCTTGAGGGACTTCTGAACACAACTGACCGATCCCACATCAGCTGAGTGGCTCTTGAATCCAGTTTTTTCCCTAATGATCCCACGATTCTGAGATTTGGTATGTAGCCCCTTGAGGGACTTCTGAACGCAACTGACCGATCCCAGATCAGCTGAGTGGCTCTAGAATCCAGTTTTTTCCCTAATGATCCCACGAATCTGAGATTTGGTATGTAGCCCCTTGAGGGACTTCTGAACACAACTGACCGATTACAGATCAGCTGAGTGGCTCTAGAATCCAGTTTTTTCCCTAATGATCCCACGAATCTGAGATTTGGTATGTAGCCCCTTGAGGGACTTCTGAACACTTATAATTTCACCACAATGTCCATTTGTCTTTAATTTTATTATAAACGTCTTTTCTTCATGAATTTTCACCTTTTTTTGGTTACCTTATTCCTTCTGTGTTTGCAAACAATGTGTGCAAACGGATAAAAACTTGATAAGGGAAAAAAGAAGGGGACAAACGAAGTAATGGATAGTGGTGCTCCAATTTTGAGCAGGAGTATATATATATATATATATATATATATATATATATAAAGAAATCTGAAATTCTACACCCTCTGAAACGCAAAGAAAATGCATCCCCACCCCCAAGTGCCGCCGTGCCGAAGGCTGTAATACCCCCTTTTCTACGAAGGTGGGTAAAATGACCCAAAGTCTCCTGCTCCCCCCCCCCCCCCCTATAACAGATTACAGATAGCGCTGAACAATCCAACTCATACAAGCATCTTTTATGATATATTTTCAGCTTTCCTTTGTATGCCAATCGTAACGTGCAATGACTTTTTCCATGTATATATAACCTGGCAGACCAATGTCGGGGGCCACTCGAGCCATAATTGCATATTTTCGGGAAATAAACGTTATAACCAGAGTTCAGTCAACTTCCAACATCAATGCGAAACTAATGATTCTCCCATCGCTTATATGTATATGCACGAAGATCTGATCGTCTTAACATCCATTATAGACAATATATCACTGCAGCATACCCAAATCACTATGTAATACCGTGTAGCGTTGATGCATTAGTTTTACCTATCACGTTTAAAATTACATAGGAAGTGCACGAAATTCTTTGAAGACAACCAAACGAGAACGTGACAACTCCACCAGTAGAGACCATTATTTAGTAATATCGATCCCCGCTACAGGGCGTGCAATGTCCATCACATGTCCAGCCGTTCTATTCATGACATGTACCGCTCGTAACGCACGTTGTTCAACATCGCGTTACAGCCGGTTTGACAGGGAATATGGGGCTCATGTTCCTACACCAGTGTAATTAATTAATTAGGAAGAGGCCCGGGGCATACGTATAACTTGCTGTGCATCGGGAAATAGGCTCTAATCCGGTGGGGTTTGTGAATTCATCGAAGGGCAATACGTTAATAATTTCATTGAATTGGTTAGTTTCACAATAGAAATTGTTGCGACATAGAAATTATGTTCGTGATTAATTTAATTTTACAATGTCCTTACAACAAAACCAAACTCAACGTTTTTTAGATCTAATTCAACATTAGCGAATTTTGAAGAAAACAAGCTATCGCAATGGCAGTGAAAATGCAAAAGTAAAGTTTAGCGAAACGTTGCTTTCAAATCGGTCAATTTCACGTTCACTAATTCAGGATCTCTATAAAAATAAGAAATTATTCTTATTTTTCATCTACCGTTCCCTGATTTGCATGCAAAAAATAAAAAACATCTTCTCCACCGTACTGTCTTTCGTCTCACCCGATCAACCTCTGATGATGATCCAACCGGGTACCTCGCCCGTCCACTGATTTTCTCACCCGGCAATTTTGTTCGTTGCCTCCCACAATATTTTCAACGCTTCCGACTTCTTTAAAGTCAGGCTAGTCAGCCACACCATGAAAAAAACGCTGCGAATTATTACATAAAGGTTTATTATTTCTGTATTAGATAGCCCTTCTACGCAGGTCATTGGTCGATAATTATTATTAAGCCCCATATACATCTAGAAATTGATCAAAACTTGAGGTAAAAGGGTTAACACCTTTACAGCTCAGTACCACACAAATTTACAATTTATAGTAGGAGAATGTTGTAAAACTCTCTAAAAATGTCAAAACAACAAAACAAAAAACGTGTTAAAACGGCAAATTGAAAAGGAAAGAAATTAGCCTCAGAGCTAATCAGCTATTCAGTGATCCTCCGAACCTCGTTACCGTTTTTGAGGTGTCCCGAACGGGCTCTAATAAATGTCAGCAAGGTGAGTCAATTAGGAAAGAAATTGGCTTCGGAGGTTCCGAAGCGGATCAAAATATGACGAGAACTAAGAATATTACAGCAATATAAAATAACCAGGTGACTCAGAAAGAGTAACGTGGAGACCACCAAGAAGTTTCATCAACCCTCTGCGCACAAATTGAAAAGAACCAGAATTTTTTATCAAACTCTACATACACATCACAAACACAGTTAAACTCAAAGAATTTCAAAGCGGATTTCCATGAAGAAAATTTAGGATTCATTTCAACACATAGCTTCATTTTTTTGGAAAATTGGCTAAAATGTTCCGCCCTTGGTAGACTCGGAAGTGATTAACCTTCTGTTGTTGGAATAGAAATAATAATTTAATTAAGAGTAATTCCTAAGTATTTACTAATAAATTATTTAATTAAATTGAAGTAGGTGAATACCTATCTACGCTTCACAAGCCCAATAGGATACAGAAGTTATAATAAACTCGATTTAGGGAATTCAGAATTGTGACAGAGTTTCCGTCAGAATCCCAGAGAAAGCGCTGGCGTCGCTTCGTTGGAAAACAACGGGCGTCGCACGGCATTTCTCGTGTTCTTGAGAGGCTGAGTTTGGCGTTCGATGGGTGATCCAGGTCCTGGAAATCCAATCTACTCCGAACATAGCTCATTAATGCTATTAGTAGGAGTGGTATCTGTCTGACGGGATACTGTCATTCTCCCCTACCTCTTTATCGAGGATTTAGGGCCCCATTGCACCTCTGGGGGGCTACCTAGATCCGTGATAGAATTCGATTGGAATTTTAATATCACCTGATACAATTGTCATTGTTTTCAAGGCAATATTTGATAATAATTATGTTTTACTTGTTACGATTCACTCCCGTGTTGATGTTTTTTTTTTCTCGTCGAAGCTTTAGCCCTAAAGGGAAAGCAAGCCAATAAACGCGTAGCGAATGGTGTGGTTTCGTTCGATTCATCCGGTGGATACCTATAAATGATAATCAAAAAATCATAACTGTTACATAGAAAGATTTCAAAATCTCGATTTTTTAATATTGCAGCCCTTAGGTTCTACCCTTTAGTGTTGGTCGAACGCGATGCCGATGTTACTTGCACGAGTAATGATTTTTAAGCCAACTTTCTTAAAGTTTCGTCCAGTACTTTTTGAGAAAAGCTTCGGACGGCGTACAGCGTACGGCGTCAGGCCGACGGACGGATTTATGTTTTTCAATTCGATTTTTGGATTCTACGCATCTTGAAACGTAAACCAACAAATTTTGAGGGGGTTTAAAATTTAGTTTTCTCGGTCGATTACAGAGGCTTATTACTGAAAATAATAAACCAAAAACGAGTAGGTAGTTTTCTGTTACGAATGCATAAGGGAGTAGGTACTTTTCTGTTACGAATGCATAAGAGCGATTTTCACACTGATTTCTTAAACAAGTAATTTTGACCTGCAATAGAGGTTGACAATGTAACTTGAAGTTAGGTATAAAGTTGTGGGGAATTGATTCACTAGGTACATTCAATACATGATGTTATGACGGTATCCATATTTATGTGTCCGCTTGGTTGTTGTGAATAATGAAAAACTAGTTGTCCCCTCGTTGTACCTTTTGGTTAATTGAATTGTTCAACTAAAGTCGCTTAATTTCTCGTGAGATAGGTTTTGTCATTGATCGCCATCCCTAAAATAAAATTCTGTGTGATTACCCAGAGTGTGTTCTTCACAAAAGTATTTCGTATGATTTTGAACAGTAAATTGTATTGCATATGATATTATAATTCCTGTTCATATATCTTGTATCCATTCCCAAATTGTCGATACGTATTGCATGTTTTTTCTTCTTTCTTTCCGTTTCGTTCTATTTCCATCCAAGTTGTTATTCTGTTGGTTTTTTCAATTATTGTATTCAGCTTGTTCCTCGCTTGATTAAACCGTTAAGTTATCTATGTGAACCGCTGAACTGAACTAGCCTCTGAACGGGTCGTCAAGACCTTCAGGGACCAACTTTTAACGATCATAGTTATTTATTAGGTTTATTGTACTTACATTTTCTGTTATTGTACAAAATACCTAAGCTATGAATAAAGACAAAATTTGAAATTGAATATTGAAATTTTTGTACAAATCCATTTTGAAGAATTCTAAAAAAAAATGTCTGTAGTTATATACAGGGTGGAACCGGATAAGTGACGAGCATTTTTTTGTGTTAGTGTCCATGAAAAAGTAGTAAAATGCCGCCAACGGCATATTGTTATCTCATTCCGTACTCGAGGTATGATTTTTTAAAGGATCATTCATTAAATATTTACTGAAAAAATCTATAAAACTGAAAAAAGACCTAGAAATTTAGAAGTTTTATGAATCACTGAATTTTATTTAGTACGAGTTTTTGGGCCATACAATTGATTTTTAACAACTTCTTTCTACTAAAATTGCTCAAATTTCAATACAATTTAAAATATTATACCTGAATATAGATAATTAATATTTAAGAAAATTACCTCAATCAATCATGCTGCATGACTGGAACTTTTACATTTTGTTTCCATCTTTGAGTTGTTTTACTTCGAGATAGACTTATAAATCCACTCCCCACACATTAATCGGCACGAGGTTCGTCCCCATTGTAACAAATGGAACCGCAGGTGTATTGCCCAAATCTACGGCTTCCTGAATCCTCCCTGCTCATCCGTGTTAAGGCCCTTCCCACACTTAATTAAGCCAGAGAGTGAAATGCGCTGGGAATAGCTCTAGTAGGATTCAATTTAGTTTATCCCTCATGAAATGTAAATTGTCCCTTTCCCTTCCCCTCCTTGTTTATAGTTATTGTTGAAGACTCGGAGTAGTATCATTGAGATTGAATTGGGCCGGAGCGTTATGAAACGAGAAGAAGAAGATAAAAAAACGCTGATGTTTTAGTTTTCCTTCTCTCTCGATTTACTGGGAATCTCGGAGGAAATTGCTTCATTTGCATGTCGGAATCAAGGTTGAATTAAAGAAAGGGGTTCTAGAGTCAATGTTCCATAAACTTTTCGGCTTGCTTGGGTGGGGCGGTTCTTTTCTGAATAGTAGAACAGTATATTTAAACTTTTGAAAGTCAGATGGCAGATTTCAAGTTGAGAGGCTTTCAGGATTCTTAATTTCTTTTGCAAACAATGAAGATGGAATTCGTATTCAAATATTCCAAACATTATCGAAAGTAGCTATTACATGAATATTTCACCTTTATTAACACAAGTTTTCAATGTATACCTATTCCAATTTTCAAAGCGTCATTACAAGTAATGCCTACTTGCGATATGAGAGCCTGTTATATTATGTATATAAGCGGCATATGAAATTAGTCGTATAATGTCCTAAAGAATCTTGTGTAATACAGAGTATTGTACAGTTTTCATACAAGTACTCAAAGTATCAAGGACATGAAAGGTATGATCATGAAAGAAACCGGTATTTCATAAAGTAATATATATGGTTTTACTTGGGATACCTACTTCATCCTCATTTTCAGTTTTTCAGAATCTTATAAGAAATAATTTTACCCACCTGTTAGTAGGAAAGGGGGTATTACACTCGTCGCACGGCGACACTTGTGGGAGGGGATGCATTTTGTATGTGTTTCAGAGGGTGTACAACACGTTTACAATACCGATTCTGACCAAATTTCGATATGATGTACCTATTACCATGTCGGAACTGGTGCCTCGTTGACATGGGTGAAGATCAGCTGACTACAACATATTGATGGCAAAATCGTGCTCAAATCTCTCCTATTTACCGTAGAACGTCGAAATTTGACAGGGAGTCTCTCTGGAACAACAAGAGACAAGCAAAGTGAGGAGCGCTATCCTGATCAGCTGAGTGAGCTGATCTCTCCTGTTCACCGAAGGACGTTGAAAATTGATTGGGAGCCTCTCTGGGATAACAAGAGACAAATGACCTTACAGGTTCTTTTCTGATCAGCTGATAGTGCTAAAAGTTATGTCGTCTGTTTGATTATAACGAAATTTGTTAGGGAGCCTCTCAAAGACATCAAGGGATAAATAAAATTACAGGCTTCACCCACGGCTCCAACTGATCGATTCAAAAAGTTTGTTCTGCTTACGCAAACTGCGTGAGTGTTTTTTTCATTGATTTTTCCAGAATATAGCTAAAAACCCGGATACCTTCAGGAGTTTTAAATCGACCACCTTTACGTTGTCTACTGTAATACCAGCTTATTGCAAGTGGAGAAGAGAAACAACCATACACAGTCAGAGATCCATGGAGTTCACTGAGGAGCCATATTCAAACATGGTGGCTCACTAATAAATAAGCCCATTCATTTTACAAATCTCAAAACTACCTTGAATCAATAAGAAGATAACTAACTAGAAACCCAAGTTTTACAGCTTTTGGACCACTTTGAAGCAAATGTGCCTACGCTGTTGTGTGGCATCTTCCCAGAACTGCCACTTGTGACAGGTCAACGGAAGTCTACGGCGAAAGACATCATCTAACATGTCAGATTGGCAAACCCAGGTTTTCAAAATTTTCGTTACGTTCAAAATGTTCTAGGCAAGCAAAATTATCGGTTAGATCTAATAAATTGCAATTCGCATGTACCTACTGTAATATTTTCAAGTGGTTCTATTTGAGCTAGAGATGTAGGTGTTGATCTGAACCATCGAACTTCAGTCCATCATCCGAAAAGAAGTTTCCAACTCTTCTGCGCAGCAGAATTGAAAACCACACGCACAAACACCCAAGCGCGCGCGCGTAAAGAAATCAAGGACATGAATTAGAACACTGACGTGGTATCTAAGATAATGTCTGGCCCGTAACAAATATACCTCTCAACGAACGTCTTGAACAGAAAAATAGAAATGCATGGTTAAGCAGCTATTGAAATTAGTGGTTAGGGCAGTTGAGTCAACCCCAGGCACCTAACAGAAAATTCCGCATTCAAAAAGCTGGGTGTTTGAACAAAATCCACACACGTATGACCCAATCCCCATAGTTACGCTACTTATAACATGGAAATTGATCCCTATTCCAATCTGTAGAACAAGACCCTAGTACCGGGATGTTGCAAATACTGAAGAATAAAACGACTCTCCTTATGACAATTCCAGTCTGGATATTTCTACAATATCAGAAGTTGCTCGGACATTTGCTCTGTTGAAGATCCGCCGTTCTAATATGAGTTTCAGCTCTTGCCGTAATTATGTATAAGTAGCTTCTAACTATAGAACGTACTTAGTAAAATATGTCAAGGACAGTCGTTAGAGGCATGGTCATTTATTATATTAAGGGTTCGTTAAAGAAACAACAAGAACCCTTGACTTCAAAGGCTTCTCCTCGGAAGAAAGATTCTTACCCTTGCACTACACACATTATCCACTGTTTCAAGGTTGCATCCTGATCTACTAGCTTCTTCATTTTTAAGATAAAGAACGTCCGTTATTGTAAAAATAAATTCTCGAAACGATTTAAAAATTTCGAATACAGGTTCACAATGTCTCCTTAAATATGATTCCAGAATTAATATGTCGCTAACATCTTGATTTGTATTTGGATCACTCTATGAAACACTGATGAAGGGCTTTCATTTATTGATATATAATATTGATGAATAGCCAAATATAATCAAAGGATTTATGATTGGTTCCTCCTAACGCCATCAACGTTATAATTTACCTCTGAAGCGTATTATTATTAACTCTGTGATTTAGTTCAGAATATCAAACAGCGATTTTCAAAGAGTAATCGCCCCTCCCGGCACGGTAGTGCGGTACACAAGAAATACGAGCTAACGAAGGATGTTGTGCAACATGACCGCAGAGACCTAATGTTATTGTCCAGTCGGCGCATTGATGTTTACAATGAGGAGGGAATTATAAGAGGGGGATATTTCAGGAAGTGACCCTCTTCCACCCTTTGCAATGGATATCCACGGAAGGTAGAAGCGGACACTGATTGAATGGGTTGTTTGTCGAAAAGGAGGAAGGACCTCAGGACCCCACGGAGAAGAGATAGGGGGATGATAGAAAAGCGGAGTGGCCATTGAGTTTGCGGGGTGGTGGAGGAAGATGGATTGGTGGGCACACTTGCCTTCAAGTTAATAACCTCGAGGAGGTCCTTTACTCTTTACTACCCCGACCACTTGACCCCCTTTCGCTCTAGTTGGGAATCCTCGTTTCATGAAACATGGGAGCAGGAGATAATAATATTACGAGCTTCAATTTCTCGGAGGGTCTTGATATGACAACCCGTTAGAGATAACAGGAGGAAAACTCTGATATTTTCCATTGGTCTGGGTTTGGCCTGAAGCGATTCCCAATGGAATATTGTTGACAGACACAAATTACCTACCTGGTACACACCCACAGGCTACCCCCTTCACAATGTTAGCAGTAACAATCATTCAATTTAGAAGAATGTATACGAGTTATTCGCCCGAGCGGTCAGGATTACTACATTATACAATCAAGTAAACAACGAATGGACTAATGGCCAATTTCACCGTTTGAGTTAATCAAGAATTAGAGTTAACGCGGCATTATATTTGAACTTAATCATACGTTATAGCGATTTTTCTTCCACCAACACTCACCATTGGTTAAATCGTCCGTCTAAACTTTACGATCTGATTACCACAGCTGGTTAGCTAATTACCCAACCCTATTTTTTCAATCTGAATCACGTGGCGAACAAAAATTTATTTGTTCTTACAATACCAACTTGTAAAAAACACTGAAAAAAGACTTGGGTAGCACTCTGCCCCACTCATTTCTTCTCAACCCAAAGCGTACTACAATTTTCATTTTTCGGGGTTTATTCAAGTTGGATTTGCGAATGTCAATAGATGAACTTTACAGCGTGATTTAGCATGAAATATAAACCAAAATCATATATCGCGTGTGAATATCTCAAAAAATAAATATTTCACAGTTAGCGCGTAATTGTGTACTCAAAAATTCGAGTGATGGGTCCTGTTTACACTAAATTTGATGTATTGATTCAACAGCAAAACATGTTGGGTTCCCATATGAAAAATGCTAGACAATAGTGGTAGCGCCACTATGGCGTAGGAAAATCAAAATCTGATTCCATCATAAAATAAGAAAATGAATAAGTAAATAAGCAAATAAATTATTGGAGGGGTAGTATGTTTATAATATAGATCCCTCCCACCGCAGCACGAAGGCATAGCAATTTTATATTTATGTGATTAATCTCGTGAATGATATGTAAGCTATTCTTAGTATGAGGCAAACTACTAAAGCCAGAATCGAATCCTGATTTCCATACACATACAAATTCAACTCGAACCGAAACACGATAAATCCATATCGATTTTTTTAATGCGAAAAAGCGTTGGCGGGGCGAGTCTCATTTTTGTGCTTCGGGACCACTTGGAAGATACCCTCTCTCTCTCTCTCTCTCTCTCTTTTTCACTGGGATGAGGAATGGATTTGGTGGGGGGGGGGGGGGGGGGGGGGGGTCGGTAGAGGCGAGAAGGTTATGGCAGGAGGAAGGTTATGGCAGGAAGAGAGGTTATAGTGGGTGGGGCTCTATTGGACACCCGCGTCCCCCCGGTCGTACGTGCTTGGAATCCCCGCTCGACTTTCATCTTGCTGGTTTACCTGCTCCAAATTCAATCTGCTTTCCGAACGCAGTCTGAATCCCAATACCTTCCAGTTGACCGAACCCGGCGTATTATACGGAAACCCCTTTGATCTCCTACGGTACTTGGCAAATTTTATTCTGAGCCCCGATACCGGCTAGGTATGATGTTTAGTCTTCCACTCTAACTACAACGTGCAGCGAGTGATTGATTTTTAAAATCCAAATTAGCTAGACAGAATGGTACTCGGTCAATACCAAAACCTTTTACCAATCTATTTAGAAAATAATTCATTCCGGTGTACGAAATTATGGGAAATAGTAATAGTAATTAGTAGTGGTAGAATTATTATCATTAATTATGTGGGGTATGGACAAGCCTAATTCATAAGTAATAATACATTATTTAAAAGACAGGGGTGGGTTGAGAGGATGAGCCGTTTCTTTGGCGGTTACGCATCGTAGTTTCGCTGAGATAGGGCTCTTCAGGAATCTTGAATACCAACAGGTACCAAGCTGTAACGTTCGCGAACAATCAATTTGAGACACGAGACTCTAGAGTCTCTAGACCCTGACCAACTAATCTAAATTCTTACTAAGTGGTTGACTACTTGATGTTATGTATTTTTTAGATGCGAAAGTAGTGTGCATTCAAACCACTAATCTAAGCAGAAAACTGATCTGTGTCAAATTTCATGGCGACTGGAGCGCTGGGAATGCCACGCAGTGGGTAGTCGAACTAAAGAGCAAGTCGGGGTCTAAAGTCTCGTGTGCTCGTGTCTCAACTTGATTGTTCGCGAACGTCTTGTGACGGAACGTCTTGTGACGAAAAGTCATGAATTGTGCCAATGTAGCTGGAATTACTCTTTGTAGCAATGGTACCTACTTGGTGTAGTTACTAGTTAAATTATAATGAGGTAGGTAGTTTCCGAATGGGTACCTATTGCATTTCTCGTGTTAGGCAAATAGCTTTGCATTGGTCCTGCAAGTTATTGGTGATACATAGTTGGAAAAAATATGATGGAATCAGTAGAAATGCAATACGTCAAGAGGCCAAAACATGGTTTGGTTGTACAGTCTTTTACACTACCATGTCATGGGCTTTTGTTTTATTGCATTTCATGTGTTTGGCAAATAGCTTAAATTTTCATCGATCCCGCTGGTTATTGGACATACATAGTTGTTAACAAAGCAACGAAATAAGTAGAAATGCAATACGTCAATAAGCCATGACATGGTTAGGTTGTACACTCTTCAATTGTACCATGTCATGGATCCTAGTCTTATTGCATATCTACTGATTCCATTACTACTTTAACAACTATGTATGTGTTATTTACATTTTTGATTATTATCAAAAACATCAGTTCGAAAAGGTTCTCATTCGCATCTCTCTGACTGATATGGAGGCCTGATATATTGAATAAATTCCAATTTGTGTTAAGAAGATAGCGCAGGGGTGAGGGTTGGTGAGGATAGCAATTCACCCAAATGAATGATTGTACGGATGATTATTCGCTATACTCACAATTCACAATAAGAAATGATCTTACCGGAGGTTGGGATGGTTGTGAGACCACTGGACCGCGATCGGTTTGCTTGACTTTCCATAGAACGTTCTGAGTAACAGTTCCTTCGGCCAATTCCTATGATTGGGTCGAAACTGTTACGAAATTTATTGGATTCGTAGCTGTATTTCTCCTTCAGAGGATTTCCCGAAGATAGGCTAAGTTTTGGCCAGAAACTTCCCATTTGAGAATAAAGGGAAATGAAGTGAACTTGTTTTCACATTGACTGAATCTATGAATAACTAAATACAGAACATTAAGAAGACTAATTCCTTAACAACAAATACATCTGGGACCGATTTTTATAGTTTCATCTATACATGGTGGCCCACGAGATAGGCTCCCCTCCTTTATTTTCTCTTACCTATTGTCGGGGTAAAACATTTGTACACACGCTATTCTTCAGAATTTTTTTTGTTGATTTCAAAAATGTCAAAATTGACTTTATCTCGTTTTATTTATTTATTTTTTTTTTTCAATGGGAACCACATATTTCCTTGCAGATTTGAATCCTACGTAAAATTTCATGAAGAAATCACCCGTCACTTGAATTTTTGAGTGTTCACAAACGGGTGCGGTTCCGCCATAAACGCGCAAGTCCACTCTAAAAGTGCAAAAATTGTGAAATAGGTACTGAATTTTGAAGACATTCAATTGCCTCATGTAACACATGATTTTGGGGTATTTTTTTTCATGGTGAATCAACTAGCGATAGTATATTGATATTTGCATCCCCAACTTGGGAAAACACCGAAAAATCGACCAGAATTGCACTTTTCTTCACTCATTTCCACATAGCCAAAGCAAACTAAACATTTTCAGCGGTTTTCCAGGTTGGTGGTGCAAATATCAATAAATGAACATCATTAGGTGGCCCAGCATGAAGAAATACCCCAAAATCATGTATTACATGTGGCTATTTAATATCTTCAGAAACTCATTATTTCAGAATTTTTGCACTTTTAGAGCGGAATAAAGCACTTTTATTGCAAAATTGTGCTGTTTGCACGCTCCCAAAAAATTGAATGACGAGTTATTTTTCCATGAAATTTTACGCTGGACTCGAATCTGCGTAAACAAATTTAAAAAAGGCGGTTTTTAATTTGAAAAAAACGAAGTTGATTACAATTGTGTACGTTTGTCATTTTTGAAATCTACGGATAAAATTATGAAGAATAGCGTTTCCCCCAATTTTCTCGTGGATCACCCTGTCTAATTACCAGTGATCAGCGTAGAAGCGGTATTAGAGAAGTAATAAATCCGTGTGTGATTATTTTTAGCGTTTTTATATGTATGCTGTATACTCTGAAAGCTAAACTACATACCCGCTTGATTAATATTCTAAAAATTAATAAATCACGAAGGTACTGAGTACGCTCCACCTTTAAAAGGCTTCACTACACGTCTGCCCACTACTTTTTACTTCTTGCTAAGCGAGAAAAAAAGTTGTTTTGTTTTCATACGCGCTGGCAGCTTTTTCGTATCACAAGATCCTTTCTGGTAATGGCCCAAGCATGTAAATGGCTCACTCTCGTTTACCTGGGCGCTTCACTTTTTACAGCATCTCTCTCTCTCTCTCTCTCTCCAGTACACACCTTCCTCTCTTTCTCTCTTCAACTCGTTCCCATTAACCCCCCCCCCCCCACCCTCATCGAATCTCCCTGACGACTAATTAGTCCTAAAAGAAAAAAAAAGGAAAAAAAAAAAAAAAAAAACCAATGCGGGGGGAAAAAAAATAAGAACAAAAAAAACTAAGGCTTCCGAGTGACCGAGACAGTCCCGCGGAGCGAGCATTATTCAAATTGTCGCGTTCGTACGTCAAAATTTAATTGAGCGGGTTCTTTTTTTCCTTCTTTTTAATTTTTTGTTTTTTTTTTCGGAAACATGAAGGGGCCGTTAGCGGTGTAGAGTTAGTGGCAACGGCGTTATTTTACATGCCAACGAGGATGGACGGCCGCTTCAAACGCGAATGGTTATCGGGATATCTCGGGTGATTATCATAAACGAGTAAATTCCGAGTAACATAGATGAAAACGCCGTTTCTTTGAGGGATTTATGGTTTCCTTAGGGACGAAATGAAAGCGGGAGATAAGAGGGGCGTGAGATGGAAGGGTGAAAGGTGTTTTGAATAACATAACAGACATTTTCATTGAAGGTTTTGGTATACTAATTAAGTAGTTATATTTTTAGATGTTCCATTATTAACACAGAATGTGTTTTAGCCATGGACTAACTAGCCAAAAAAGCTAACGAAATTTCGTAACAAAATCTGGGACGATATCATGGATACCGATGATACGGAACTAAGGATCGTGCAACCTGGTGTAACTTATTTAAACTCGTAGTTTACCGTATGTTATGGGGTTCTTTCAAATAATGTTGTAATCTCAATAAAACTATAAAATACCTTCCTATCTGAAGACTGACTTTTTAAAAGGCTATCGATGATACGGAACTAAGGATCGTGTAACCTGGTGTAACCTATGCGATATTTTGTTATGACGCGGTGAATATATAAGATTCTGATTTAGTGGGAGGAAAGTAGCAAAATTCTGATTTAGTGGGAGGAAGTTAACCAATCTTGAACCGAAGATTGAAGACGGGTTTATATGAAACGCGTGAGCTAAAACACATTCTGTCTTTCAATAATTTCGTTCAAAGTATATAAATAGAGGTAACCGGGGGTCCAGGGGGCTTGCCCCTTGGCGGAGCGCCGAGTTTTTATCACCAGCTTTTATTTGATTTGCCACGTATATTCAGTCCGTCAAACCTTATAACTGGAAACGAGTTTCATATGGATAGGATTAGTTCCTCCTTCCGAATCTTGCAAATTTTACACCTTGGGGTATAGTTCCTGGGCTATCAGCCTCCAGGATATTCTCTGGCTGTAGAAGGTAAATCGCATCTCCCCTTTGAAGGAGGAACTACTACATTTCCATCACCTCCTTTTTTTGGTGTGGATTATTTACATACTAGGTATTTAGTGTGATTGCGTACATAACCTAGATGAGAATAAGGTAATTATAGTTTCTATCTGATTAGAGAGTTCTCTTTGCTTGAGAACGGAATCTTCGGGCGACCCCTACCATGCCATGTGCTTGCTCTTAGTAAAAGTATATAATAATAAATAAAAATAAATGTATAACAATAAAAATAAAAATCTGTCCGGCAGCCGCTTCAAAACTACTGAACTGAAGTTCATGAAACTCGGGTCAAAAATAACCACCCTCATTGGTTTTAGGACGTCGAAATTAATTTCGTTCAACCCTAAAGGGGAAGACTTGGCGACTAAATTATTTAAAAATAAATTTCTAGGAAACTTCCAAGTTGAGATTATAGTATTTTGGACTGTAATTTATAGATATCTTCCTAAAGATTGGAATGAAAACCAACCCGATTGCCGTATGCTCATCCACTCGCTATATCTAAGAGCTAGAACTTTGACAGGAAAAATTATTGTCCACGTGGGAGCGAATCAATACTGGTGTGTTGTATCTGCGCGTGAGGTAATGTTCAAAAAATGGTTATGTTAATCAAGTGAGGTGGAACTCAAGATAAGTGAATCTGGTAAGGTGAAACTGGAAAAATGAATGCTAACTCACTCGTATTGAAAACTAAATTAAAACACCAATAGGCCCTCCAAAATAAATTAACCATGGTGAGATGAACTCATTTCCGCGGAGTCGCCTTGACACTATTGAACAATAATCAGTTGAAGAGAGGATAATGGTTGAAAATTGGTCTGAAGCATCCAGCGCACTGTCGTACTGATGGACGGAAGGAAAAGGTTCAAGTCCGGAGTCCTAAAGGACACCGTCCTCTCCCTGGTAAGGAGTGGAATGTGGGAAAGTTTTGGGATCGTAATTGGAAAACCCGGAGCCTTTTGGGCACCGTCCATAGAGAGATGCTGGAAGATTGAAGTAGGTAGGTTCGTTGAGATGCAAGAGTCTAAAAACCTTCTGCCCTAGATCCAATTTTGTACCCTGCCGGTTTCCCAATCTAGGGCTTGTTGCCCTTCCACTCAGTTATTACTTTCCTGGCTTCTGGTCGCAGTATGATCAGTTATCTTCTGTCTATTAGCAAGTCATTATATCATACAAGTTGGGTAGCACATGTTGGAACGTAGCATCGCCTTATTGCCTTGCCTCTGGATGCAAAAGGCGTTCAGTCATAGTGGTATGGAAAATAGCGTGATAAGAGCAGAATACAGATTTCTTGGGCATATATTACGTTCAAAGATCCTTCATGTAGTCTAAATAAAATGTCATGTAGTCTTCTAAGTAACACTGTGGTACTGCTAAGGGTTAGAAGGTTGACTACAGTGTGCATTCCAACTAAGTTTAGGGTCAAGCCAAACTCCCAAAATCATCAGATGAGCAGGGTTACAACAGGGTCTGTGAGATTCCTTGGGCCAAAAACACACTCACTTTTTTATTTTTTTATTATTATTATTTTTTATTTATTTATGTAATAGAAAGCTCCTCTAAAAGGTGGAGGGGGGGGGGTCACCATTAAATCGCAAAATAAATAAATAAAACAAATGGGGAAGAGCCCCAGGTTTACCTGACGCCGGCGCCGGCCCTTGAGATCAAGGAAGCTGAAAGAGGAGGAGGGAGAGTGTGTTGATAGGAAGTGCCTCTGTAAAATGACTATCAGTTTACAACTCAGGATTCGGGTGGTGATACCACGGAGCACTCCCGCCGAGATCCCTAACTCGAGTAACTCCGTGGCACTTTTCCCGCACCACACCCCGTACCATGACAGTGGCGCTGCTACGATCTTTATGTTATTTGTCGCCACTCCTTTCAGCTCGAAAATAGCTTGCCGAATGTTATTTCTGTAATAATTGTTTATCTTGGCCCGCCACGAGTTATGGGCAAAGCTCCTGCTACACACACACCACAAACACGAATACACACACACCACTCACACACACACAACCCAAGTTAGAGCTCGCAAATCATTTATAGTGCTGCTGCTTGACTGCCGACTGGGACGTTTTATAGGGTTTTCCCTTCTACAGTTCTCAATCCGAACATAATCTGAGTAATTTACAATTGTCCAAAACAAATAATATACCATCAAATTAATTATTATTAGACTGGAGGTTTTTTTCCACAAAAAGTTTTAGATTTCAATCGGGAAACACAAATTTTCCCTAGACTATAACACACCCCCCTCCTCTCACCCATCCCATTGACGCTGTTTTTGAGAAATTAATCCCTATTAACCCATGATAGCTGCAAAGGGTTAATGTCTCCCCAAAATCGTACATAATCTCTTTTCCAACGTGCTTCGTGTATCAAGCAAGCAACTTGCTTCGTGTATAATAAATACACGAGTTTATTCGTCTGACAACTGTATTTAATTTCACATTATTATGATTATTATAGACTAACTTCAAGTATGTTAATTCTAGCTCATCAAAGTATACCTAAACGTATAGGAACACTGAATGGATCATACACACGTCTTAATTATGTATTTGATGCTTCCAAGGCTTTTCTTGATTGGATAATAAGGTAGGTCAACATTATTCTTCGCGTACGCCTGTAATTACTGTCGAAATGACCCACAAAAAGGTGGGGGCAAGGACATGAAGCCATCCCGGTCCTAACACAATACTAATTGTTACAGGGAGGAGAAACATAATGATACCAGCGCAGAAATCGCGTGGGAAGAGCGTTAATTTGCATGTGAAGATTTTGAGGAGAGCTCCCCAATGAGCTTTTCGTTTCAAATGAGCTCTGAGCAACATCATCATGTGTAACAACGCTTAGCATCCGAATCGTGCCTTGGGCTCACAGTGTGAGAATAATAGGAAGAAAAACGAAGGAGAATAGAGATAGGAGAAGAAATTAAGGGAAAAAAGGCTTGATAGTTAGAGAACAAAACGAGTCTTGCCAGAGGTTGAGAATTAATTGGTGCGTCTGGCCCGGCATAATAAGACCTGACCTAGAGCAACCAAGAACCGGTTTTTCATTCGAAGGGGGATTTTAATGGTTTTGGCCAATCAGAAGTAATTATAGGCTCAACTAGGAGGATGGAAAGGGAGTAAAGGAAGGAATCATCTGGAAACGAGAAACCTGATTCAGTCAAATTAGTTGGATGGCGAACTCACAGACAGGCCAAACCACTTTGTAACGCCCCCTCGTGGGTCGCAGCGTGTTTCTGATGGTTTACGATTTCACTTGAGAGTCCGGCCACGTGATGGCCAATTGGAGTCCCCCGGGCGTTGCGGTGGCTGTTGTGTAGATCACCGGTGAAGATGATTTGCAGTCAAGCAGCCAGACATAATTTCTCCACTCCATTATTATTCCTCTCATTCTACTTTGCCTAATAAAATTAGAGAGTGAAGCGGTGGATTGCAGCATCACACCAAAGCATGCAAGGATTCCTTCTTCTCTATTTGTAGCCTACTTTTAGCAAATTTTCATAAAAATTGGAGCTAGTATAATGGTTCCAAAAATGTTAAAACAAAAATTTTTGAAAATCGTCTTTATTGAGATTTGTTTTGTTGTATTCTGAGACGAAGCCTATAGTTTCACTATTTCATATCGGTACATATTCCGATCTTGCGCCCAATTACCAAAAATTCCAAATGAAAGGATGAGTTCGTTGGCCTGCACAATCTTAGCACGTTGAATTGGTAATTTAAAAAAAAAAATGTTCTAAAAAATATCAAAAAGGCTAAGAACGGATGAAAATCGTTGAATTTATATTTTGTTAGCAGAATTTTATCATCGAACATTTTATGAACGTGAACATCAAACGAGTAGATCAGTGCTCACGAAGTGTCACATAATAGCGCATTTTCTTGTAAGGTGATCCGCGTGAAATAGACGCTTCCTGGGTCGAATAAGAGACAAATGGATTTGGAGTCACTCAGCTGATCAATGACCTCTTCTGCGTTAGCGGCCTTTGATACACATTTATCCTCGCCATGTTACATATTGCATCCATACCAAGTTTCATCAAAATTGGATGTCGGGTAGTGGCATTTAAAACGATTTTAAGAGGACATACATACATACATCAACGGACAAAGTGAACACGATAGCTAATTTTTTCTTTTTTAAACGAAAATGGGCTAAAAATGTATGCACAAATTATGCTGATTTTTTTTTTTTTTTAATTTCATTTGTATTTGCTGAAAAAATCGATTAAAAAAAAAAAAAAAAAAAAAAAAAATCAAATCTTTTTTGAATTGCAGAATACCTACTAGTTAGGACGCCTTATGATGCCATAAAAGTTAACAAATAACAATTACCACACATTAATAACATAATAATAACAAATTAATAATTAACAAGTTAACAATTTCCTTGACCTCAAAATGCACACTAAAATTATACCAATAGGTATATAATAGTATTAATTAATATTATAATATTCAAATTCTATTCATATGATTTCATGACTTTTTTTGGTTCGACAGATACTTTAGCGCAATAATTTTACATTTTGGTTGTGCATGGTAATTAATTAATATTAAAACAAGTAACATGATGTGAGGTTCCTATTCCGCAGTAGATTTCACTATAATATTTCATAATATAATTGACAGGTAGTTCATTAATTATACTACAATTTGTGAACATTGAGAGCGATGGGTAACACTGAATTTGTAGTATCAATGGGAGACACATCAGCTGGAATTTCACTCTTTAGACCTAAGATTCGGATTGATACCACTACTAATTTAGGATTTAAATGGCATAAACAAGGGCCATTCAGGCTCATCTCATTCGAGCAGATATTTATTCCATTGAGGCATCTGTTGATATTTCGCTGAGTGCTTGGAGGAATGCTGTCTTTGATACTAAAGTATAAAGTGATAGGAATGCCTCACATCTTGGATTATCCGACCTATAACTACATCTAGATACACTGCTGGGTGGTATATTTTGGCTACATGGTCAATTGTGAAGGTTCATAATTGAAAATTATAAACCAAAATGACACCGTGGCTCTTTTACTAACATTCAAAATTTGCGTGAGATGGCAAAAGGACATTAGTCTCATTATTTCGAGAGTTATAGACGTTGTTATATAAATATGAAGCCGGTACCAATACACCGTCGGGAACGCCGAAGTGAAAAATAAATCTCGGGACAGAAGTTAGGATCGATGTTGGGGCTTGAAAAGCTGGAAATAGAACTTGGGGATTGGGAGGTGAACTTGAGTCAAAGGAAGTAAATTTCCGTGACGGAACCGCGAAACGTTCTCTCGATACATTTCGGATCAAATTTACGATCCATTATTCCATTTGATTTCGAGCTGACATCACTTTTCTCTTTTGATGTCAGAACTCCCAATAAATTGTCCATAAAACGAAAACAGATGGCGCCCCCTTTCGGGACCCCGCTTCTTAATCGCCGGTGATATACTTTCCTCGCTTAAAATACTGTGGAAGCTTGAAGGAAATGGGTAGAGGAGGTGGGAACGGGGGTTTTGTGGGTATCTTGAAATCTTTACGAGGTGACCCTAGGAAATGCGACTGCCGGAGGTCTGGAAAGCGATATACGGCGGGTTTACATTGGCAGGGGCCTAATGGCCGCCATACCTGACCCCTCTGTTATATACGACCTCCCAAATATACATTTTCTATGGGGACCGGAGCTTTGAGCAAACAGCATCGAATATAATTAGGCGGTTGGTATG
Organism: Adelphocoris suturalis; assembly: GCA_030762985.1. NCBI lineage: Eukaryota > Metazoa > Arthropoda > Insecta > Hemiptera > Miridae > Adelphocoris > Adelphocoris suturalis. The sequence goes on from CM061046.1 coordinate 18,585,364, forward strand.
TAGATTGTCGATGTAATCGTCAAACCCTTCGGGCAATCGTTGTCACATTATGACATTATGCTTTGTGGTAAATATTGAGCCTCATTGCGTGTGGATGTAGTTAGATCAATTAGACGGACACGCGAATGTGTAACATTAGCGTCGAACTAATTTGTCGTCCGATGTACCTACCTGTACAGGTTGTCCTTCCTCTACTTTCCTTCACTCTATAACTAGTCACATACAATTTATTTCGGCTGGAATTGGTAGAATCCACTTGAATAGTCACTCACGTTTCCAGTTGGGTTCATTATTTTCAATAATGTAAGTAGTACCCAGTAGGTAATAATATATATGTGCGCGTATTTGTCTACAAATGCTAATGTGCAAAATATAACTGTAATTCATTCATGTTTACGCATGCGCGCACCCACCTACAAGACAACGCCATTCACCATCTAAGATACCTATATTACATAGGGGACTAACTAAGTGCTAGTCGGCACAGTTCCTGAAGTTTATCAACATCAGCCTATTAGCGTCGGAGTGTCCTCCATAACAAACTATTTAAGGTCAGTAGTAGGTACATGCGCAATAGTTGTAACAATCAATAGCAACAAAATGAATGGGATACCATTTTGAGACTTGTATCCATCCACCCTTAAAAAAAAATATATAAAAATAAAAAATCGGACAAAGATAGATAGTGAAAAATCAATGTATGGAAAACGCTGCTATTTATCTTACGTACCTACCTAGTTGGAATTGAGTGAGAATTTCCCAAGGATTAACACGCATAATGCTGGAAATTGTCATCAAATTGGTCAATTTATCAGTCTCGGAGTTTCGCTCGCGTCAACCGATTTCAGTTTCAAGCCTGCGCGGTACCATTACACAACCAATCCCATCAAAATTTATAGGGCATAGAAATCTATTGAAATCGAACTGATAGATTATGAGAAAGCCTCGTTACAGGAGTTCTACATTTTTGCCACTATTGGTACGTCGACCAGAGAATTTCTAGGGAACTTTTTAAAAGCTAGGCCTCACAATCCCTGGAACTGTCATCAAAATTGAGGTAAAGCGCGGTTTCTGGCTTGATAACGAATTCTATCAGACACACAGACAGGTATCAGACATGAAAGTTTGTTGATTAGCGAGCTTAGAAAGCTACGTGACTGGAAATTTTGATTTTGGCCAAAATTGTTTCGACTTCTTGCATTGACTTGCTCATTTGGATAATGAGTGCATAGGTAAATAGAAGAGATGGTTTAGCAACATTTCTAATATGGTCGTAACAATAGTTGTCCAGTCATATTATAGACTAAGCTGCTGAATCAATCTAAAATCATTAGACGCAGGTCCGAGATCCAATCCCGGACATTAGGGTACTAGCTAGACTAAATCGTCCAACCCCCCGAGTAGATGGAAGGAGGATAATGCCTTTCCAGGCTATGCCATCAGTAGGCAATACAACACAAAGACTTCAGTTGTGTGGAATCAGAACGGCGATAGTGGTTGTGGGGAGGGGTTAATTGAAAAAAGTTCCAGTCATGCAGCACGATCGTACGAGCGAATTTTCGGAAACGTATTGCATATGTTAAATTGTTTTGAAATTCGAGGGTTTTGAATGCAAGGAAACTTAACTATCAATTGTATGGCAAATAATAATCTCCTTTTCAAATAGAGGTATGGAATTTTTAGCTTTTTTGCAGCTTTTATCGATTTTTTAGCAAATTTTAATGAATTTTAAATACATTTTTCAGCACAATTTTGTACATAAATTTTTTAACGTTCCATTTTATAGTTAATAAACTTTATGTGAGTAATATTCTACCAATAAATATCAGTTTGACGATTTTTACCCGTTTTTTAGCAATTTTTAGTGATTTTTTAGTGCATTTTTTGAAATTTACCTACCAATTTAATGTGTTCAAAAATTGTTGGCCAACGAACTAATCCTTTCGTTTGGAAAGCTTGATTTTTTGGTGCAAGAACGGAATTTTTATATCAATCTCTCTCTCTCTCTCTCTCTCTCTCTCTCTCTCTCTCTCTCTCTCTCTCTCTCTCTCTCTCTCTCTATATATATATATATATATATATATATATATATATATATATATATATAACTTATCTCGTTGCGGTTAGCTTACTCTTCTGTTTACAATACGCAATTATGGTATAAGTAATAAACATGATAATAAGAAAATACAAAATTATAGTCCAAAAGCTTGGAACAAAATATTCAATTATATTTAATGGCTCTAGACGTGTTACTCTGTTTAGTTTGACATTTTTGAAACTGAGTTCTTTTAGAGTAAGCGTTGTATTTGACATTTGTGAGTCTTTAATTTCAAAATTTAAGTCGGTTAATAATTTAGGTTGGCCTAATGATTCACTTTCTGAATGAAGGGGTTGTCCTTTGTAATACATCCTACTGTTACCTTCCGAAATTAAAAATATACCTTTTAATTCCACTATTTCAGAACCATGCCTATTATTTATTTCTATTTTGTCTCCAAAGGGGAAGACTGCTAGATGCTGATTTGATTCTGGAATTGATTCAATCCAATTATCCTCAATGTTTACTGTTACGTATTCACAATGTTCTGCAGTACTGGAACTAAGTATTTCTTCTTCACATTTAACATTCTGATTTGATATTAATTTTTTACTACAATGAATGATACTACCCCTTTGACAATTATCTGACAGGGGTAGTGTTGTATTATTTGACTCGGACTTGAGAAGATAATTTATCTTAGGAAATATAGAAACATACTGATTTTGCCTAAGTGTGGGTATTGGTCGTAAAAAGTACAAGTGGTATTGTAACCCATCGGACAATGGTAGATTGAGAAAATACATTATTTCATTGTCCTTGATTGCACAAGTAACTTGAATAGTGGATTCTATTTCTAGAATATTTTCGTACTTGATTTCTAAAGGTAATTTGGAACCGTAAGTATTTGACAATTTTTGGAGTTCTACAAACAGCTGATGCGTTCCAATTATACTAGGATGCAATGTTCTCAATTTGCAAAATGTTATTGAATTCTCAATATCTTGGAATATTGTCAGTATCACATTAAATACTAGTTGTTGAAGGTTGAGTATTTCCTTTATGGAATCAGCGAGAGCCTGATTAGAACTAATTTTCATGAAATTATCAATTTCTAACAGTTTGTTTTTTATTTGCTCATTATTGAAACGAATGTCTTGAATGGTCGAATTAAAATCGGACATCAGATCTGCAATGAGTGAGAATTGAGAATCCAATTGATCCTGAACAGTTATTTCATTATTCTTAATTTGAGTAAACAGCTTTTCATAACGTTTACCGTCAGAGGCGTCTAGATTGCCAGTTATAAATTTAATTATATTACCTAACCCATTTACTAATCCCCTTTTTTTTCTACCTTGATTAACATTAATGTGGGTAATTTTTTCCTTAATAATACTAATAGTATAATTTAATAATTTACAATATTCGTCTGTCTGTCTGACCTGGAATTGATTTACTTTGATCTTATTCAACAGATTTTCGTACTGTGAGGTTAGTTCGTAAAATTCATCTATTAAGCTGTCAATTTTATAATGGTGAACCAGAGTATGTTGGGAGTTTATAAGTCGGGCTGGTCCTAATAGAATAGGCAGTATCCCTTGATTAGTTGTTATATTTCTCACCTCGGAGCTTCCGATTGAGAAGAGGAGGGTCCTGGAACAGGTTCACGAGGTGAAGTGTCAGTGGGTAAGTCACTCGTAGTTTGTTTGCGTGGTCTTTTTATATTAGACGTATGAATTTTTCCTTGTGTGTTATGGTGTCGAGGAACTATTTGAGCGGTTTTTAATTCGGGATTGGTTGATTGCAAGGTTTCCTTATGATATTTTTGTTTAGTTTTATCTTGAATTTGTCTAGTTCTTACAAATATTTCTGTGGGTAATTCTGGAACTTCCTCTCTATCCTGATTCCTTCTTTCAGCAATACGTTCCTTTTGGGCTTGAGATCTTTCTTTGATTATGTCATAAATTAGTTTTACTTTGTCTCGATGTTTGTCTATAAAATTCGTCATTAAGTTTTTCTCTAAGTCGGCTTCTAGTAAAGGGTCGTTCTCTACATGACCATTTATTACTTCGAATGGCGTTAGTTTTGTAACAGAGTGGATACTACTATTATAAGCTATTAGTGCATAGTTAACTTTATTTTTTATGCTTTCATTTTTGAATTCGTCTCTATTTGACAGTATTCTAACGTGTTCAATTAGAGTCGAGTGAAATCTTTCTATTAATCCATTCGAATTTGGGTTTTGAGAACAAATGTAATGAACTTGAATTTTGTGGGTCTCTAGTAACTCCTTGACCAATGAGCTACCGAATTCTGCTCCATTATCGGCCACGATCATTTTTGGTATCCCATGGTGGGAAAAGAATTTTAGAAGGGCTCCGACTGTGTCAATACTATTAGATGATTTTAGAATATAGGCTTGGGCATACTTTGAAAATGAATCGATGATTGTTAAAAACTTGGATTTCTCCAGAGACAGTTTGTCGATATGTAGGATTTCGAATGGTCTGGAAGGTGTGGGGGTAACGTTTAATTTTGGTTTAATAGGATGTCTGTCATATTTGCAGGCAAGACATATTTCGCATTTATTAATATAATTTTGGATTGTGGTTTTCATATTCGGCCAAAAATATTTCCTCTTGAGTTTCTCTAAGGTCTCAGTAATGCCTCGATGATTGGTTTTCCCTATATGTTGTTGTTGGATATATTCCCTAGCTGTTTCTGGATCTGTGACATCTTCTAGCCTAGCGGAACACTTGACGAAACTTATTTCAGAATGTTTGAAATTTCTTATCATTATTCGGCTGAATTCTTCATAGATATCATTGACAAAAAATAAGGAATATTTTCTCTTCGGAACTATGTAGGTTTTCACAAAATGAATTATATCTGATTCAAGATTATTTTTCCTAAGCGTTACTGTTATTCTAGTGATTCTTTCAAAAATATTTTCAATCCTAGGGTTTCTGATTTCTTCTCTGTCGGCTACTACAATGATGATTTGGTTAGTTCCATAATTAACAGGTTTTTCGGTTATAGGAATATTCAGTATTGTGTTTCCCTCGTAATTAGAATGAACAGTGGGAGCTAAAGACGCTGAATCACTGGCGTTCTCGTCCACATTGACGACCATTGATTCCGATGAATTATTTACGGCATCATTTAGTTCTCCCAGTACTTCATTCATGAGTGGAGTTGGAGGACTATCCCCGGTGAGAGCATCTTGAACAATTTGCTCAACATCAGGTGAATTTTCGTTGATGTTAATTTCCACTCGGGAAAGGGCATCGGCATTTTGATTAGTGGATCCTTTTTTGTAGTGGATCTCATAATCATATTGCTCTAATTTAAGCCTCCATCTGAATAATTTAGAATTGGGTTCCTTCAGTGAAAATAACCACTGAAGAGGCTTATGGTCAGTAAAAATTTTGAATTTTCGGCCAAAAAGGTATGGTCTAAAGTATTGTGTAGCCCAGACACATGCAAGGCATTCCTTCTCGATGGTAGAGAGGTTGCGTTCATGGTCATTCAGAGTCCGGCTAGCGTACGCTATAGGTAAGTCAGCACCGTTAGTGCACTGGCTTAAAACCGCGCCTAACGCAATGTTCGAAGCATCAGTTGTAAGGTTAAAGGGCTTCGAGAAGTCGGGATATTGTAAAATCGGATCATTTATGAGCAGAGTTTTACATTTCTCAAAACACTCTTTATACTCGGGGTTTTGAGGATCGATCGTCGCTCCCTTCTTCAAACATTGGGTTAATGGTTTGGTTATTTGTGCAAAATTTTTAATAAATTTTCTATAATAACCCAGTAGTCCGAGAAAACCCTTAATTTGTTTTGGAGTTGTGGGAATCGGATATTTGGATATAGCTTCGGTTTTGAGGGGGTTTGGCTTAACTCCTTCGGGGGTGATAAGATGTCCTAAATAGACACATTCTCTTTTGAGGAACTCCGTTTTATCCAATTGTATTTTCAAATTAGCTTCACGGAGTCTGTCAAAAACTTTTCTGAGACTATTTATATGTTCTTCGAGACTTGTACTATAGATGATAACGTCGTCAATAAAAACAGTGCAAATTTCATTCTGCAAACCGCGTAGTACATTGTCGAGCAACCGTTGGAAACTAGGAGGTCCGTTTTTTAAACCCATCGGCATTCTACTAAATTCCCAATGACCATTTTCCGAAGAGAAAGCAGTTTTGGCAATACTATCCGGATGCATTGGAATTTGATGGAAACCGCTTTTGAGGTCAAGGCAAGTGAAGTACATACACCTACCAAGTTTGTCGAGCAAATCATTTATGACTGGAAGTGGGTATTTATCGTCTATTGTCTTGTTGTTAAGTCCGCGGTAATCAATAACCAGTCGATACTTTTGTTTGCCGGATGCATCTAATTTTTTGGGTACGAGCCAGAGTGGACTATTCCAAGGTGAAGAGCTGGGTTGAATAATTCCCTGTTTGAGCATATCTTGTATTTGGTTATCAATTTCCTTTTTATATACCTCGGGATATCGGTAATTGCGGGTATACACGGGGATCTCGTCAATGGTACGGATTACATGTTGGACTTTATTAGTACACGTTAAGGTGTTTCCTTCACAATGAAACAAATCTTTGTACTGATATACTAAGTTCAAAATTTGTCTCTTTTCTTCTTCGTTCATATGATCCGTTCGAATATTAGTGGGGTCAAATACATAATTTTGCGTATCATAATAATTCACATTTGGACTTTTCACTTTGTCTAAAATGGGGATTTCTTCAACTTGGATGGGTTCAAACAGTTTGAAATTACATTCAGAATCACTATTATTTAAAATTCCTACGTAACATTCCTTATCTTGAATTTTGACCAGGCATTCAGGAATTTCTAGTGAATTTTGTTTCAGATATGGAATTACTCCTTCCTTTTTTGTTGAATCACAACGTACGGGAATTTTAATCTGCGAAATTGCCCTAGGTCTTATTTTTTGTTCATAGATCGGTTTTTTATTTATTTCTTGATCAACGTAGTGATATTTAAAAGGGATTTTGAAATTTTTTATTATCAGTAACTTGTTCTCATAATCAATATGAGCGCCAAGTAACTCAAGGTTATCTGTACCTAATAGCAATCCGAATCGGCTATGGAATTTGTGAATTCTAAAATGGAGATTTAGGTTTTTAATTTTGAACATTTCGCCACATGGGATCCTTGCACTATTGCTCCCATATGACAATCCGTGGATTGACCTAACTTGAAATTTCTCTGTTATGATTTTGTCGGGGAAAAATTTTTTAATGACCTCTGGATGCACAAAACTTGAAGTGCTTCCGGAGTCCAACAGGATTCTAATTTTATGCTTCGGAAATACTATGTATGGTAGTTTTTGTCCAGCCTTTGGTTTCAAATGTATTAGGGAGAATGTAGCGATTCGGACTCCTCCTCTAAAAAAGAGTCCTCATCGGCCGGATTTTCCGCGTTGTATTCGGGGTCAGAACTTCCCATACTTTCTTCCTCGGGAATTTCCACATTGTTCAAATCTAAATTCGGTCGAGTTGTTTGCCAAGACATTGGAGTCGACTTTGCAAAATTGGACGTTCCTTGACTTGGAACTTGAGTCTGTGGGGGCCTTGTGATTTGTGAAGTGTTATTTTTATTGGGGGTAAAGGGCTTGGATGGCACTTGATTTTGGGTTTTATTTGGGAATGTTTTGGGCTTAAATCCTTGGCCATAATATGACGGTTTGGTTGCCGGAGTCGTATTTTTATTTTCCGGTTTTATCGCCGGTTTGTGTTGGGGGTTCCGATCGAGTCTACCCTTTTGATACTGCATGATTTGATAATCGTTCGTTAGTATCGAAAGGGCTTCGCCCATCGTTTTCGGTTTCCTACTCCGAAGTTGACTTCCGAGCGGTTCCCGTAGGTGCAAGAGTAACGTCCGTAGACTAATATCTTGGTAGTGCTCGATCAATATCTCTTGTTTCGTTTCAGTTTCATGGTTTTTAATCCAAGCAATAGCCAAATTTAGTTTTGCTTTAATTTTATTATGAAACTGAAAAGGATCTTCGCTCTCCCTATGTCTCAGTCCAGTTAGTTCGTGACATAAAGTAAATATGTCCCGTTTGTCGGAGTACGTCTCTAGCAATGCAGTTTTAATACTAGGAAAGTCCGTAAGTGAGTAATTATCTAGCATATCCGAGGCTGGTCCCTGTATTTTGGACATAATGGTCTTAAGGACCTCTTCATTTTGATAATTTGTGGGATCTTCATCATCTATGAACCTATTAGCTATAGATTCACACGTATCCATAAATTTCCGGAGCTTTCCTGGGTTTCCCTCAAAGGTCGGGATCATGTCCGCATGTTTCTTTTTAAATTCGGGGACTTGGTCCCTAGTATTTTGATTGACATTTAAGTTTCTGAGGGACTCCTGAATTCTTTGAGAAATAAAATAATCTACAAAGTTGGGATCATTAAAAGGGTTGCTCGGGATCGGGTTTGCCGCCCCAGGTTGTGACTGTCCCTGTCCCTCAGACATATCAGAATCTTCCTCTATTACAGGTAGTCTTTCGAAAGGCGAGCGAACCTTCCTTAAGAAATATTTTCTGTAGTTTTTTGGAATTTTGACAGGAAAGTATGTACTGTTCAGTGTCTACTCCAAGTGTTCGTTTGTGTCAGTGTGTAAATGTACAAAAACACAAGTTTATAATATTCAATTATAAAAATGAAATCAAGTATCTTAAATTAAGACAATAAAATTGATTAATTATGAAATTAACGTCAGATGACGGGTGGCTTGAAACGCAATTTCAATAATTACATACAAATAAAATAAAGTGTCTTTAAATTAAGACAATAAAAATTGGTTAATTATGAAATTAACGTCAGATGACGGGTGGCTTGAAACGTAATTTCAATAATTAAATACAAATAAAATAAAGTGTCTTTGAAAAAGACAATAAAAATTGGTTAGTTTTTTTTTTCTGCAATACCGCGCCAGATGACGGGTGGCTTGAAACGCGGTTGCAATAAAACTTGATCGTTCCTTCCCACCAGGTAACGGGTGGTATGAAATGGGGAGGTTTAACGATTATTAGAATAAAATTGAATTGTTCCTTCCCACCAGGTAACGGGTGGTATGAAATGGGGAGGTTTAACAATTATAAAAAAAATCAAATGAAGTTGAATTAGAAGTTTGAATCTTCCTTCAAAATTTGCCGGTGATCTCGCTACTCCTGGAGAATTAAAAGATGAAGCTGGGTTGGTACTTACAACACGACGAGAGTCAACATCTGTGTTTCCTTATCTCTTTAGGTGAAGGTCGACAGTCGACAGAATAGATACCTCGGGTCCGGTTGCGGCCAGCCGTTTCTGAGAAGAGATTAGCGAAGGAGAGAGAGCACGGCGATCTTCCGTCTTCACAGGCGGAAATCCACTTCTATTATTTAACGAGCCAAGTGTTCTTTGCTCGGGCGTCCTGTTTTTGGCGAATTCGCGTAGTTTCCTCTTGTGGAGCGTGTGATGTTCTCTCGAAGTCACAGAGTGAGTAGAGATGATAGATTTTCTTCTTGGTGAACAGCAGGTTCCCTTTGGGTCAGAATGCAATCGATTTTGATTGATTGATTTGCCCAAAGTTAATTGATTTGTCCACGAGACTGCGCCACTTAAATGTCCTTTAATCGGGAATCGGTTTTTAAAAAACAATCGTTTAATTCCCGAATACAATTTATTAAAATATGAAAAGAAACACACACGACTATGTACAGAGAGGGAACGTACCGCACGAGAGATTGCCCAACAGCGACTGCCCCGAGCTTCGGGAGGTCCGAAGCGAGGTGCTTCCACTAGGAGGGGAGAACTGCTGAAGGCATTAGTTTTATTATTTTTCCTCCCTATGTTAGAGGATCACATAATTTATATATATATATATATATATATATATATATATATATATATATATATATACTTATGAAAAAGCGTTAAACTCTAGGGTTTGTTTCAGAATGCTTCACAACGGATTTCAATGAAGAAATATTTCAAAAGTTTTGATTTTAAAATTTTCCGAGCCATTGCAATAGCTTCATTCTCTACAAAAATTCGCTAAAAATTTGCTCCTAAGGTTCTGCTCCATTAGTTAAACATCATCTAATATGAAAGTCAGGAACTTTCTAATTCGAGCTTCAAACATCAATACGACTAATTCTACCTAATCCGATACGATGAATTTCAAAAGACCTTCCAGCGACTTAGCCCATCTCCATAATGCACGTTTGAATTCAGCGGTAAAGGAGGGTCCGTGTGACGCGAAGGTCGATATAATCGGTCCAACTTTTACAGTTGATTCTGATTGCCCATAGAATTTGCGACTAGGAGAAGCCGGTAATTGAGCCCGGCGGTTCCTCCCCTTCCGTCCGCCCCTTTGTGGCCGAACGATGATTAATTGCACGGCGAGCTTAGCTGCAGTTCCGTCGCATAATTGCAACGAGAAGTCGATCTGAATGGAAAATGGGGTCACTGACATTTCCGATGTTCGATTACATTCATCATTGAGCGGTCACTGCTTAGCTTGTTCGTAGGTAACTTTAACCCTGAAACGGAAGAATAATTGATTCTGTCAAGTTCATTGGAAGACTTCTGAGTCATTCCGACTCGTACATTAAAAATTAACTTTATCCACACGCTTTCTATCAGCCATTCAAGAATAAGTGGGTCGTCGGTAATTAGAGTTCATACTTTTTTTTAATGAACGAATTGCATCAGTACCTAGGGGAAATAAGAAGCTACCGCAAATTTCACCCTTTCAAAAGATTAAAAAACGGACGGTTCTACAGTCAGATCATTTAATAATGATTAATTTTACACATTATTAGTTCATTATGGTTACTTAGCAATATTAGTTTATAACTGGGCGTAATAAATCAGCTTTCCTTGACACTACAGAGGCTTAGGGATTATGAGATGCTGTGATGAAATGAGAGCATTCCAAAAAGTGGCTAACGATTTTCTTGCTATGAAAACTAAGGGCGTTACACTTCCCTAGTAAGGCATTGGTTGTACGTGAAAATCAATAGAAAACCACACCGTGACGTGACGAAAACAAATGGAAACGTCCTGTTAATCATTATTAAATGATAAAAGTTGGGGATTGGATGAAGGATGTCCAACCTGGTCCAAAATGTATTGCCGGTTGATCGGCCTGACGCCTGGAGAAACAGTAGAGTAAGTTTTGGGAAGGGGTGATTAATATATATTTCGAATTGGATATGGAGGAGGGGACGCTGTTTCGTCTCGCATACGAGAATACAACTATCCAAGCAGTTGACAAGTTAAATCACTGAGTAAAATGATCCTTACAATGCTTAATACAAGACGCAATGATGGCAAGACGTGTCAACGCACTCGGATCGGTATGTAGCTCTTCCCCCAAGACAATGAGCGTTACCATGGCATGGCTGCAATAGAAGGTACCTTGATTATCCTCAAATGGAGGACGACCCCAACATAAGAAGTTTTACATCAATCGCACTGTCCTACGATGAGTAGTTTTGTTTCTTTGGTTTTTCAAAGTTTTGCCCCTGCCAAGTGTGACGTCACTAGTGCAGAAAACTTCGAAAAATCATAAAAATGCAGGTAGTAAATATGAATGAATTTGAAATATACAATATATACAATACAGAGTCCTTTTTTTTTTTTTCTCAGCTGACTACTGTTAGGTATCATTATCATTGCTCCACCATAACATTCAGTGGGGTCCATGATGCCTGCAATGATTGATGGCTGGATGCTTGATAGCAGAGTCGTGAATCGTTCCCAAATATAACGAAGCTCGTTGTGCAACTTGAACATTGGAATCGTCAAGACTAGAAATCAAGTAGCAAAAAGGAACCTTGTAACACTAGGTTACTTCTCAGTGGGGTCGAGTCCATAAATCGAGCTACGACAGTTACTCTTTCAACTGAAATCATGGAATAAATTTGTCACAAGGCAAATAAATAGATAGTTAGAATTTATTCAATAAAGACACAATCCCTTCAATACCTACCCTTACGATCGTGCCCTTTGCAGTGACCACTTTCACACTTTGGACAGTGCCGCTGATCACGCTTCCCATTGAGTTGCGACTTAAATTCTTAATTTTAAAAAATAAGCTCTAAAATAAACGTAAATATGAACAATTTTAACCTTTACTTTGATCATAAAGTTTCCACATCAATCATTGCAATATTGCAGATCGGCATCATCCCTCATAGATTTTTTTCGTTCCTTTTAGTAAAAAATGAAGCTATTGCAATGGCTCGGAAAATGTTAAAATCAAAATTTTTGATGAATTTCTTCATTAAAATCCGTTCTGAGGCATTCTGAAACGATTCCTGAAGTTTGCACTTTTTCATATACATATCATTCCAGACGATTACTCCCCTTAGGATTGAGATAGAAATCCCGTTCTTTCGCAAAAAAATCAAGCATTCCAAACGGAAGGATGAGTTCGTAGGCCAACAATTTTTGAGCACACTGAGTTGGTCGGATTCCGAAAGATGTACTAAGTTAATAACTAAAAATGCCTAAAACGTTCTAAAATTGTTAAATATATAATTTTTAGCTGAATTTTAGTGAAAACTAAGTTATCAACAATTAACTAGGACATTTAAAAATGTTTGCTCAAAATTATGCTGAAAAACGTACTTAAAGTTAATTGATATTTGCTGAAAAATCCATAAAAACTACAAAAAAAGCTAAAAATCCAAAATCTTTTTTGAATCACCAAATTCTATTTAGTATGAGTATTTTGCCATAGAATTCGTTTTTAAAAATTTTTTCAGTTGAAATCGCTCAAATTCCAGTGCAGTTTAACGTATTGTAATACGATAGATATTCTAAGAAAATTCACTCATACGGTCATGCTGAATGACTGGAACTTTTTTAGTTGTTCTCCATATTGCGCAAACGTGCTCCCCTTCATTGTAGGTCGACACGCAACAGTTGATGAGATGGAAAAATACTGCCATGTGCGTGTCATACAAAATTAGCGAACCTACTCTTACTACACGAGTTGCCTTCGTCACCCAAATGATTTTTACATCGTAAAGTACGGTAGAATAAACATACTTAATGTATACCCAAACGTAGTAATGGGCATACTCATGATGAGTTAAATACCCACTAACATATCAGTTCTAATGACCATAGCGAAAATGCTAAATGAGCTGTATACGAACGTAAATTACCTATGTTCATCTTCTAAATCTATATAAATTCCTCGCTTGAGAGCTATCTGATACAGAAATAATGAACTTGGGCAATGACTTGCACTGCTTATTAGTGCATTTCCGCTGATAAGTCTTGGGTGCGCCGGCAAAAACTGAAGCGGAGAAGAGTGCGTAAGGGTTGAGCCTAAAGGGTAGGAGCTTACCACTACATCAGTATATCAAATTGAAATACTGGTACAATTTTGTCTCCGCTCGGAATCCTAATGGGATGCAGAAACACTGTTTTCACGTTGGAGATGGATTTTTTCTTTATTTTTTGCCAAAATTGAAATTTCCATTCGCGTTTCAAAGTTTAAACGATTCTATACAACTTTTTTCTTGCTTCTGTCCACCTACGTTTGTATGTGTGTCGGTACTTCTACAGTTTTCATTCAATTTTAATGAAATTTTCTGGAAACAAGCAGTTCAGGCTGTATAGATGGTCCCCGACTTGTTTAATTACTCATTTAAAAAAAAAAAAAAAAAGAAAAAATGTGTGTCGGTACTTCTACAATCAATTTTAATGAAATTTTCCAGAAACAAGCAGTTCAGGCTGTATAGATGGTCCCCGACTTGTTTAATTACTCATTTAAAAAAAAAAAAAAAAAAAAAAAAAAAAAGAATCTTACCAGACAATAATAATAAGATCTACTACGAACTGTGATAACTGATTTGTGATATATTTATGTACAATCTAGTCATAGTTTTATTACACTTTGCTGATTATGTATGGTAACATGTATTTAGTTACAAGCCTATTCTTCAAGTCTTAGATGTATTATTATTATTTTTTTTTTTATGTTTTACAACACCTCCACTATACCCCTCACTTTTCCCCCCTCCGATTCGTCAATGGAGCACATAATAGCACTCCGTTTGGTGACGGAAGGCAACATGGCTTCCGTAGAATCGTGCGACTTGTAGTGTCCCTTCGGACACCTTGTTCAATGCCGCAAATGTCCCTTTTGGTTGAGGTGCTGCTTAAAGCATTAAACGGAAGAAAAAAACAAAAAAATATATAAAATAAACCAAAATGAAAACTGTGTTAGACTATATATATATATATATATATATATATATATATATATATATATATATATATATATATATATATATATATATACTAGGGATGAGTCGATTCCCGATACCGATTCTCGATACCACCGATTCTTAGGCATTGGTATCGGTATCGAGAATCGATCGCCTAAAGCCGATACCGATACCGCCCGGTGATGGGCGTTTTATTACACTACGGTACCTACTATTGCAACCATCTAACAACAAAGATTGTTGTACAGTGCAACCGTTGTGTACTGCAACGTACTGACATCATTTCATCACTCATTAACACGCCGAAAACCCGACCTGTTATAGGGATAGGGATGTTAGGGTTGTACTGGTTTTCTAGTCCCCACTCAAGACTGATAAAATTAGCTATAAAATATCTGTGTGTGCCTCCTTCTATTGTTTTTAGCGAGAGACTTTTTAATAAGTCAGGAAACATCTGCGACCAGAAGAGAAATCGTCTGGACCGAGACAGAATTAAAATGGTGGTCTTTTTGAACAAAAACCTGAAGTAGAACAGATGGAGAATAAAGGTTTTATTATCCATGTTTTGTTTTTATTTAAAAATTACCTCATTTGCAAATTTATTGGGATCAATTTTTTGTAAGTATAAGTTATATGTTGTACAAAAAATTTTGAATATATTACTAGTTCAAGAGGAATTTTTATTTTTCACCTACAGGTAAGTTAGGTATTATGCGCCGATGGTATCGGTATCGAGAATCGGGAATCGATTTTTTAGGTATCGGTATCGGGAATCGATAAATTTTGGTATCGACTCATCTCTAATATATATATATATATATCAGTCTGATGCGACAACGTTAAATCCATTAATCACAATATTTATATTTTCTCACAGTGTAACCATCCTGCTTCGCTCAAAGCGAAAGGGTAGTCAGGATTTAATCATTCAATATTAATTTCCTCTAGATCACGTCATTAGTAGCTGCTGCTAATGTGAAAAGGAGAAATCCTTGCAAATAGCATAACTTCTGCAGTTTCTATTCTATTTTTCTGAATTTTCCTGAGAATGTGCTGGTTGAGATGGTGAAGGTTCCGTTATTGATTTCATCGCTCAGTAACTAATAGTGTTCATTGCGCATGCGCAAACGTAAAATCCATCAAGCAATATTTTTTCTTGTTCCATTCGTCCGATCTCGCCGAAATTAAGATGATCGTGGGGAAATGACGATTTGATTACGGCGTATGAATTTCATTTCGATCATAAATAATTACCAGCTGCTGCTCATGCGCAAACCTAAAATCCTATTGACTAGCACATGACTTATACCGTTTTCATCCGATTCCAATGAAGATTTCGGACACTGAATGGTTTATCTTTCAAAATTATTTAGAACGTTTCAAACATTACGGACTCGAGGAATTTAAGTGCCACACCCAACTTCGCTGACGTTTTCAATGGACTCCGAACTGCCATGGTCCGCCACTAGAAGCGCCAGGGGAACGTGCTCCTTTGAAATATGGTTATGACATGTCTCCTACAGTCCGCTTCGCTTCGCTCAACAATTCGTTCCCCTTATTAAAAGTACCTAGTCGAAATTGAAAATTGTATTAGTTTTTATAGAAACCACCTGCAAAACGAAAAAACAATAATAATAATCAATAAAATCACTAAGCATGGTGAAATAAGGTGGTTACTGCATGTGAATAACTGCTGATCGTCCTTTACAGATGTCTTCTATAACAAAATTAGAGACGAAATTGAAGAACAAAATATTAACGTTTATATTGCATCGTTTCATGTTAATTTGCTGCGTTTTTACATGCATTGATCGTGGTGGCACAGTTTTCCGTGGGATGAAACCTCAATAAAGCAGGGGATTGTGACTATCCGCTGAGAATGTTAGTAGAATGATGTAGATATCTATAGGTACTCATGATAAAAACGTGGATTGGATAAACAATACCGACCTAGGTAAGCAGTTTTATATATGCTTCGTGCTTCGTACCCTCAGATAATCAAAAAACATTCGGTGCCTGATGTTAATTTTTGGTAGTTCAGGCATTATTTGAGATGTAGATACGTACCTGTAGTATAGATCAGGCTTTTTCCTTGGCTTGAATGAATTAATTTCTTATTCGAGAATACCAGTCTCGGATAGTCTCGGGTGGATGGGCATGGTACGAAACATTCAAGTGCCCGTCATACGACTGCTGTTATAGGCAACAAAAGAATAACGACTCGGTAACTAACCCCCCCGCCCTTCCGTTGTGCTTTACTGTGCTTCCTATATTCTGAATACTATTGTTAGGGTAACTCCTTCCCAGCTTACCTTCTACTGCTTTATCGTTGAATACTCTAATTCTGAGCTGAGAGAGATAAAAAAAGAGATTACTCGATTATTGACTTTTGGAGCTTACTCCGTTAGTAACCATTGCTTGACAGAGTCTATTACAAATCATCATTATTCAAAGGAATGAAGGAAAATAATGCATTAAGTTGATCTGCTGCCTCCTCGTACCAACTTTTCACGGATTAGGAAGATTACTAGATTAGTTGCATCAGGACTGGCGACGAGACTGACGGTCTGGATAAGGGAATCAGATGGGCTCCCGTATCGGGAGCTGGAGAAGGCACGCAAGGTGCGCCGGTAGACTCCTGCAGTGTCCTGATATGGAACGCACATCTCTCGGGTGAATCTGAACCGACCGGCTACCGAAGTTGCATCACCTCTCCGACGCTGAAGGGGTGAGCTGGAATGGTAAGGGGGGGTCACTAGGGTTTTATGGATGTTCCAGCAGATGCACGAGTGCCGGCTGGCTCCTGCTGTACAAGGAGGTCCCCTGGCGACTCTCTCTTTACTTGCCCGGAAAGCGGCAAGCGAGCCGGGTCGGTGTGAGGCAGGCACGGAGGAAGGCGATGGAACTGAGCATCGATTGCAGTTTACTCTGGGAAAGTGATGGGTGTGTTCGAGGAATTTGCCGGTGCACAAATTACCAGCTACGTCCATCACCCGCACCCCATCTTCCAAACTTTTTAAACAGAGTGTCCCAAAAGTAACCCCCTCCCCCTCTTCCTAACTATTTAGAATAAATCGAAATAAAAATTGAAGAGCGTTTTAGGGGATGCTGATACAAAGTTTTAACCAAATAAAAATAAGAAAAAATCTTAAGTTTTTGAATAAGTCTTTGCGAATACTACTTATAGTACCTAGTAGAGAGAAAATAAAATAATTCATTACTACTTTTAAAGGACTGACCCATAGCCAGAGCTTGACATACTGGGAAAAAAAAGAAAGATTGGAGCCTAGTTTGTATGTAAAGCTCACAGTGGTATGGCAATACTTCCAACTTTGGAGCACAATTTTTCGTTCTTTGAAGGAGGCGAGGCTCACATGGTTTCTGCTGCCTTGCTGGAAACTTAATTTCATTAGACAAAAGGCATTTCAACCAATCAATGCACTTTTTTCTTTTGTATTACTTATTTTTACAAGTTCGGTTAAAGCATCTTGACCATTGAGCGAATTATCGAGTTTTTTTTTTGCCCTATTTTTAGTGGATTGTTTTGGAATTGTAATATGGAGTCCAAG